>OZ010647.1:25826498-25898688 GCA_963932195.1 Empis livida | reverse complement strand
TTCCTTTTTCCAGTTATTTAAGTGAAAAATAAAGACAAAAACAGAAAACCAAAATATTTCAAATAACTTTGTTTTTCTCTTTTCCCGTTATTTATGGATAAAATAAGGACAAAAACAGAAAACCAAAATATTTCAAATAACTTTTTTATCTTTTTTCCCGTTATTTAGGTGCAAAATAAGGACAAAAACAGACAACCAAATTATTTCAAAAAACTTTTTTTTCTTTTTTCCCGTTATTTAAGTGAAAAATAAAGACAAAAACAGAAAACCAAAATATCTCAGATAACTTTTTTTTTCTTTTTTCCCGTTATTTGGGTGTAAAACAAGGACAAAAACAGAAAACCAAAATATTTCAGATAATTTTTTTTCTTTTTTCCCATTATTTAGGTGTAAAATAAGGACAAAAACAGAAAACCAAAATATTTCAAATAACTTTTTTTTCTTTTTTCCCGTTATTTAGGTGCAAAATAAGGACAAAAACAGAAAACCAAAATATTTCACATAACCTTTTTTTTCTTTTTTCCCGTTATTTAGGTGCAAAATAAGGAGAAAAACAGAAAACCAAAATATTTCACATTACCTTTTTTTTCTTTTTTCCCCTTATTTAAGTGTAAAATAAGGACAAAAACAGAAAACCAAAATATTTCAGATAACTTTTTTTTATTTTTTCCCCGTTTTTTAGGTGTAAAATAAGGACAAAAAAAGAAAACCAAAATATTTCAAATAACTTTTTTTTCTTTTTTCCCTTTATTTAGGTGCAAAATAAGGACAAAAACAGAAAACCAAAATATTTCAGATAACTTTTTTTTCCTTTTTCCCGTTATTTAAGTAAAAAATAAAGACAAAAACAGAAAACCAAAATATTTCAAATAACTTTGTTTTTCTCTTTTCCCGTTATTTAGGTGCAAAATAAGGACAAAAACAGAAAACCAAAATATTTCAAATAACTTTTTTTTCTTTTTTCCCGTTATTTAAGTGAAAAATAAAGACAAAAACAGAAAACCAAAATATTTCAGATAACTTTTTTTTTCTTTTTTCCCGTTATTTAGGTGTAAAATGAGGACAAAAACAGAAAACCAAAATATTTCACATAACCTTTTTTTTCTTTTTTCCTGTTATTTAAGAGAAAAATAAAGACAAAAACAGAAAACCAAAATATTTAAGATAATTTTTTTTTTCTTTTTTCCTGTTATTTAGGTGTAAAATAAGGACAAAAACAGAAAACCAAAATATTTCAGATAACTTTTTTTTTCTTTTTTCCTGTTATTTAGGTGTAAAATAAGGACAAAAAAAGAAAACCAAAATATTTCAAATAACTTTTTTATCTTTTTTCCCGTTATTTAGGTGCAAAATAAGGACAAAAACAGAAAACCAAAATAGTTCACATAAATTTTTTTTTCTTTTTTCCGTTATTTAGTTGTAAAATAAGGACAAAAACAGAAAACCAAAATATTTCAGATAACTTTTTTTTTCTTTTTTCCCGTTATTTAGGTGTAAAATAAGGACAAAAACAGAAAACCAAAATATTTCAAATAACTTTTTTATCTTTTTTCCTGTTATTTAGGTGCAAAATAAGGACAAAAACAGAAAACCAAAATATTTCAGATAACTTTTTTTTATTTTTTCCCCGTTTTTTAGGTGTAAAATAAGGACAAAAAAAGAAAACCAAAATATTTCAAATAACTTTTTTTTCTTTTTTCCCTTTATTTAGGTGCAAAATAAGGACAAAAACAGAAAACCAAAATAGTTCACATAAATTTTTTTTTCTTTTTTCCCGTTATTTAGGTGTAAAATAAGGACAAAAACAGAAAACCAAAATATTTCAGATAACTTTTTTTTTCTTTTTTCCCGTTATTTAGGTGTAAAATAAGGACAAAAACAGAAAACCAAAATATTTCAAATAACTTTTTTATCTTTTTTCCTGTTATTTAGGTGCAAAATAAGGACAAAAACAGAAAACCAAAATATTTCACATAACCTTTTTTTCTTATCATTTTTCCCATTATTTAAGTGAAAAATAAAGGCAAAAACAGAAAACCAAAATATTTAAATAACTTTTTTTTCATTTTTTTAATTATTTAAGTGAAAAATAAAGACAAAAACAGAAAACCAAAATATTTCAGATAACTTTTTTTTTCTTTTTTCCCGTTATTTAGGTGTAAAATAAGGACAAAACAGAAAACCAAAATATTTCAGATAACTTTTTTTCTTTTTTTCCGTTATTTAGGTGCAAAATACGGACAAAAACAGAAAACTAAAATATTTCAAATAACTTTGTTTCTTTTTTCCCGTTATTTAGGTGCAAAATAAGGACAAAAACAGAAAACCAAAATATTTCATATAACTTTTTTTTTCTTTTTTCCCGTTATTTAAGTAAAAAATAAAGACAAAAACAGAAAACCAAAGTATTTCAGATAGCTTTTTTTTCATTTTTTCCGTTATTTAGGTGTAAAATAAGGACAAAACAGAAAACCAAAATATTTCAGATAACTTTTTTTCTTTTTTTCCGTTATTTAGGTGTAAAATAAGGACAAAAAAAGAAAACCAAAATATTTCAGATAACTTTTTTTCTTTTTTTCCGTTATTTAGGTGCAAAATACGGACAAAAACAGAAAACTAAAATATTTCAAATAACTTTGTTTCTTTTTTCCCGTTATTTAGGTGCAAAATAAGGACAAAAACAGAAAACCAAAATATTTCATATAACTTTTTTTTTTCTTTTTTCCCGTTATTTAAGTAAAAAATAAAGGCAAAAACAGAAAACCAAAATATTTAAATAACTTTTTTTTCATTTTTTTAATTATTTAAGTGAAAAATAAAGACAAAAACAGAAAACCAAAATATTTCAGATAACTTTTTTTTTCTTTTTTCCCGTTATTTAGGTGTAAAATAAGGACAAAACAGAAAACCAAAATATTTCAGATAACTTTTTTTCTTTTTTTCCGTTATTTAGGTGTAAAATAAGGACAAAAAAAGAAAACCAAAATATTTCAAATAACTTTTTTTTCTTTTTTCCCTTTATTTAGGTGCAAAATAAGGACAAAAACAGAAAACCAAAATAGTTCACATAAATTTTTTTTTCTTTTTTCCCGTTATTTAGGTGTAAAATAAGGACAAAAATAGAGAACCAAAATATTTCAGATAACTTTTTTTTTCCTTTTTCCCGTCATTTAAGTGAAAAATAAAGACAAAAACAGAAAACCAAAATATTTCAAATAACTTTGTTTTTCTCTTTTACCGTTATTTAGGGGTAAAATAATTACAAAAACAGAAAACCAAAATATTTCAAATAACTTTTTTTTCTTTTTTCCCGTTATTTAGGTGCAAAATAAGGACAAAAACAGAAACCCAAAATATTTCACATAACCTTTTTTTTCTTTTTTCCCGTTATTTAAGTGAAAAATAAAGACAAAAACAAAAAACCAAAATATTTCAAATAACTTTTTTTTTCTTTTTTCCTGTTATTTAGGTGTAAAATAAGGAGAAAAACAGAAAACCAAAATATTTCAGATAACTTTTTTTGCCATTTTTCCTGTTATTTAGGTGTAAAATAAGGATAAAAACAGAAAACCAAAATATTTCAGATAACTTTTTTTTATTTTTTCCCCGTTTTTTAGGTGTAAAATAAGGACAAAAAAAGAAAACCAAAATATTTCAAATAACTTTTTTTTCTTTTTTCCCGTTATTTAAGTGAAAAATAAAGACAAAAACAGAAAACCAAAATATTTCAGATAACTTTTATTTTCATTTTTCCCATTATTTATTTGAAATATAATGACAAAAACAGAAAACTAAAATATTTCAGATAACTTTTTTTTGTCTTTTTTCCCGTTATTAAGTTGTAAACTAAGGACAAAAACAGAAAACCAAAATATTTCAAATACATTTTTTTTTCCACGTTATTTAAGTGAAAAATAAAGAAAAAAACAGAAAACCAAAATATTTCAGATAACTTTGTTTTTCTTTTTTCCCGTTATTTAGGTGTAAAATTAGGACAAAAACTGAAAACCAAAATATTTCAGATAACTTTTGTTTTTCTTTTTTCCTGTTATTTAGGTGTAAAATAAGGACAAAAACAGACAACCAAAATATTTCAGATAACTTTTTTTTTCTTTTTTCCCGTTATTTAGGTGTAAAATAAGGACAAAAACAGAAAACCAAAATATTTCAAATAACTTTTTTATCTTTTTTCCTGTTATTTAGGTGCAAAATAAGGACAAAAACAGAAAACCCAAATATTTCACATTACCTTTTTTTTCTTTTCATTTTTCCCATTATTTAAGTGAAAAATAGAGACAAAAACAGAAAACCAAAATATTTCAAATAACTTTTTTTTTCATTTTTTCCATTATTGAAGTGAAAAATAAAGACAAAAACAGAAAACCAAAATATTTCAGATAACTTTTTTTCTTTTTTTTCCGTTATTTAGGTGCAAAATACGGACAAAAACAGGAAACCAAAATATTTCAAATAGCTTTGTTTTCTTTTTTCCCGTTATTTAGGTGCAAAATAAGGACAAAAACAAAAAACCAAAATATTACACATAACGTTTTTACTTTTTTCCCGTTATTTAAGTGAAAAATAAAGACAAAAACCGAAACCAAAGTATTTCAGATAACTTTTTTTTCTTTTTTTCCGTTATTTAGGTGTAAAATAAGGACAAAAATAGAAAACCAAAATATTTCAGATAACTTTTTTTTTTCCTTTTTCCAGTTATTTAAGTGAAAAATAAAGACAAAAACAGAAAACCAAAATATTTCAAATAACTTTGTTTTTCTCTTTTCCCGTTATTTATGGATAAAATAAGGACAAAAACAGAAAACCAAAATATTTCAAATAACTTTTTTATCTTTTTTCCCGTTATTTAGGTGCAAAATAAGGACAAAAACAGACAACCAAATTATTTCAAAAAACTTTTTTTTCTTTTTTCCCGTTATTTAAGTGAAAAATAAAGACAAAAACAGAAAACCAAAATATCTCAGATAACTTTTTTTTTCTTTTTTCCCGTTATTTGGGTGTAAAATAAGGACAAAAACAGAAAACCAAAATATTGCACATAACTTTTTTTTTCTTTTTTCCCGTTATTTAGGTGTAAAATAAGTACAAAAACAGAAAACCAAAATATTTCAGATAACTTTTTTTTCTTTTTTCCCGATATTTTAGTGAAAAATAAAGACAAAAACAGAAAACCAAAATATTTCAGATAACTTTTTTGTATTGTTTGCCATTATTTAGGTCCAAAAGTATGATAGAAACAGAAAACCAAAATTTTTCAGATAACTTTTATTTTAATTTTTCCCATTATTTATTTGAAATATAAAGACAAAAACAGAAAACTAAAATATTTCAGATAACTTTTTTTTGTCTTTTTTCCCGTTATTAAGTTGTAAACTAAGGACAAAACCAGAAAACCAAAATATTTCAAATAAATTTTTTTTCCACGTTCTTTAAGTGAAAAATAAAGAAAAAAACAGAAAACCAAAATATTTCAGATAACTTTTTTTTGTCTTTTTTCCCGTTATTTAGGTGCAAAATAAGGACAAAAACAGAAAACCAAAATATTTCAGATAACTTTTTTTTTCTTTTTTCCCGTTATTTAGGTGTAAAATAAGGACAAAAACAGAAAACCAAAATATTTCAATTAACTTTTTTATCTTTTTTCCTGTTATTTAGGTGCAAAATAAGGCCAAAAACAGAAAACCAAAATATTTCATATAACCTTTTTTATCTTTTTTCCTGTTATTTAGGTGCAAAATAAGGCCAAAAACAGAAAACCAAAATATTTCACATAACCTTTTTTTTCTTTTCATTTTTCCCATTATTTAAGTGAAAAATAAAGACAAAAACAGAAAACCAAAATATATCAAATAACTTTTTTTTTCATTTTTTCCATTATTTAAGTGAAAAATAAAGACAAAAACAGAAAACCAAAATATTTCAGATAACTTTTTTCTCTTTTTTCCCGTTATATAGGTGTAAAATAAGGACAAAAACAGAAAACCAAAATATTTCAGATAACTTTTTTTTGTCTTTTTTCCCGTTATTTAGGTGTAAAATAAGGACAAAAAAAGAAAACCAAAATATTTCAAATAACTTTTTTTTCTTTTTTCCCTTTATTTAGGTGCAAAATAAGGACAAAAACAGAAAACCAAAATATTTCAGATAACTTTTTTTTCCTTTTTCCCGTTATTTAAGTAAAAAATAAAGACAAAAACAGAAAACCAAAATATTTCAAATAACTTTGTTTTTCTCTTTTCCCGTTATTTAGGTGCAAAATAAGGACAAAAACAGAAAACCAAAATATTTCAAATAACTTTTTTTTCTTTTTTCCCGTTATTTAAGTGAAAAATAAAGACAAAAACAGAAAACCAAAATATTTCAGATAACTTTTTTTTATTTTTTCCCCGTTTTTTAGGTGTAAAATAAGGACAAAAAAAGAAAACCAAAATATTTCAAATAACTTTTTTTTCTTTTTTCCCTTTATTTAGGTGCAAAATAAGGACAAAAACAGAAAACCAAAATAGTTCACATAAATTTTTTTTTCTTTTTTCCCGTTATTTAGGTGTAAAATAAGGACAAAAACAGAAAACCAAAATATTTCAGATAACTTTTTTTTTCTTTTTTCCCGTTATTTAGGTGTAAAATAAGGACAAAAACAGAAAACCAAAATATTTCAAATAACTTTTTTATCTTTTTTCCTGTTATTTAGGTGCAAAATAAGGACAAAAACAGAAAACCAAAATATTTCACATAACCTTTTTTTCTTATCATTTTTCCCATTATTTAAGTGAAAAATAAAGGCAAAAACAGAAAACCAAAATATTTCAGATAACTTTTTTTTCTTTTTTCCCGTTATTTAGGTGTAAAATAAGGACAAAAACAGAAAACCAAAATATTTCAAATAACTTTTTTTTTCTTTTTTCCCGTTATTTAGGTGTAAAATGAGGACAAAAACAGAAAACCAAAATATTTCACATAACCTTTTTTTTCTTTTTTCCTGTTATTTAAGAGAAAAATAAAGACAAAAACAGAAAACCAAAATATTTAAGATAATTTTTTTTTTCTTTTTTCCTGTTATTTAGGTGTAAAATAAGGACAAAAACAGAAAACCAAAATATTTCAGATAACTTTTTTTTTCTTTTTTCCTGTTATTTAGGTGTAAAATAAGGACAAAAAAAGAAAACCAAAATATTTCAAATAACTTTTTTATCTTTTTTCCCGTTATTTAGGTGCAAAATAAGGACAAAAACAGAAAACCAAAATAGTTCACATAAATTTTTTTTTCTTTTTTCCGTTATTTAGTTGTAAAATAAGGACAAAAACAGAAAACCAAAATATTTCAGATAACTTTTTTTTTCTTTTTTCCCGTTATTTAGGTGTAAAATAAGGACAAAAACAGAAAACCAAAATATTTCAAATAACTTTTTTATCTTTTTTCCTGTTATTTAGGTGCAAAATAAGGACAAAAACAGAAAACCAAAATATTTCAGATAACTTTTTTTTATTTTTTCCCCGTTTTTTAGGTGTAAAATAAGGACAAAAAAAGAAAACCAAAATATTTCAAATAACTTTTTTTTCTTTTTTCCCTTTATTTAGGTGCAAAATAAGGACAAAAACAGAAAACCAAAATAGTTCACATAAATTTTTTTTTCTTTTTTCCCGTTATTTAGGTGTAAAATAAGGACAAAAACAGAAAACCAAAATATTTCAGATAACTTTTTTTTTCTTTTTTCCCGTTATTTAGGTGTAAAATAAGGACAAAAACAGAAAACCAAAATATTTCAAATAACTTTTTTATCTTTTTTCCTGTTATTTAGGTGCAAAATAAGGACAAAAACAGAAAACCAAAATATTTCACATAACCTTTTTTTCTTATCATTTTTCCCATTATTTAAGTGAAAAATAAAGGCAAAAACAGAAAACCAAAATATTTAAATAACTTTTTTTTCATTTTTTTAATTATTTAAGTGAAAAATAAAGACAAAAACAGAAAACCAAAATATTTCAGATAACTTTTTTTTTCTTTTTTCCCGTTATTTAGGTGTAAAATAAGGACAAAACAGAAAACCAAAATATTTCAGATAACTTTTTTTCTTTTTTTCCGTTATTTAGGTGCAAAATACGGACAAAAACAGAAAACTAAAATATTTCAAATAACTTTGTTTCTTTTTTCCCGTTATTTAGGTGCAAAATAAGGACAAAAACAGAAAACCAAAATATTTCATATAACTTTTTTTTTCTTTTTTCCCGTTATTTAAGTAAAAAATAAAGACAAAAACAGAAAACCAAAGTATTTCAGATAGCTTTTTTTTCATTTTTTCCGTTATTTAGGTGTAAAATATGGACAAAAATAGAGAACCAAAATATTTCAGATAACTTTTTTTTTCCTTTTTCCCGTCATTTAAGTGAAAAATAAAGACAAAAACAGAAAACCAAAATATTTCAAATAACTTTGTTTTTCTCTTTTACCGTTATTTAGGGGTAAAATAATTACAAAAACAGAAAACCAAAATATTTCAAATAACTTTTTTTTCTTTTTTCCCGTTATTTAGGTGCAAAATAAGGACAAAAACAGAAACCCAAAATATTTCACATAACCTTTTTTTTCTTTTTTCCCGTTATTTAAGTGAAAAATAAAGACAAAAACAAAAAACCAAAATATTTCAAATAACTTTTTTTTTCTTTTTTCCTGTTATTTAGGTGTAAAATAAGGAGAAAAACAGAAAACCAAAATATTTCAGATAACTTTTTTTGCCATTTTTCCTGTTATTTAGGTGTAAAATAAGGATAAAAACAGAAAACCAAAATATTTCAGATAACTTTTTTTTATTTTTTCCCCGTTTTTTAGGTGTAAAATAAGGACAAAAAAAGAAAACCAAAATATTTCAAATAACTTTTTTTTCTTTTTTCCCGTTATTTAAGTGAAAAATAAAGACAAAAACAGAAAACCAAAATATTTCAGATAACTTTTATTTTCATTTTTCCCATTATTTATTTGAAATATAATGACAAAAACAGAAAACTAAAATATTTCAGATAACTTTTTTTTGTCTTTTTTCCCGTTATTAAGTTGTAAGCTAAGGACAAAAACAGAAAACCAAAATATTTCAAATACATTTTTTTTTCCACGTTATTTAAGTGAAAAATAAAGAAAAAAACAGAAAACCAAAATATTTCAGATAACTTTGTTTTTCTTTTTTCCCGTTATTTAGGTGTAAAATTAGGACAAAAACTGAAAACCAAAATATTTCAGATAACTTTTGTTTTTCTTTTTTCCTGTTATTTAGGTGTAAAATAAGGACAAAAACAGACAACCAAAATATTTCAGATAACTTTTTTTTTCTTTTTTCCCGTTATTTAGGTGTAAAATAAGGACAAAAACAGAAAACCAAAATATTTCAAATAACTTTTTTATCTTTTTTCCTGTTATTTAGGTGCAAAATAAGGACAAAAACAGAAAACCCAAATATTTCACATTACCTTTTTTTTCTTTTCATTTTTCCCATTATTTAAGTGAAAAATAAAGACAAAAACAGAAAACCAAAATATTTCAAATAACTTTTTTTTTCATTTTTTCCATTATTGAAGTGAAAAATAAAGACAAAAACAGAAAACCAAAATATTTCAGATAACTTTTTTTCTTTTTTTTCCGTTATTTAGGTGCAAAATACGGACAAAAACAGGAAACCAAAATATTTCAAATAGCTTTGTTTTCTTTTTTCCCGTTATTTAGGTGCAAAATAAGGACAAAAACAAAAAACCAAAATATTACACATAACGTTTTTTTCTTTTTTCCCGTTATTTAAGTGAAAAATAAAGACAAAAACCGAAACCAAAGTATTTCAGATAACTTTTTTTTCTTTTTTTCCGTTATTTAGGTGTAAAATAAGGACAAAAATAGAAAACCAAAATATTTCAGATAACTTTTTTTTTCCTTTTTCCAGTTATTTAAGTGAAAAATAAAGACAAAAACAGAAAACCAAAATATTTCAAATAACTTTGTTTTTCTCTTTTCCCGTTATTTATGGATAAAATAAGGACAAAAACAGAAAACCAAAATATTTCAAATAACTTTTTTATCTTTTTTCCCGTTATTTAGGTGCAAAATAAGGACAAAAACAGACAACCAAATTATTTCAAAAAACTTTTTTTTCTTTTTTCCCGTTATTTAAGTGAAAAATAAAGACAAAAACAGAAAACCAAAATATCTCAGATAACTTTTTTTTTCTTTTTTCCCGTTATTTGGGTGTAAAATAAGGACAAAAACAGAAAACCAAAATATTGCACATAACTTTTTTTTTCTTTTTTCCCGTTATTTAGGTGTAAAATAAGTACAAAAACAGAAAACCAAAATATTTCAGATAACTTTTTTTTCTTTTTTCCCGATATTTAAGTAAAAATAAAGACAAAAACAGAAAACCAAAATATTTCAGATAACTTTTTTGTATTGTTTGCCATTATTTAGGTCCAAAAGTATGATAGAAACAGAAAACCAAAATTTTTCAGATAACTTTTATTTTAATTTTTCCCATTATTTATTTGAAATATAAAGACAAAAACAGAAAACTAAAATATTTCAGATAACTTTTTTTTGTCTTTTTTCCCGTTATTAAGTTGTAAACTAAGGACAAAACCAGAAAACCAAAATATTTCAAATAAATTTTTTTTCCACGTTCTTTAAGTGAAAAATAAAGAAAAAAACAGAAAACCAAAATATTTCAGATAACTTTTTTTTGTCTTTTTTCCCGTTATTTAGGTGCAAAATAAGGACAAAAACAGAAAACCAAAATATTTCAGATAACTTTTTTTTTCTTTTTTCCCGTTATTTAGGTGTAAAATAAGGACAAAAACAGAAAACCAAAATATTTCAATTAACTTTTTTATCTTTTTTCCTGTTATTTAGGTGCAAAATAAGGCCAAAAACAGAAAACCAAAATATTTCATATAACCTTTTTTATCTTTTTTCCTGTTATTTAGGTGCAAAATAAGGCCAAAAACAGAAAACCAAAATATTTCACATAACCTTTTTTTTCTTTTCATTTTTCCCATTATTTAAGTGAAAAATAAAGACAAAAACAGAAAACCAAAATATATCAAATAACTTTTTTTTTCATTTTTTCCATTATTTAAGTGAAAAATAAAGACAAAAACAGAAAACCAAAATATTTCAGATAACTTTTTTCTCTTTTTTCCCGTTATATAGGTGTAAAATAAGGACAAAAACAGAAAACCAAAATATTTCAGATAACTTTTTTTCTTTTTTCCGTTAGTTAGGTGCAAAATACGGACAAAAACAGAAAACCAAAATATTTGAAATAACTTTGTTTTCTTTTTTCCCGTTATTTAGGTGCAAAATAAGGAAAAAAACAGAAAACCAAAATATTTCACATAACGTTTTTTTTCTTTTTTCCCGTTATTTAAGTGAAAAATAAAGACAAGAACAGAAAACCAAAATATTTCAAATAACTTTGTTTTTCTCTTTTCCCGTTATTTAGGGGTAAAATAAGGACAAAAACAGAAAACCAAAATATTTCAGATAACTTTTTTTTTCATTTTTCCCGTTATTTAGGTGTAAAATAAGGACAAAAACAGAAAACCAAAATATTTCAAATAACTTTTTTTTCTTTTTTCCCGTTATTTAAGTGAAAAATAAAGACAAAAACAGAAAACCAAAATATTTCAGATAACTTTTTTTTCTTTTTTCCCGTTATTTACGTGTAAAATAAGGACAAAAACAGAAAACCAAAATATTTCAGATATCTTTTTTTTTCTTTTTTCCCGTTATTTAGGTGTAAAATAAGGACAAAAACAGAAAATAAAAATATTTCAAATAACTTTTTTTTCTTTGTTCCCGTTATTTAGGTGCAAAATAAGGACAAAAACAGAAACCCAAAATATTTCACATAACCTTTTTTTTCTTTTTTCCCGTTATATAAGTGAAAAATAAAGACAAAAACAGAAAACCAAAATATTTCAAATAACTTTTTTTTTCTTTTTTCCTGTTATTTAGGTGTAAAATAAGGACAACAACAGAAAACCAAAATATTTCAAATAAGTTTTTTATCTTTTTTCCCGTTATTTAGGTGCAAAATAAGGACAAAAACAGAAAACCAAAATATTTCAAATAACTTTTTTTTCTTTTTTCCCGTTATTTAAGTGAAAAATAAAGACAAATACAGAAAACCAAAATATTTCAGATAACTTTTTTTTTCTTTTTTCCCGTTATTTAGGTGTAAAATAAGGACAAAAACAGAAAACCAAAATATTTCAGATAACTTTTTTTTTCTTTTTTCCCGTTATTTAGGTGTAAAATAAGGACAAAAACAGAAAATAAAAATATTTCAAATAACTTTTTTTTCTTTGTTCCCGTTATTTAGGTGCAAAATAAGGACAAAAACAGAAAACCAAAATATTTCAAATAACTTTTTTTTCTTTTTTCCCGTTATTTAGGTGCAAAATAAGGACAAAAACAGAAAACCAAAATATTTCAGATAACTTTTTTTTTCTTTTTTCCCGGTATTTAAGTGAAAAATAAAGACAAAAACAGAAAACCAAAATATTTCAGATAACTTTTTTTTCTTTTTTCGCGTTATTTAGGTCCAAAGTAGGACAGAAACAGAAAACCAAAATATTTCAGATAACTTTTATTTTCATTTTTCCCATTATTTATTTGAAATATAATGACAAAAACAGAAAACTAAAATATTTCAGATAACTTTTTTTTGTCTTTTTTCCCGTTATTAAGTTGTAAACTAAGGACAAAAACAGAAAACCAAAATATTTCAAATACATTTTTTTTTTCCACGTTATTTAAGTGAAAAATAAAGAAAAAAACAGAAAACCAAAATATTTCAGATAACTTTGTTTTTCTTTTTTCCCGTTATTTAGGTGTAAAATTAGGACAAAAACTGAAAACCAAAATATTTCAGATAACTTTTGTTTTTCTTTTTTCCTGTTATTTAGGTGTAAAATAAGGACAAAAACAGACAACCAAATTATTTCAGATAACTTTTTTTTTCTTTTTTCCCGTTATTTAGGTGTAAAATAAGGACAAAAACAGAAAACCAAAATATTTCAAATAACTTTTTTATCTTTTTTCCTGTTATTTAGGTGCAAAATAAGGACAAAAACAGAAAACCCAAATATTTCACATTACCTTTTTTTTCTTTTCATTTTTCCCATTATTTAAGTGAAAAATAAAGACAAAAACAGAAAACCAAAATATTTCAAATAACTTTTTTTTTCATTTTTTCCATTATTGAAGTGAAAAATAAAGACAAAAACAGAAAACCAAAATATTTCAGATAACTTTTTTTCTTTTTTTTCCGTTATTTAGGTGCAAAATACGGACAAAAACAGGAAACCAAAATATTTCAAATAGCTTTGTTTTCTTTTTTCCCGTTATTTAGGTGCAAAATAAGGACAAAAACAAAAAACCAAAATATTACACATAACGTTTTTTTCTTTTTTCCCGTTATTTAAGTGAAAAATAAAGACAAAAACCGAAACCAAAGTATTTCAGATAACTTTTTTTTCTTTTTTTCCGTTATTTAGGTGTAAAATAAGGACAAAAATAGAAAACCAAAATATTTCAGATAACTTTTTTTTTCCTTTTTCCAGTTATTTAAGTGAAAAATAAAGACAAAAACAGAAAACCAAAATATTTCAAATAACTTTGTTTTTCTCTTTTCCCGTTATTTATGGATAAAATAAGGACAAAAACAGAAAACCAAAATATTTCAAATAACTTTTTTATCTTTTTTCCCGTTATTTAGGAGCAAAATAAGGACAAAAACAGACAACCAAATTATTTCAAAAAACTTTTTTTTCTTTTTTCCCGTTATTTAAGTGAAAAATAAAGACAAAAACAGAAAACCAAAATATCTCAGATAACTTTTTTTTTCTTTTTTCCCGTTATTTGGGTGTAAAATAAGGACAAAAACAGAAAACCAAAATATTTCAGATAATTTTTTTTCTTTTTTCCCGTTATTTAGGTGTAAAATAAGGACAAAAACAGAAAACCAAAATATTTCAAATAACTTTTTTTTCTTTTTTCCCGTTATTTAGGTGCAAAATAAGGACAAAAACAGAAAACCAAAATATTTCACATAACCTTTTTTTTCTTTTTTCCCGTTATTTAGGTGCAAAATAAGGACAAAAACAGAAAACCAAAATATTTCACATTACCTTTTTTTTCTTTTTTCCCGTTATTTAAGTGTAAAATAAGGACAAAAACAGAAAACCAAAATATTTCAGATAACTTTTTTTTATTTTTTCCCCGTTTTTTAGGTGTAAAATAAGGACAAAAAAAGAAAACCAAAATATTTCAAATAACTTTTTTTTCTTTTTTCCCTTTATTTAGGTGCAAAATAAGGACAAAAACAGAAAACCAAAATATTTCAGATAACTTTTTTTTCCTTTTTCCCGTTATTTAAGTAAAAAATAAAGACAAAAACAGAAAACCAAAATATTTCAAATAACTTTGTTTTTCTCTTTTCCCGTTATTTAGGTGCAAAATTAGGACAAAAACAGAAAACCAAAATATTTCAAATAACCTTTTTTTCTTTTTTCCCGTTATTTAAGTGAAAAATAAAGACAAAAACAGAAAACCAAAATATTTCAGATAACTTTTTTTTTCTTTTTTCCCGTTATTTAGGTGTAAAATGAGGACAAAAACAGAAAACCAAAATATTTCACATAACCTTTTTTTTCTTTTTTCCTGTTAATTAAGAGAAAAATAAAGACAAAAACAGAAAACTAAAATATTTCAGATAATTTGTTTTTTCGTTTTTCCTGTTATTTAGGTGTAAAATAAGAACAAAAGCAGAAAACCAAAATATTTCAGATAACTTTTTTTTTCTTTTTTCCTGTTATTTAGGTGTAAAATAAGGACAAAAAAAGAAAACCAAAATATTTCAAATAACTTTTTTATCTTTTTTCCCGTTATTTAGGTGCAAAATAAGGACAAAAACAGAAAACCAAAATAGTTCACATAAATTTTTTTTTCTTTTTTCCGTTATTTAGGTGTAAAATAAGGACAAAAACAGAAAACCAAAATATTTCAGATAACTTTTTTTTTCTTTTTTCCCGTTATTTAGGTGTAAAATAAGGACAAAAACAGAAAACCAAAATATTTCAAATAACTTTTTTATCTTTTTTCCTGTTATTTAGGTGCAAAATAAGGACAAAAACAGAAAACCAAAATATTTCAGATAACTTTTTTTTATTTTTTCCCCGTTTTTTAGGTGTAAAATAAGGACAAAAAAAGAAAACCAAAATATTTCAAATAACTTTTTTTTTCTTTTTTCCCTTTATTTAGGTGCAAAATAAGGACAAAAACAGAAAACCAAAATAGTTCACATAAATTTTTTTTTCTTTTTTCCCGTTATTTAGGTGTAAAATAAGGACAAAAACAGAAAACCAAAATATTTCAGATAACTTTTTTTTTCTTTTTTCCCGTTATTTAGGTGTAAAATAAGGACAAAAACAGAAAACCAAAATATTTCAAATAACTTTTTTATCTTTTTTCCTGTTATTTAGGTGCAAAATAAGGACAAAAACAGAAAACCAAAATATTTCACATAACCTTTTTTTCTTATCATTTTTCCCATTATTTAAGTGAAAAATAAAGGCAAAAACAGAAAACCAAAATATTTAAATAACTTTTTTTTCATTTTTTTAATTATTTAAGTGAAAAATAAAGACAAAAACAGAAAACCAAAATATTTCAGATAACTTTTTTTTTCTTTGTTCCCGTTATTTAGGTGTAAAATAA
This sequence comes from Empis livida, assembly GCA_963932195.1. Lineage (NCBI taxonomy): Eukaryota > Metazoa > Arthropoda > Insecta > Diptera > Empididae > Empis > Empis livida. The sequence goes on along the minus strand of OZ010647.1, from coordinate 25,882,913 downwards.
GGACAAAACAGAAAACCAAAATATTTCAGATAACTTTTTTTCTTTTTTTCCGTTATTTAGGTGCAAAATACGGACAAAAACAGAAAACTAAAATATTTCAAATAACTTTGTTTCTTTTTTCCCGTTATTTAGGTGCAAAATAAGGACAAAAACAGAAAACCAAAAAATTTCAGATAAATTTTTTTTCTTTTTTCCCGTTATTTAAGTGAAAAATAAAGACAAAAACAGAAAACCAAAGTATTTCAGATAGCTTTTTTTCATTTTTTCCGTTATTTAGGTGTAAAATAAGGACAAAAATAGAGAACCAAAATATTTCAGATAACTTTTTTTTTCCTTTTTCCCGTCATTTAAGTGAAAAATAAATACAAAAACAGAAAACCAAAATATTTCAAATAACTTTGTTTTTCTCTTTTATCGTTATTTAGGGGTAAAATAATTACAAAAACAGAAAACCAAAATATTTCAAATAACTTTTTTTTCTTTTTTCCCGTTATTTAGGTGCAAAATAAGGACAAAAACAGAAACCCAAAATATTTCACATAACCTTTTTTTTCTTTTTTCCCGTTATTTAAGTGAAAAATAAAGACAAAAACAAAAAACCAAAATATTTCAAATAACTTTTTTTTTCTTTTTTCCTGTTATTTAGGTGTAAAATAAGGAGAAAAACAGAAAACCAAAATATTTCAGATAACTTTTTTTGCCATTTTTCCTGTTATTTAGGTGTAAAATAAGGATAAAAACAGAAAACCAAAATATTTCAGATAACTTTTTTTTATTTTTTCCCCGTTTTTTAGGTGTAAAATAAGGACAAAAAAAGAAAACCAAAATATTTCAAATAACTTTTTTTTCTTTTTTCCCGTTATTTAAGTGAAAAATAAAGACAAAAACAGAAAACCAAAATATTTCAGATAACTTTTATTTTCATTTTTCCCATTATTTATTTGAAATATAATGACAAAAACAGAAAACTAAAATATTTCAGATAACTTTTTTTTGTCTTTTTTCCCGTTATTAAGTTGTAAACTAAGGACAAAAACAGAAAACCAAAATATTTCAAATACATTTTTTTTTCCACGTTATTTAAGTGAAAAATAAAGAAAAAAACAGAAAACCAAAATATTTCAGATAACTTTGTTTTTCTTTTTTCCCGTTATTTAGGTGTAAAATTAGGACAAAAACTGAAAACCAAAATATTTCAGATAACTTTTGTTTCTCTTTTTTCCTGTTATTTAGGTGTAAAATAAGGACAAAAACAGACAACCAAAATATTTCAGATAACTTTTTTTTTCTTTTTTCCCGTTATTTAGGTGTAAAATAAGGACAAAAACAGAAAACCAAAATATTTCAAATAACTTTTTTATCTTTTTTCCTGTTATTTAGGTGCAAAATAAGGACAAAAACAGAAAACCCAAATATTTCACATTACCTTTTTTTTCTTTTCATTTTTCCCATTATTTAAGTGAAAAATAAAGACAAAAACAGAAAACCAAAATATTTCAAATAACTTTTTTTTTCATTTTTTCCATTATTGAAGTGAAAAATAAAGACAAAAACAGAAAACCAAAATATTTCAGATAACTTTTTTTCTTTTTTTTCCGTTATTTAGGTGCAAAATACGGACAAAAACAGGAAACCAAAATATTTCAAATAGCTTTGTTTTCTTTTTACCCGTTATTTAGGTTCAAAATAAGGACAAAAACAAAAAACCAAAATATTACACATAACGTTTTTTTCTTTTTTCCCGTTATTTAAGTGAAAAATAAAGACAAAAACCGAAACCAAAGTATTTCAGATAACTTTTTTTTCTTTTTTTCCGTTATTTAGGTGTAAAATAAGGACAAAAATAGAAAACCAAAATATTTCAGATAACTTTTTTTTTCCTTTTTCCAGTTATTTAAGTGAAAAATAAAGACAAAAACAGAAAACCAAAATATTTCAAATAACTTTGTTTTTCTCTTTTCCCGTTATTTAATTGAAAAATAAAGACAAAAACAGAAAACCAAAATATCTCAGATAACTTTTTTTTTCTTTTTTCCCGTTATTTGGGTGTAAAATAAGGACAAAAACAGAAAACCAAAATATTTCAGATAATTTTTTTTCTTTTTTCCCGTTATTTAGGTGTAAAATAAGGACAAAAACAGAAAACCAAAATATTTCAAATAACTTTTTTTTCTTTTTTCCCGTTATTTAGGTGCAAAATAAGGACAAAACCAGAAAACCAAAATATTTCACATAACCTTTTTTTTCTTTTTTCCCGTTATTTAGGTGCAAAATAAGGACAAAAACAGAAAACCAAAATATTTCAGATAATTTTTTTTCTTTTTTCCCGTTATTTAGGTGTAAAATAAGGACAAAAACAGAAAACCAAAATATTTCAAATAACTTTTTTATCTTTTTTCCCGTTATTTAGGTGCAAAATAAGGACAAAAACAGACAACCAAATTATTTCAAAAAACTTTTTTTTCTTTTTTCCCGTTATTTAAGTGAAAAATAAAGACAAAAACAGAAAACCAAAATATCTCAGATAACTTTTTTTTTCTTTTTTCCCGTTATTTGGGTGTAAAATAAGGACAAAAACAGAAAACCAAAATATTTCAGATAATTTTTTTTCTTTTTTCCCGTTATTTAGGTGTAAAATAAGGACAAAAACAGAAAACCAAAATATTTCAAATAACTTTTTTTTCTTTTTTCCCGTTATTTAGGTGCAAAATAAGGACAAAAACAGAAAACCAAAATATTTCACATAACCTTTTTTTTCTTTTTTCCCGTTATTTAGGTGCAAAATAAGGACAAAAACAGAAAACCAAAATATTTCAGATAACTTTTTTTTATTTTTTCCCCGTTTTTTAGGTGTAAAATAAGGACAAAAAAAGAAAACCAAAATATTTCAAATAACTTTTTTTTCTTTTTTCCCTTTATTTAGGTGCAAAATAAGGACAAAAACAGAAAACCAAAATATTTCAGATAACTTTTTTTTCCTTTTTCCCGTTATTTAAGTAAAAAATAAAGACAAAAACAGAAAACCAAAATATTTCAAATAACTTTGTTTTTCTCTTTTCCCGTTATTTAGGTGCAAAATAAGGACAAAAACAGAAAACCAAAATATTTCAAATAACTTTTTTTTCTTTTTTCCCGTTATTTAAGTGAAAAATAAAGACAAAAACAGAAAACCAAAATATTTCAGATAACTTTTTTTTTCTTTTTTCCCGTTATTTAGGTGTAAAATGAGGACAAAAACAGAAAACCAAAATATTTCACATAACCTTTTTTTTCTTTTTTCCTGTTATTTAAGAGAAAAATAAAGACAAAAACAGAAAACCAAAATATTTAAGATAATTTTTTTTTTCTTTTTTCCTGTTATTTAGGTGTAAAATAACGACAAAAACAGAAAACCAAAATATTTCAGATAACTTTTTTTTTCTTTTTTCCTGTTATTTAGGTGTAAAATAAGGACAAAAAAAGAAAACCAAAATATTTCAAATAACTTTTTTATCTTTTTTCCCGTTATTTAGGTAAAAAAAGGACAAAAACAGAAAACCAAAATAGTTCACATCAATTTTTTTTTCTTTTTTCCGTTATTTAGGTGTAAAATAAGGACAAAAACAGAAAACCAAAATATTTCAGATAACTTTTTTTTTCTTTTTTCCCGTTATTTAGGTGTAAAATAAGGACAAAAACAGAAAACCAAAATATTTCAAATAACTTTTTTATCTTTTTTCCTGTTATTTAGGTGCAAAATAAGGACAAAAACAGAAAACCAAAATATTTCAGATAACTTTTTTTTATTTTTTCCCCGTTTTTTAGGTGTAAAATAAGGACAAAAAAAGAAAACCAAAATATTTCAAATAACTTTTTTTTCTTTTTTCCCTTTATTTAGGTGCAAAATAAGGACAAAAACAGAAAACCAAAATAGTTCACATAAATTTTTTTTTCTTTTTTCCCGTTATTTAGGTGTAAAATAAGGACAAAAACAGAAAACCAAAATATTTCAGATAACTTTTTTTTTCTTTTTTCCCGTTATTTAGGTGTAAAATAAGGACAAAAACAGAAAACCAAAATATTTCAAATAACTTTTTTATCTTTTTTCCTGTTATTTAGGTGCAAAATAAGGACAAAAACAGAAAACCAAAATATTTCACATAACCTTTTTTTCTTATCATTTTTCCCATTATTTAACTGAAAAATAAAGGCAAAAACAGAAAACCAAAATATTTAAATAACTTTTTTTTCATTTTTTTAATTATTTAAGTGAAAAATAAAGACAAAAACAGAAAACCAAAATATTTCAGATAACTTTTTTTTTCTTTTTTCCCGTTATTTAGGTGTAAAATAAGGACAAAACAGAAAACCAAAATATTTCAGATAACTTTTTTTCTTTTTTTCCGTTATTTAGGTGCAAAATACGGACAAAAACAGAAAACTAAAATATTTCAAATAACTTTGTTTCTTTTTTCCCGTTATTTAGGTGCAAAATAAGGACAAAAACAGAAAACCAAAATATTTCATATAACTTTTTTTTTCTTTTTTCCCGTTATTTAAGTAAAAAATAAAGACAAAAACAGAAAACCAAAGTATTTCAGATAGCTTTTTTTTCATTTTTTCCGTTATTTAGGTGTAAAATAAGGACAAAAATAGAGAACCAAAATATTTCAGATAACTTTTTTTTTCTTTTTCCCGTCATTTAAGTGAAAAATAAAGACAAAAACAGAAAACCAAAATATTTCAAATAACTTTGTTTTTCTCTTTTACCGTTATTTAGGGGTAAAATAATTACAAAAACAGAAAACCAAAATATTTCAAATAACTTTTTTTTCTTTTTTCCCGTTATTTAGGTGCAAAATAAGGACAAAAACAGAAACCCAAAATATTTCACATAACCTTTTTTTTCTTTTTTCCCGTTATTTAAGTGAAAAATAAAGACAAAAACAAAAAACCAAAATATTTCAAATAACTTTTTTTTTCTTTTTTCCTGTTATTTAGGTGTAAAATAAGGAGAAAAACAGAAAACCAAAATATTTCAGATAACTTTTTTTGCCATTTTTCCTGTTATTAGGTGTAAAATAAGGATAAAAACAGAAAACCAAAATATTTCAGATAACTTTTTTTTATTTTTTCCCCGTTTTTTAGGTGTAAAATAAGGACAAAAAAAGAAAACCAAAATATTTCAAATAACTTTTTTTTCTTTTTTCCCGTTATTTAAGTGAAAAATAAAGACAAAAACAGAAAACCAAAATATTTCAGATAACTTTTTTTTTCTTTTTTCCCGTTATTTGGGTGTAAAATAAGGACCAAAACCGAAAACCAAAATATTTCAGATAATTTTTTTTTCTTTTTTCCCGTTATTTAGGTGTAAAATAAGGCCAAAGCAGAAAACCAAAATATTTCAAATAACTTTTTTTTCTTTTTTCCCGTTATTTAGGTGCAAAATAAGGACAAAAACAGAAACCCAAAATATTTCACATAACCTTTTTTTTCTTTTTTCCCGTTATTTAAGTGAAAAAATAAAGACAAAAACAAAAAACCAAAATATTTCAAATAACTGTTTTTTTCTTTTTTCCCGTTATTTAGGTATAAAATAAGGACAAAAACAGAAAACCAAAATATTTCAGATAACTTTTTTTTTCTTTTTTCCCGTTATTTAGGTGTAAAATAAGGCCAAAGCAGAAAACCAAAATATTTCAAATAACTTTTTTTTCTTTTTTCCCGTTATTTAGGTGCAAAATAAGGACAAAAACAGAAACCCAAAATATTTCACATAACCTTTTTTTTCTTTTTTCCCGTTATTTAAGTGAAAAATAAAGACAAAAACAAAAAACCAAAATATTTCAAATAACTTTTTTTTTCTTTTTTCCTGTTATTTAGGTGTAAAATAAGGAGAAAAACAGAAAACCAAAAAATTTCAGATAACTTTTTTTGCCTTTTTTCCTGTTATTTAGGTGTAAAATAAGGACAAAACAGAAAACCAAAATATTTCTAATAACTTTTTTATCTTTTTTCCAGTTATTTAGCTGCAAAATAAGGATAAAAACAGAAAACCAAAATATTTCAGATAACTTTTTTTTCTTTTTTCCCGTTATTTAGGTGTAAAATAAGGACAAAAACAGAAAACCAAAATATTTCAGATAACTTTTTTTTTCTTTTTCCCCGTTATGTAGGTGTAAAATAAGGACAAAAACAGAAAACCAAAATATTTCAGATAACTTTTTTTTTCTTTTTTCCCGTTATTTAGGTGTAAAATAAGGCCAAACCAAAATATTTCTAATAACTTTCTAATAACTTTTTTATCTTTTTTCCCGTTATTTAGCTGCAAAATAAGGATAAAAACAGAAAACCAAAATATTTCAGATAACTTTTTTTTTCTTTTTTCCCGTTATTTAGGTGTAAAATAAGGACAAAAACAGAAAACCAAAATATTTCAGATAACTTTTTTTTTCTTTTTTCCCGTTATTTAGGTGTAAAATAAGGACAAAAACAGAAAACCAAAATATTTCAGATAACCTTTTTTTTCTTTTTTCCCGTTATTTAGGTGTAAAATAAGGCCAAAGCAGAAAACCAAAATATTTCAAATAACTTTTTTTTCTTTTTTCCCGTTATTTAAGTGAAAAATAAAGACAAAAACAAAAAACCAAAATATTTCAAATAACTTTTTTTTTCTTTTTTCCTGTTATTTAGGTGTAAAATAAGGAGAAAAACAGAAAACCAAAATATTTCAGATAACTTTTTTTGCCTTTTTTCCTGTTATTTAGGTGTAAAATAAGGACAAAAACAGAAAACCAAAATATTTCTAATACTTTTTTATCTTTTTTCCCGTTATTTAGCTGCAAAATAAGGATAAAAACAGAAAACCAAAATATTTCAAAAAACTTTTTTTTTTTTTTTTCCCGTTATTTAAGTGAAAAATAAAGACAAAAACAAAAAGCCAAAATATTTCAAATAACTTTATTTTTCTTTTTTCCTGTTTTTTTTTTTTTTTTTTTTTTTTCCTGTTCACTCCGCTAGGGAGTATAGGGCTCCAAGTACTGAGTTATCTGCACTTGAAGTTTCTAACAGTTTTTGTATTGCAATTTTTGGACCTACTAATTTTTTTATATGTATTCCGAACCATAAATTTCTTTATAGTGAAGAAACTATTAATTGCAACAAGCTAATGGTTTTTATTCCTGAGACATTTGTTGTTAGCAAATGGTCTCTGCCGTTAGCATTTTTCCCAGTCTTACATTACATTTTATTATAATTTTATTACTGGTACTCATTTAAAGCTGAGTAAACTTAGACCAACATCGATGTCTCGGACGGGCGTCGAACCCAGTACCTAATGCACCACAGCTTAGCACACTACCACTTAAGCTACCGTCGGTCTCTTTTTTCCTGTTATTTAGGTGTAAAATAAGGAGAAAAAAAGAAAACCAAAATATTTCAGATAACTTTTTTTGCCTTTTTTCCCGTTATTTAGGTGTAAAATAAGGACAAAAACAGAAAACCAAAATATTTCAAATAACTTTTTTATCTTTTTTCCTGTTATTTAGGTGCAAAATAAGGACAAAAACAGAAAACCAAAATATTTCACATAACCTTTTTTTCTTATCATTTTTCCCATTATTTAAGTGAAAAATAAAGGCAAAAACAGAAAACCAAGATATTTAAATAACTTTTTTTTCATTTTTTTAATTATTTAAGTGAAAAATAAAGACAAAAACAGAAAACCAAAATATTTCAGATAACTTTTTTTTTCTTTTTTCCCGTTATTTAGGTGTAAAATAAGGACAAAAACAGAAAACCAAAATATTTCAGATAACTTTTTTTCTTTTTTTCCGTTATTTAGGTGCAAAATACGGACAAAAACAGAAAACCAAAATATTTCAAATAACTTTGTTTCTTTTTTCCCGTTATTTAGGTGCAAAATAAGGACAAAAACAGAAAACCAAAATATTTAAATAACTTTTTTTTCATTTTTTTAATTATTTAAGTGAAAAATAAAGACAAAAACAGAAAACCAAAATATTTCAGATAACTTTTTTTTTCTTTTTTGCCGTTATTTAAGTGAAAAATAAAGACAAAAACAGAAAACCAAAGTATTTCAGATAGCTTTTTTTTCTTTTTTTCCGTTATTTAGGTGTAAAATAAGGACAAAAATAGAGAACCAAAATATTTCAGATAACTTTTTTTTTCCTTTTTCCCCTCATTTAAGTGAAAAATAAAGACAAAAACAGAAAACCAAAATATTTCAAATGACTTTGTTTTTCTCTTTTCCCGTTATTTAAGTGAAAAATAAAGACAAAAACAAAAAACCAAAATATTTCAAATAACTTTTTTTTTCTTTTTTCCTGTTATTTAGGTGTAAAATAAGGAGAAAAACAGAAAACCAAAATATTTCAGACAACTTTTTTTGCTATTTTTCCTGTTATTTAGGTGTAAAATAAGGATAAAAACAGAAAACCAAAATATTTCAGATAACTTTTTTTTATTTTTTCCCCGTTTTTTAGGTGTAAAATAAGGACAAAAAAAGAAAACCAAAATATTTCAAATAACTTTTTTTTATTTTTTCCCGTTATTTAAGTGAAAAATAAAGACAAAAACAGAAAACCAAAATATCTCAGATAACTTTTTTTTTCTTTTTTCCCGTTATTTGGATGTAAAATAAGGACAAAAACAGAAAACCAAAATATTTCAGATAATTTTATTTTCTTTTTTCCCGTTATTTAGGTGTAAAATAAGGCCAAAGCAGAAAACCAAAATATTTCAAATAACTTTTTTTTCTTTTTTTCCCGTTATTTAGGTGCAAAATAAGGACAAAAACAGAAACCCAAAATATTTCACATAACCTTTTTTTTCTTTTTTCCCGTTATTTAAGTGAAAAATAAAGACAAAAACAAAAAACTAAAATATTTCAAATAACTGTTTTTTTCTTTTTTCCCGTTATTTAGGTATAAAATAAGGACAAAAACAGAAAACCAAAATATTTCAGATAACTTTTTTTTTCTTTTTTCCCGTTATTTAGGTGTAAAATAAGGCCAAAGCAGAAAACCAAAATATTTCAAATAACTTTTTTTTCTTTTTTCCCGTTATTTAGGTGCAAAATAAGGACAAAAACAGAAACCCAAAATATTTCACATAACCTTTTTTTTCTTTTTTCCCGTTATTTAAGTGAAAAAATAAAGACAAAAACAAAAAACCAAAATATTTCAAATAACTTTTTTTTTCTTTTTTCCTGTTATTTAGGTGTAAAATAAGGAGAAAAACAGAAAACCAAAAAATTTCAGATAACTTTTTTTGACTTTTTTCCTGTTATTTAGGTGTAAAATAAGGGCAAAAACAGAAAACCAAAATATTTCAGATAACTTTATTTTTCTTTTTTCCCGTTATTTAGGTGTAAAATAAGGACAAAAACAGAAAACCAAAATATTTCAGATAACTTTTTTTTTTTTTTCCCGTTATTTAGGTGTAAAATAAGGCCAAACCAAAATATTTCTAATAACTTTCTAATAACTTTTTTATCTTTTTTCCCGTTATTTAGCTGCAAAAAAAGGATAAAAACAGAAAACCAAAATATTTCAGATAACTTTTTTTTTCTTTTTTCCCGTTATTTAGGTGTAAAATAAGGACAAAAACAGAAAACCAAAATATTTCCGATAATTTTTTTTTCTTTTTTCCCGTTATTTAGGTGTAAAATAAGGACAAAAACAGAAAACCAAAATATTTCAGATAACTTTTTTTTTCTTTTTTCCCGTTATTTAGGTTTAAAATAAGGCCAAAGCAGAAAACCAAAATATTTCAAATAACATTTTTTTCTTTTTCCCGTTATTTAAGTGAAAAATAAAGACAAAAACAAAAAACCAAAATATTTCAAATAACTTTTTTTTTCTTTTTTCCTGTAATTTAGGTGTAAAATAAGGAGAAAAACAGAAAACCAAAATATTTCAGATAACTTTTTTTGCCTTTTTTCCTGTTATTTAGGTGTAAAATAAGGACAAAAACAGAAAACCAAAATATTTGTAATAACTTTTTTATCTTTTTTCCCGTTATTTAGCTGCAAAATAAGGATAAAAACAGAAAACCAAAATATTTCAGATAACCTTTTTTTTCTTTTTTCCCGTTATTTAAGTGAAAAATAAAGACAAAAACAAAAAACCAAAATATTTCAAATAACTTTTTTTTTCTTTTTTCCTGTTATTTAGGTGTAAAATAAGGAGAAAAACAGAAAACCAAAATATTTCAGATAACTTTTTTTTTCTTTTTTCCCGTTATTTAGGTGTAAAATAAGGCCAAACCAAAATATTTCTAATAACTTTCTAATAACTTTTTTATCTTTTTTCCCGTTATTTAGCTGCAAAATAACGATAAAAACAGAAAACCAAAATATTTCATATAACTTTTTTTTTCTTTTTTCCCGTTGTTTAGGTGCAAAACAAGGACAAAAACAGAAAACCAAAATAGTTCACATAAATTTTTTTTTCTTTTTTCCCGTCATTTAGGGGCAAAATAAGGACAAAAACAGAAAACCAAAATATTTCAAATAACTTTTTTTTCTTTTTTTCCGTTATTTAAGTGAAAAATAAAGACAAAAACAGAAAACCAAAATATTTCAGATAACTTTTTTTTTCTTTTTTCCCGTTATTTAGGTGTAAAATAAGGACAAAAACAGAAAACCAAAATATTTCAGATAACTTTTTTTTTTTTTTCTTTTTTCCCGTTATTTAGGTGTAAAATAAGGCCAAAGCAGAGAACAGTTAGCGGTGTGTCAGAAATATATCCTGGCAGCTATTCCAACAGCGGCGAAAGAGGGTACAAATCCACAATTTGGTGGTCTCAGCCTAAAACCAGGATGGATGCTGATTATATGCCTAGATGATAAAACATCGAAATGGCTTGAGCAGGTAGCTGCCCTAATTAAAGTAGACTAATCTACAACCATAAAGGCAGTTAAGGAAGAACATATTCCTAAACTGGAAGTAGTTACGGGCTACTTCCCAGCAGAAGAAGACCCAACAGAGGAAATAATAACACTCATAGCTTCTCAGAACCCTAAACTGTGCACGGAGAACTGGAAAGTCCTTAGTAGAAGGAAAGAAGGCACGTGCACGGTCATCACATTCTCTATCGACGGCCAATCGATGGATAATCTTAAGCAGTTGTGAAACCGTGTCTGCTACAAATTCTCGGGCATCACACTCCGGCCAAAATCAAGGGAGGTCAACAGCGGCAAGCCGCCGACCACTAGTGATGTCCCAGAATCAAAAAAATGATCATACGAAGATCATTCAGGCGAACCTCCACAGAGCAGCAGCGGCAATGGACGTATTAGCATGGAGGTTCGTCAAAGAGGAAATGCAGCTGGCTCTAATCCAAGAACCTTAGGCCACAAAAGGTAAACTTCTCGGTATCCCTCTAATAACAGGTAAGCAGATCTTTGATAAATCTAGCTGCAGACCAAGAGCAGCAATCATTTTATCTCAAAAAATTAATTATCTTACCATTCCTCTTTTCATCCGTACAGATTTAGTTGCTATACTGGCAAAAATACCAACTCCAGGAGGTTTTCAAGAGGTGATAATTGCCTCAGCTTACCTCCCTGGAGAGGAGCTAGAAGCTCCACCAGATTGCGTCAAAGACCTAGTGAGGTACAGCAAAGATCATGGACTTCCTATCATCCTAGGATGTGACGCAAACGCTCACCACATTGTATGGGGAAGTAGTAACAATAATAAAAGAGGTGAGTCACTTTTAGAATACCTTACTACTAATAACTTAGATATACTAAATAGGGGCTGTGCCCCCACCTTTATTAACCAAATCAGGCAGTAGGTACTTGACCTAACAATAACAAGCCCCTGCTTAGCGTATAAATGTTTAAAGTGGCACGTTTCTAAGGAAGCTTCCCTTTCAGACCACAAACATATATGCTTTGAAATTCAAGCGTCCCAATCTGAAGAAAAAAAGTTTAGGAACCCCAAACGTACAAACTGGACACAATACCAGACAATACTTAAGTACGAAACATGTAACTTGGAGGATACAATAAGCAGCCCAGACTGCATTGACCTACAAGCAAATCAACTTGTTTATAACATGATTAATGCTTATGAACAGAGTTGTCCTATCTCCAAGAAAATAGGTAACAAACAACTACCTTGGTGGAACGAGGAACTAGCAACCAAACGCAAAGAAACTAGGAAATTGTTCAATAGAGCAAAAACCTTTGGTAACTGGGAAGAATATAAAAAATCCCTTACCGAATTTAATAACCTCTTAAAGAAGTCAAAAAGGGAATCATGGAGGAAACTATGTGAAGAGATCAATGAACTCCCAGTTGCCTCCAGACTCCAAAAGGTACTATCAAAGGATACACCTATTGATATTGGACTTCTAGAGAAACCAGATTGTTCTCTAACAACAAGCAGCTCAGAAACATTAGAAGTATTACTGGCGACTCACTTTCCAGGCTGTAAAATCATAGAAAATCAAGAAGATGAATACACAGAGGAAAGGATTCAACGTCCTTCTCCACACAGTAGCAGCTTAGCTGCCAAGATCTTCACTCCAGAAAAAATTAAATACTACTTCAGCAGGGATTAGAGATTCTTATGCCAGCCATAATAAGAATCTTTAAAGCAAGTTTTATATGGGGCTACATCCCAAAAATATGGAGGAAAGCTAGGGTGGTATTTATACCAAAGGCAGGGAACCGTCCCATCGAAAAACCTAAGTCATACCGTCCTATCAGCCTCACATCATTCTTCGTTAAAACAATGGAGAAATTAGTGGATTACCACATCAGAACTGGACCAAGTAAAGTCCGATTACATCCTAAGCAACATGCTTACCAAAAAGGAAAATCAACCGAATCAGCCCTTCATGATCTAGTTAGAAACATTGAAAAGGCGATAGAATTCAAAGAAATAGCACTATGCGCTTTCTTGGATATAGAAGGAGCCTTTGATAATACTCCACAAGACGCAATCATAGCGACAGCCAGGAAAAAAGGTATAGAGCCTACGACCACTAAATGGATTCATGCCATGCTAAAAAGCCGAATGACAACGGCGGCCATAGGCAACAGCACATTAACAACACAAACCTATAGGGGATCTCCCCAAGGAGGAGTACTATCTCCACTACTTTGGTCTATTGTTGTTGATGAGCTCCTAGATCGCCTTACAACGCAAGGTTTCGAGACCATAGGATACGCCGACGATCAGGTGCGATGAGAATAACAGGTGCGATGAGAACCTGTCCAACTGCATCAATGGAAATGCTCCTAAATCTCCCACCGATACATCTTCAAATTAAAAAAGAAGCGGCAAGGGGCATGATCCGAATTCAGAAGGAAAAACAATACTTACCAGGAGATTTTAGAGGACACCTCAAAATTTTAAACAATAAAATAATAGAGGCAACGACCTCGCATTTAACGGACATAATGCCGACAACTTATAACTTTGAAATACCATTCAAAGTTATAATCAATGAACGCAAGGACTGGCAATCCAAGCTTCATGAATTAGAAGAAGGTTCGACCATCTGGTACACAGATGGTTCAAGAACCAAAGATGGTACAGGAGCCGGTGTGAAAGGACCAAACTTCGCACTATCCAAACCACTCGGTAAAGAAGCAACAATCTTCCAGGCCGAACTTATTGCGATGGAGCTATGCATCCAAGAGATTATTAGGAGGGCTCACCGCAACCAAACAATTTATATACTATCAGACAGCCAAGCAGTCCTTAAAGCTCTCTTATCCCACAAACAGAAGTCCAAATTGGTATGGAGCTGTCTTCAAAACCTAAAGATCCTGGCTAAAAGGAACAAAGTAACCTTAATGTGGGTACCAGGACATATAGGTGTTGAAGGAAATGAAGAGGCGGACCGCCTTGCAAAGGAGGGTGCAACTACAAAGTTCATTGGACCAGAACCATTCTGTGGCAAACCCAGAGGGCACTCAAAACTCATAATTCACAGGTGGGTCGAACAAGAGCACAGACTCTACTGGAACAGACTACCAGGTCTGAAGGTATCAAAAAAATTTATCCAGCCACAAAAACTCAAAGTGGATAAACTACTAAATCTCAGCAAAAAGGACATCAGAACCTTAACAGGTCTCATAACAGGACACCACCCTGTCAACTACCACCTTTAAAAAAATGGGACTAGCTGAAGATGATAAATGCCGTCTCTGTCTGTTAGACAAAGAGACTACAGAGCATCTACTCTGCACCTGTGAAGCAGCAGGACGGAGGAGACTGGATCATTTGGGAAAAGGAATCCTTACCACAAATGAATTGGCCGAAAAGGCCCCCGAACACATACTAAGATTTTACAAATCTCTAGAAATGGGCTAGGGTTTAGGGCAATATGTACAATAGATCTTTAGGTCGCGGTACTCTCGAGTCCCTTTTAAAAAAAAAAAAAAAAAGGCCAAAGCAGAAAACCAAAATATTTCAAATAACTTTTTTTTCTTTTTTCCCGTTATTTAGGTACAAAATAAGGACAAAAACAGAAACCCAAAATATTTCACATAACCTTTTTTTTCTTTTTTCCCGTTATTTAAGTGAAAAATAAAGACAAAAACAAAAAACCAAAATATTTCAAATAACTTTTTTTTTCTTTTTTCCCGTTATTTAGCTGCAAAATAAGGATAAAAACAGAAAACCAAAATATTTCAGATAACTTTTTTTTTCTTTTTTCCCGTTATTTAGGTGTAAAATAAGGACAAAAACAGAAAACCAAAATATTTCAAATAACTTTTTTTTCTTTTTTCCCTTTATTTAGGTGCAAAATAAGGACAAAAACAGAAAACCAAAATATTTCACATAACCTTTTTTTTCTTTTTCCGTTATTTAAGTGAAAAATAAGGAAAAAAACAGAAAACCAAAATATTTCAGATAACTTTTTTTTTCCTTTTTTCCTGTTATTTAGGTGTAAAATAAGGACAAAAACAGAAAACCAAAATATTTCAGATAACTTTCTTTTTCTTTTTTCCCGGTATTTAAGTGAAAAATAAAGACAAAAACAGAAAACCAAAATATTTCAGATAACTTTTTTTTCCTTTTTTCCTGTTATTTAGGTGTAAAATAAGGACAAAAACAGAAAACCAAAATATTTCAGATAACTTTCTTTTTCTTTTTTCCCGGTATTTAAGTGCAAAATAAGGACAAAAACAGAAAACCAAAATATTTCAAATAATTTTTTTTTCTTTTTTCCCGTTATTTAAGTGAAAAATAAAGACAAAAACAGAAAACCAAAATATTTCAGATAACTTTTTTTTCTTTTTTCCCGTTATTTAAGTGAAAAATAAAGACAAAAACAGAAAACCAAAATATTTCAGATAACTTTTTTTTCCTTTTCTCCCGTTATTTAGGTGTAAAATAAGGACAAAAACAGAAAACCAAAATATTTCAGATAACTTTTTTTTTCTTTTTTCCCGGTATTTAAGTGAAAAATTAAGACAAAAACAGAAAACCAAAATATTTCAGATAACTTTTTTTTCTTTTTTCCCGTTATTTAGGTCCAAAAGTAGGACAGAAACAGAAAACCAAAATATTTCAGATAACTTTTATTTTCATTTTTCCCATTATTTATTTGAAATATAAAGACAAAAACAGAAAACTAAAATATTTCAGATAACTTTTTTTTGTCTTTTTTCCCGTTATTAAGTTGTAAACTAAGGACAAAAACAGAAAACCAAAATAATTCAAATAAATTTTTTTTTCCATGTTATTTAAGTGAAAAATGAAGAAAAAACAGAAAACCAAAATATTTCAGATAACTTTTTTTTGTCTTTTTTCCCGTTATTAAGGTGTAAAATTAGGACAAAAACTGAAACCCAAAATATTTCAGATAACTTTTTTTTGTCTTTTTTCCCGTTATTAAGTTGTAAACTAAGGACAAAAACAGAAAACCAAAATAATTCAAATAAATTTTTTTTTCCATGTTATTTAAGTGAAAAATGAAGAAAAAACAGAAAACCAAAATATTTCAGATAACTTTTTTTTGTCTTTTTTCCCGTTATTAAGTTGTAAACTAAGGACAAAAACAGAAAACCAAAATAATTCAAATAAATTTTTTTTCCATGTTATTTAAGTGAAAAATGAAGAAAAAACAGAAAACCAAAATATTTCACATAACCTTTTTTTTCTTTTTTCGTTATTTAAGTGAAAAATAAGGAAAAAAACAGAAAACCAAAATATTTCAGATAACTTTTTTTTTCCTTTTTTCCTGTTATTTAGGTGTAAAATAAGGACAAAAACAGAAAACCAATATATTTCAAATAACTTTTCTATCTTTTTTCCTGTTATTTAGGTGCAAAATAAGGACAAAAACAGAAAACCCATATATTTCACATAACCTTTTTTTTCTTTTCATTTTTTCCATTATTTAAGTGAAAAATAAAGACAAAAACAGAAAACCAAAATATTTCAGATGACTTTTTTTCTTTTTTTCCGATATTTAGGTGCAAAATACGGACAAAAACAGAAAACCAAAATATTTCAAATAACTTTGTTTTCTTTTTTCCCGTTATTTAGGTGCAAAATAAGGACAAAAACAGAAAACCAAAATATTTCACATAACGTTTTTTTTTTTTCTTTTTTTCCGTTATTTAGGTGTAAAATAAGGACAAAAATAGAAAACCAAATTATTTCAGATAACTTTTTTTTCCTTTTTCCCGTTATTTAAGTGAAAAATAAAGACAAAAACAGAAAACCAAAATATTTCAAATAACTTTGTTTTGCTCTTTTCCCGTTATTTAGGGGTAAAATAAGGCCAAAGCAGAAAACCAAAATATTTCAAATAACTTTTTTTTCTTTTTTCCCGTTATTTTGGTGCAAAATAAGGACAAAAACAGAAAACCAAAATATTTCAGATAATTTTTTTTTCTTTTTTCCCGTTATTTAGGTGTAAAATAAGGCCAAAGCAGAAAACCAAAATATTTCAAATAACTTTTTTTTCTTTTTTCCCGTTATTTAGGTGCAAAATAAGGACAAAAACAGAAACCCAAAATATTTCACATAACCTTTTTTTTCTTTTTTCCCGTTATTTAAGTGAAAAATAAAGACAAAAACAAAAAACCAAAATATTTCAAATAACTGTTTTTTTCTTTTTTCCCGTTATTTAGGTATAAAATAAGGACAAAAAAAGAAAACCAAAATATTTCAGATAACTTTTTTTTTCTTTTTTCCCGTTATTTAGGTGTAAAATAAGGCCAAAGCAGAAAACCAAAATATTTCAAATAACTTTTTTTTCTTTTTTCCCGTTATTTAGGTGCAAAATAAGGACAAAAACAGAAACCCAAAATATTTCACATAACCTTTTTTTTCTTTTTTCCCGTTATTTAAGTGAAAAATAAAGACAAAAACAAAAAACCAAAATATTTCAAATAACTTTTTTTTTCTTTTTTCCTGTTATTTAGGTGTAAAATAAGGAGAAAAACAGAAAACCAAAAAATTTCAAATAACTTTTTTTGCCTTTTTTCCTGTTATTTAGGTGTAAAATAAGGACAAAACAGAAAACCAAAATATTTCTAATAACTTTTTTATCTTTTTTCCAGTTATTTAGCTGCAAAATAAGGATAAAAACAGAATACCAAAATATTTCAGATAACTTTTTTTTTCTTTTTTCCCGTTATTTAGGTGTAAAATAAGGACAAAAACAGAAAACCAAAATATTTCAGATAACTTTTTTTTTCTTTTTTCCCGTTATTTAGGTGTAAAATAAGGCCAAACCAAAATATTTCTAATAACTTTCTAATAACTTTTTTATCTTTTTTCCCGTTATTTAGCTGCAAAATAAGGATAAAAACAGAAAACCAAAATATTTCAGATAACTTTTTTTTTCTTTTTTCCCGTTATTTAGGTGTAAAATAAGGACAAAAACAGAAAACCAAAATATTTCAGATAACTTTTTTTTCTTTTTTCCCGTTATTTAGGTGTAAAATAAGGACAAAAACAGAAAACCAAAATATTTCAGATAACCTTTTTTTTCTTTTTTCCCGTTATTTAGGTGTAAAATAAGGCCAAATCAGAAAACCAAAATATTTCAAATAACTTTTTTTTCTTTTTTCCCGTTATTTAAGTGAAAAATAAAGACAAAAACAAAAAACCAAAATATTTCAAATAACTTTTTTTTTCTTTTTTCCTGTTATTTAGGTGTAAAATAAGGAGAAAAACAGAAAACCAAAATATTTCAGATAACTTTTTTTGCCTTTTTTCCTGTTATTTAGGTGTAAAATAAGGACAAAAACAGAAAACCAAAATATTTCTAATAACTTTTTTATCTTTTTTCCCGTTATTTAGCAGCAAAATAAGGATAAAATCAGAAAACCAAAATATTTCAGATAACCTTTTTTTTCTTTTTTCCCGTTATTTAAGTGAAAAATAAAGACAAAAACAAAAAGCCAAAATATTTCAAATAACTTTTTTTTTCTTTTTTCCTGTTATTTAGGTGTAAAATAAGGAGAAAAAAAGAAAACCAAAATATTTCAGATAACTTTTTTTGCCTTTTTTCCCGTTATTTAGGTGTAAAATAAGGACAAAAACAGAAAACCAAAATATTTCAAATAACTTTTTTATCTTTTTTCCTGTTATTTAGGTGCAAAATAAGGACAAAAACAGAAAACCAAAATATTTCACATAACCTTTTTTTCTTATAATTTTTCCCATTATTTAAGTGAAAAATAAAGGCAAAAACAGAAAACCAAAATATTTAAATAACTTTTTTTTCATTTTTTTAATTATTTAAGTGAAAAATAAAGACAAAAACAGAAAACCAAAATATTTCAGATAACTTTTTTTTTCTTTTTTCCCGTTATTTAGGTGTAAAATAAGGACAAAAACAGAAAGCCGAAATATTTCAGATAACTTTTTTTCTTTTTTTCCGTTATTTAGGTGCAAAATACGGACAAAAACAGAAAACCAAAATATTTCAAATAACTTTGTTTCTTTTTTCCCGTTATTTAGGTGCAAAATTAGGACAAAGACAGAATACCAAAATATTTCATATAACCTTTTTTTTCTTTTTTCCCGTTATTTAAGTGAAAAATAAAGACAAAAACAGAAAACCAAAGTATTTCAGATAGCTTTTTTTTCTTTTTTTCCGTTATTTAGGTGTAAAATAAGGACAAAAATAGAGAACCAAAATATTTCAGATAACTTTTTTTTTCCTTTTTCCCGTCATTTAAGTGAAAAATAAAGACAAAAACAGAAAACCAAAATATTTCAAATAACTTTGTTTTTCTCTTTTCCCGTTATTTAAGTGAAAAATAAAGACAAAAACAAAAAACCAAAATATTTCAAATAACTTTTTTTTTCTTTTTTCCTGTTATTTAGGTGTAAAATAAGGGGAAAAACAGAAAACCAAAATATTTCAGATAACTTTTTTTGCTATTTTTCCTGTTATTTAGGTGTAAAATAAGGATAAAAACAGAAAACCAAAATATTTCAGATAACTTTTTTTTATTTTTTCCCCGTTTTTTAGGTGTAAAATAAGGACAAAAAAAGAAAACCAAAATATTTCAAATAACTTTTTTTTCTTTTTTCCCGTTATTTAATTGAAAAATAAAGACAAAAACAGAAAACCAAAATATTCAAATAACTGTTTTTTTCTTTTTTCCCGTTATTTAGGTATAAAATAAGGACAAAAACAGAAAACCAAAATATTTCAGATAACTTTTTTTTTCTTTTTTCCCGTTATTTAGGTGTAAAATAAGGCCAAAGCAGAAAACCAAAATATTTCAAATAACCTTTTTTTCTTTTTTCCCGTTATTTAGGTGCAAAATAAGGACAAAAACAGAAACCCAAAATATTTCACATAACCTTTTTTTTCTTTTTTCCCGTTATTTAAGTGAAAAATAAAGACAAAAACAAAAAACCAAAATATTTCAAATAACTTTTTTTTTCTTTTTTCCTGTTATTTAGGTGTAAAATAAGGAGGAAAACAGAAAACCAAAAAATTTCGGATAACTTTTTTTGCCTTTTTTCCTGTTATTTAGGTGTAAAATAAGGACAAAAACAGAAAACCAAAATATTTCTAATAACTTTTTTATCTTTTTTCCAGTTATTTAGCTGCAAAATAAGGATAAAAACAGAAAACCAAAATATTTCAGATGACTTTTTTTTTCTTTTTTCCCGTTATTTAGGTGTAAAATAAGGACAAAAACAGAAAACCAAAATATTTCAGATAACTTTTTTTTTCTTTTTTCCCGTTATTTAAGTTAAAAATAAAGACAAAAACAAAAAACCAAAATATTCAAATAACTGTTTTTTTCTTTTTTCCCGTTATTTAGGTATAAAATAAGGACAAAAACAGAAAACCAAAATATTTCAGATAACTTTTTTTTTCTTTTTTCCCGTTATTTAGGTGTAAAATAAGGCCAAAACAGAAAACCAAAATATTTCAAATAACTTTTTTTTCTTTTTTCCCGTTATTTAGGTGCAAAATAAGGACAAAAACAGAAACCCAAAATATTTCACATAACCTTTTTTTCTTTTTTCCCGTTATTTAAGTGAAAAATAAAGACAAAAACAAAAAACCAAAATATTCAAATAACTGTTTTTTTCTTTTTTCGCGTTATTTAGGTATAAAATAAGGACAAAAACAGAAAACCAAAATATTTCAGATAACTTTTTTTTTCTTTTTTCCCGTTATTTAGGTGTAAAATAAGGCCAAAGCAGAAAACCAAAATATTTCAAATAACTTTTTTTTCTTTTTTCCCGTTATTTAGGTGCAAAATAAGGACAAAAACAGAAACCCAAAATATTTCACATAACCTTTTTTTTCTTTTTTCCCGTTATTTAGGTGTAAAATAAGGACAAAAACAGAAAACCAAAATATTTCAGATAACTTTTTTTTTCTTTTTTCCCGTTATTTAGGTGTAAAATAAGGACAAAAACAGAAAACCAAAATATTTCAGATAACTTTTTTTTTCTTTTTTCCCGTTATTTAGGTGTAAAATAAGGCCAAACCAAAATATTTCTAATAACTTTCTAATAACTTTTTTATCTTTTTTCCCGTTATTTAGCTGCAAAATAAGGATAAAAACAGAAAACCAAAATATTTCAGATAACTTTTTTTTTCTTTTTTCCTGTTATTTAGGTGTAAAATAAGGAGAAAAACAGAAAACCAAAAAATTTCAGATAACTTTTTTTTGCCTTTTTTCCTGTTATTTAGGTGTAAAATAAGGACAAAAACAGAAAACCAAAATATTTCTAATAACTTTTTTATCTTTTTTCCAGTTATTTAGCTGCAAAATAAGGATAAAAACAGAAAACCAAAATATTTCAGATAACTTTTTTTTTCTTTTTTCCCGTTATTTAGGTGTAAAATAAGGACAAAAACAGAAAACCAAAATATTTCAGATAACTTTTTTTTTCTTTTTTCCCGTTATTTAGGTGTAAAATATGGACAAAAACAGAAAATTATAATATTTCAGATAACTTTTTTTTTCTTTTTTCACGTTATTTAGGTGAAAAATAAAGACAAAAAAAAGAGAAAACCAAAATATTTCAGATAACTTTTTTTTTCTTTTTTCCCGTTATTTAGGTGTAAAATAAGGCCAAACCAAAATATTTCTAATAACTTTCTAATAACTTTTTTATCTTTTTTCCCGTTATTTAGCTGCAAAATAAGGATAAAAACAGAAAACCAAAATATTTCAGATAACTTTTTTTTTCTTTTTTCCCGTTATTTAGGTGTAAAATAAGGACAAAAACAGAAAACCAAAATATTTCAGATAACTTTTTTTTTCTTTTTTCCCGTTATTTAGGTGTAAAATAAGGACAAAAACAGAAAACCAAAATATTTCAGATAACTTTTTTTTTCTTTTTTCCCGTTATTTAGGTGTAAAATAAGGCCAAAGCAGAAAACCAAAATATTTCAAATAACTTTTTTTTTCTTTTTTCCCGTTATTTAAGTGAAAAATAAAGACAAAAACAAAAAACCAAAATATTCAAATAACTGTTTTTTTCTTTTTTCCCGTTATTTAGGTATAAAATAAGGACAAAAACAGAAAACCAAAATATTTCAGATAACTTTTTTTTTCTTTTTTCCCGTTATTTAGGTGTAAAATAAGGCCAAAACAGAAAACCAAATTATTTCATATAACTTTTTTTCCCGTTATTTAGGTGCAAAATAAGGACAAAAACAGAAACCCAAAATATTTCACATAACCTTTTTTTTCTTTTTTCCCGTTATTTAAGTGAAAAATAAAGACAAAAACAAAAAACCAAAATATTCAAATAACTGTTTTTTTTCTTTTTTCCCGTTATTTAGGTATAAAATAAGGACAAAAACAGAAAACCAAAATATTTCAGATAACTTTTTTTTTCTTTTTTCCCGTTATTTAGGTGTAAAATAAGGCCAAAGCAGAAAACCAAAATATTTCAAATAACTTTTTTTTCTTTTTTCCCGTTATTTAGGTGCAAAATAAGGACAAAAACAGAAACCCAAAATATTTCACATAACCTTTTTTTTCTTTTTTCCCGTTATTTAAGTGAAAAATAAAGACAAAAACAAAAAACCAAAATATTTCAAATAACTTTTTTTTTCTTTTTTCCTGTTATTTAGGTGTAAAATAAGGAGAAAAACAGAAAACCAAAAAATTTCAGATAACTTTTTTTGCCTTTTTTCCTGTTATTTAGGTGTAAAATAAGGACAAAAACAGAAAACCAAAATATTTCTAATAACTTTTTTATCTTTTTTCCAGTTATTTAGCTGCAAAATAAGGATAAAAACAGAAAACCAAAATATTTCAGATAACTTTTTTTTTCTTTTTTCCCGTTATTTAGGTGTAAAATAAGGACAAAAACAGAAAACCAAAATATTTCAGATAACTTTTTTTTTCTTTTTTCCCGTTATTTAGGTGTAAAATAAGGCCAAACCAAAATATTTCTAATAACTTTCTAATAACTTTTTTATCTTTTTTCCCGTTATTTAGCTGCAAAATAAGGATAAAAACAGAAAACCAAAATATTTCAGATAACTTTTTTTTTCTTTTTTCCCGTTATTTAGGTGTAAAATAAGGACAAAAACAGAAAACCAAAATATTTCAGATAACTTTTTTTTTCTTTTTTCCCGTTATTTAGGTGTAAAATAAGGACAAAAACAGAAAACCAAAATATTTCAGATAACTTTTTTTTTCTTTTTTCCCGTTATTTAGGTGTAAAATAAGGCCAAAGCAGAAAACCAAAATATTTCAAATAACGTTTTTTTCTTTTTTCCCGTTATTTAAGTGAAAAATAAAGACAAAAACAAAAAACCAAAATATTTCAAATAACTTTTTTTGTTTTTTTCCTGTTATTTAGGTGTAAAATAAGGACAAAAACAGAAAACCAAAATATTTCTAATAACTTTTTTATCTTTTTTCCCGTTATTTAGCTGCAAAATAAGGATAAAAACAGAAAACCAAAATATTTCAGATAACCTTTTTTTTCTTTTTTCCCGTTATTTAAGTGAAAAATAAAGGCAAAAACAAAAAACCAAAATATTTCAAATAACTTGTTTTTTCTTTTTTCCTGTTATTTAGGTGTAAAATATGGAGAAAAACAGAAAACCAAAATATTTCAGATAACTTTTTTTGCCTTTTTTCCTGTTATTTAGGTGTAAAATAAGGACAAAAACAGAAAACCAAAATATTTCTAATAACTTTTTTATCTTTTTTCCCGTTATTTAGCTGCAAAATAAGGATAAAAACAGAAAACCAAAATATTTCATATAACTTTTTTTTTCTTTTTTCCCGTTATTTAGGTGCAAAATAAGGACAAAAACAGAAAACCAAAATAGTTCACATAAATTTTTTTTTCTTTTTTCCCGTCATTTAGGGGCAAAATAAGGACAAAAACAGAAAACCAAAATATTTCAAATAACTTTTTTTTCTTTTTTTCCGTTATTTAAGTGAAAAATAAAGACAAAAACAGAAAACCAAAATATTTCAGATAACTTTTTTTTTCTTTTTTCCCGTTATTTAGGTGTAAAATAAGGACAAAAACAGAAAACCAAAATATTTCAGATAACTTTTTCTTTTTTCTTTTTTCCCGTTATTTAGGTGTAAAATAAGGCCAAAGCAGAGAAGTGTTAGCGGTGTGTCAGAAATATATCCTGGCAGCTATTCCAACAGCGGCGAAAGAGGGTACAAATCCACAATTTGGTGGTCTCAGCCTAAAACCAGGATGGATGCTGATTATATGCCTAGATGATAAAACATCGAAATGGCTTGAGCAGGTAGCTGCCCTAATTAAAGTAGACGAATCTACAACCAGAAAGGCAGTTAAGGATAAAGGCAGTTATTCCTAAACTGGAAATAGTTACGGGCTACTTCCCAGCAGAAGAAGACCCAACAGAGGAAATAATAACACTCATAGCTTCTCAGAACCCTAAACTGTGCACGGAGAACTGGAAAGTCCTTAGTAGAAGGAAAGAAGGCACGTGCACGCTCATCACATTCTCTATCGACGGCCAATCGATGGAGAATCTTAAGCAGTTGGGAAACCGTGTCTGCTACAAATTCTCGGGCATCACACTCCGGCCAAAATCAAGGGAGGTCAACAGCGGCAAGCCGCCGACCACTAGTGATGTCCCAGAATCAAAAAAATGATCATACAAAGATCATTCAGGCGAACCTCCACAGAGCAGCAGCGGCAATGGACGTATTAGCATGGAGGTTCGTCAAAGAGGAGATGCAGGTGGCTCTAATCCAAGAACCTTGGGCCACAAAAGGTAAACTTCTCGGTATCCCTCTAACAACAGGTAAGCAAATCTTTGATAAATCTAGCTGCAGACCAAGAGCAGCAATCATTTTATCTCAAAAAATTAATTATCTTACCATTCCTCTTTTCATCCGTACAGATTTAGTTGCTATACTGGCGAAAATACCAACTCCAGGAGGTTTTCAAGAGGTGATAATTGCCTCAGCTTACCTCCCTGGAGAGGAGCTAGAAGCTCCACCAGATTGCGTCAAAGACCTAGTGAGGTACAGCAAAGATCATGGACTTCCTATCATCCTAGGATGTGACGCAAACGCTCACCACATTGTATGGGGAAGTAGTAACAATAGTAAAAGAGGTGAGTCACTTTTAGAATACCTTACTACTAATAACTTAGATATACTAAATAGGGGCTGTGCCCCCACCTTTATTAACCAAATCAGGCAGTAGGTACTTGACCTAACAATAACAAGCCCCTGCTTAGCGTATAAATGTTTAAAGTGGCACGTTTCTAAGGAAGCTTCCCTTTCAGACCACAAACATATATGCTTTGAAATTCAAGCGTCCCAATCTGAAGAAAAAAAGTTTAGGAACCCCAAACGTACAAACTGGACACAATACCAGACAATACTTAAGTACGAAACATGTAACTTGGAGGATACAATAAGCAGCCCAGACTGCATTGACCTACAAGCAAATCAACTTGTTTATAACATGATTAATGCTTATGAACAGAGTTGTCCTATCTCCAAGAAAATAGGTAACAAACAACTACCTTGGTGAAACGAGGAACTAGCAACCAAACGCAAAGAAACTAGGAAATTGGTCCAAAGAAACTAGGAAACCTTTGGTAACTGGGAAGAATATAAAAAATCCCTTACCGAATTTAATAACCTCTTAAAGAAGTCAAAAAGGGAATCATGGAGGAAACTATGTGAAGAGATCAATGAACTCCCAGTTGCCTCCAGACTCCAAAAGGTACTATCAAAGGATACACCTATTGATATTGGACTTCTAGAGAAACCAGATTGTTCTCTAACAACAAGCAGCTCAGAAACATTAGAAGTATTACTGGCGACTCACTTTCCAGGCTGTAAAATCATAGAAAATCAAGAAGATGAATACACAGAGGAAAGGATTCAACGTCCTTCTCCACACAGTAGCAGCTTAGCTGCCAAGATCTTCACTCCAGAAAAAATTAAATGGGCTATAAACTCATTTAAACCCTTTAAATCAGCTGGAGTAGACAAAGTCTTCCCGGCACTACTTCAGCAGGGATTAGAGATTCTTATGCCAGCCATAATAAGAATCTTTAAAGCAAGTTTTATATGGGGCTACATCCCAAAAATATGGAGGAAAGCTAGGGTGGTATTTATACCAAAGGCAGGGAACCGTCCCATCGAAAAACCTAAGTCATACCGTCCTATCAGCCTCACATCATTCTTCGTTAAAACAATGGAGAAATTAGTGGATTACCACATCAGAACTGGACCAAGTAAAGTCCGATTACATCCTAAGCAACATGCTTACCAAAAAGGAAAATCAACCGAATCAGCCCTTCATGATCTAGTTAGAAACATTGAAAAGGCGATAGAATTCAAATAAATAGCACTATGCGCTTTCTTGGATATAGAAGGAGCCTTTGATAATACTCCACAAGACGCAATCATAGCGACAGCCAGGAAAAAAGGTATAGAGCCTACGACCACTAAATGGATTCATGCCATGCTAAAAAGCCGAATGACAACGGCGGCCATAGGCAACAGCACATTAACAGCACAAACCTATAGGGGATGTCCCCAACGAGGAGTACTATCTCCACTACTTTGGTCTATTGTTGTTGATGAGCTCCTAGATCGCCTTACAACGCAAGGTTTCGAGACCATAGGATACGCCGACGATCTCGTCATAATCATAAGAGGCAAACATGACTTTGTCATCTCTGAGAGGCTACAATTGGCCTTAAACTTGATTATGAACTGGTGTCAGTCTAAGAATCTTAACATTAATCCAACAAAAACCGACATCATACCATTTACAAATAGAAGAAAGATACATATCACAGAACCTTCATTAAATGGCATAACAATACCCTGTTCCAATAAAGTCAAATATCTAGGTATTACACTGGATAGAAAACTAAATTGGAACAGTCACTTAGAAACGACTCATGCTAAAGCACTAAGGGCGATGTGGGCCTGTAAAAGCTTATTTGGCAGAAAATGGGGGCTACAACCCAAGATGATTTACTGGTGTTACAGAACAATCATTCTACCAATAGTGACATATGGCGCCACGGTGTGGTGGACCAAAACGCTACAACTTAAAGCACAAGTTATGCTACAAAAAATACAACGACTAGTATGTCTTGGAATAACAGGTGCGATGAGAACCTGTCCAACTGCATCAATGGAAATGCTCCTAAATCTCCCACCGATACATCTTCAAATTAAAAAAGAAGCGGCAAGGGGCATGATCCGAATTCAGAAGGAAAAACAATACTTACCAGGAGATTTTAGAGGACACCTCAAAATTTTAAACAATAAAATAATAGAGGCAACGACCTCGCATTTAACGGACATAATGCCGACAACTTATAACTTTGAAATACCATTCAAAGTTATAATCAATGAACGCAAGGACTGGCAATCCAAGCTTCATGAATTAGAAGAAGGTTCGACCATCTGGTACACAGATGGTTCAAGAACCAAAGATGGTACAGGAGCCGGTGTGAAAGGACCAGACTTCGCACTATCCAAACCACTCGGTAAAGAAGCAACAATCTTCCAGGCCGAACTTATTGCGATGGAGCTATGCATCCAAGAGATTATTAGGAGGGCTCACCGCAACCAAACAATTTATATACTATCAGACAGCCAAGCAGTCCTTAAAGCTATCTTATCCCACAAACAGAAGTCCAAATTGGTATGGAGCTGTCTTCAAAACCTAAAGATCCTGGCTAAAAGGTACAAAGTAACCTTAATGTGGGTACCAGGACATATAGGTGTTGAAGGAAATGAAGAGGCGGACCGCCTTGCAAAGGAGGGTGCAACTACAAAGTTCATTGGACCAGAACCATTCTGTGGCAAACCCAGAGGGCACTCAAAACTCATAATTCACAGGTGGGTCGAACAAGAGCACAGACTCTACTGGAACAGACTACCAGGTCTGAAGGTATCAAAAAAATTTATCCAGCCACAAAAACTCAAAGTGGATAAACTACTAAATCTCAGCAAAAAGGACATCAGAACCTTAACAGGTCTCATAACAGGACACCACCCTGTCAACTACCACCTTAAAAAAAATGGGACTAGCTGAAGATGATAAATGCCGTCTCTGTCTGTTAGACAAAGAGACTACAGAGCATCTACTCTGCACCTGTGAAGCAGCAGGACGGAGGAGACTGGATCATTTGGGAAAAGGAATCCTTACCACAAATGAATTGGCCGAAAAGGCCCCCGAACACATACTAAGATTTTACAAATCTCTAGAAATGGGCTAGGGTTTAGGGCAATATGTACAATAGATCTTTAGGCCGCGGTACTCTCGAGTCCCTTTTAAGAAAAAAAAAAAAAAAAAAAGGCCAAAGCAGAAAACCAAAATATTTCAACTAACTTTTTTTTCTTTTTTCCCGTTATTTAGGTGCAAAATAAGGACAAAAACAGAAACCCAAAATATTTCACATAACCTTTTTTTTCTTTTTTCCCGTTATTTAAGTGAAAAATAAAGACAAAAACAAAAAACCAAAATATTTCAAATAACTTTTTTTTTCTTTTTTACTGTTATTTAGGTGTAAAATAAGGAGAAAAACAGAAAACCAAAATATTTCAGATAACTTTTTTTGCCTTTTTTCCTGTTATTTAGGTGTAAAATAAGGACAAAAACAGAAAACCAAAATATTTCTAATAACTTTTTTATCTTTTTTCCCGTTATTTAGCTGCAAAATAAGGATAAAAACAGAAAACCAAAATATTTCAGATAACTTTTTTTTTCTTTTTTCCCGTTATTTAGGTGTAAAATAAGGAGAAAAACAGAAAACCAAAATATTTCAAATAACTTTTATTTTCATTTTTCCCATTATTTATTTGAAATATAAAGACAAAAACAGAAAACTAAAATATTTCAGATAACTTTTTTTTGTCTTTTTTCCCGTTACTAAGTTGTAAACTAAGGACAAAAACAGAAAACCAAAATAATTCAAATAAATTTTTTTTCCCATGTTATTTAAGTGAAAAATGAAGAAAAAACAGAAAACCAAAATATTTCAGATAACTTTTTTTTGTCTTTTTTCCCGTTATTAAGGTGTAAAATTAGGACAAAAACTGAAAACCAAAATATTTCTGATAACTTTTTTCTTCTTTTTTCCCGTTATTTAGGTGTAAAATAAGGACAAAAACAGAAAACCAATATATTTCAAATAACTTTTCAATCTTTTTTCCTGTTATTTAGGTGCAAAATAAGGACAAAAACAGAAAACCCATATATTTCACATAACCTTTTTTTTCTTTTCATTTTTCCCATTATTTAAGTGAAAAATAAAGACAAAAACAGAAAATCAAAATATTTCAAATACTTTTTTTTTCATTTTTCCATTATTTAAGTGAAGAATAAAGACAAAAACAGAAAACCAAAATATTTCAGATGACTTTTTTTCTTTTTTTCCGTTATTTAGGTGCAAAATACGGACAAAAACAGAAAACCAAAATATTTCAAATAACTTTGTTTTCTTTTTTCCCGTTATTTAGGTGCAAAATAAGGACAAAAACAGAAAACCAAAATATTTCACATAACGTTTTTTTTTTTTCTTTTTTTCCGTTATTTAGGTGTAAAATAAGGACAAAAATAGAAAACCAAATTATTTCAGATAACTTTTTTTTCCTTTTTCCCGTTATTTAAGTGAAAAATAAAGACAAAAACAGAAAACCAAAATATTTCAAATAACTTTGTTTTGCTCTTTTCCCGTTATTTAGGGGTAAAATAAGGACAAAAACAGAAAACCAAAATATTTCAAATAACTTTTTTTTCTTTTTTCCCGTTATTTAGGTGCAAAATAAGGACAAAAACAGAAAACCAAAATATTTCACATAACCTTTTTTTTTCTTTTTTGCCGTTATTTAAGTGAAAAATAAAGACAAAACAGAAAACCAAAATATTTCAGATAACTTTTTTTTTCTTTTTTCCTGTTATTTAGGTGTAAAATAAGGACAAAAACAGAAAACCAAAATATTTCAGATAACTTTTTTTTTTTTTTTCCTGTTATTTAGGTGTAAAATAAGGACAAAAATAGAAAACCAAAATATTTCAAATAACTTTTTTATCTTTTTTCCCGTTATTTAGGTGCAAAATAAGGACAAAAACAGAAAACCAAAATATTTCAGATAACTTTTTTTTCTTTTTCCTGTTATTTAAGTGAAAAATAAGGACGAAAACAGAAAACCAAAATATTTCAGATAACTTTTTTTTTTCTTTTTTCCTGTTATTTAGGTGTAAAATAAGGACAAAAACAGAAAACTAAAATATTTCAGATAACTTTTTTTTTCTTTTTTCCCGGTATTTAAGTGAAAAATAAAGACAAAAACAGAAAACAAAAATATTTCAGATAACTTTTTTTTCTTTTTTCCCGTTATTGAGGTCCAAAAGTAGGACAGAAACAGAAAACCAAAATATTTCAGATAACTTTTATTTTCATTTTTCCCATTATTTATTTGAAATATAAAGACAAAAACAGAAAACTAAAATATTTCAGAAAACTTTTTTTTGTTTTTTTTCCCGTTATTAAGTTGTAAACTAAGGACAAAAACAGAAAACCAAAATATTTCAAATAAATTTTTTTTTTCCACGTTATTTAAGTGAAAAATAAAGAAAAACACAGAAAACCAAAATATTTCAGATAACTTTTTTTGTCTTTTTTCCCGTTATTTAGGTGTCAAATTAGGACAAAAACTGAAAACCAAAATATTTCAGATAACTTTTTTTTCTTTTTTCCCGTTATTTAGGTGTAAAATAAGGAGAAAAACAGAAAACCAAAATATTTCAGATAACTTTTTTTTCCTTTTTTCCTGTTACTTAGGTGTAAAATAAGGACAAAAACAGAAAACTAAAATATTTCTAATAACTTTTTTATCTTTTTTCCCGTTATTTAGGTGCAAAATAAGGACAAAAACAGAAAACCAAAATATTTCACATAACCTTTTTTTTCTTTTTCCCGTTATTTAAGTGAAAAATAAGGACAAAAACAGAAAACCAAAATATTTCAGATAACTTTTTTTTTCCTTTTTTCCTGTTATTTAGGTGTAAAATAAGGACAAAAACAGAAAACCAAAATATTTCAGATAACTTTTTTTTTCTTTTTTCCCGGTATTTAAGTGAAAAATAAAGACAAAAACAGAAAACCAAAATATTTCAGATAACTTTTTTATTCTTTTTTCCCGTTATTTAGGTGTAAAATAAGGAGAAAAACAGAAAACCAAAATATTTCAGATAACTTTTTTTTCCTTTTTTCCTGTTACTTAGGTGTAAAATAAGGACAAAAACAGAAAACTAAAATATTTCTAATAACTTTTTTATCTTTTTTCCCGTTATTTAGGTGCAAAATAAGGACAAAAACAGAAAACCAAAATATTTCACATAACCTTTTTTTTCTTTTTCCCGTTATTTAAGTGAAAAATAAGGACAAAAACAGAAAACCAAAATATTTCAGATAACTTTTTTTTCCTTTTTTCCTGTTATTTAGGTGTAAAATAAGGACAAAAACAGAAAACCAAAATATTTCAGATAACTTTTTTTTTCTTTTTTCCCGGTATTTAAGTGAAAAATAAAGCCAAAAACAGAAAACCAAAATATTTCATATAACTTTTTTTTCTTTTTTCCCGTTATTTAGGTCCAAAAGTAGGACAGAAACAGAAAACCAAAATATTCCAGATAACTTTTATTTTCATTTTTTCCCATTATTTATTTGAAATATAAAGACAAAAACAGAAAACTAAAATATTTCAGATAACTTTTTTTTGTCTTTTTTCCCGCTATTAAGTTGTAAACTAAGGACAAAAACAGAAAACCAAAATATTTCAAATAAATTTTTTTTTTCCACGTTATTTAAGTGAAAAATAAAGAAAAAAACAGAAAACCAAAATATTTCAGATAACTTTTTTTTGTCTTTTTTCCCGTTATTAAGGTGTAAAATTAGGACAAAAACAAAAAACCAAAATATTTCAGATAACTTGTTTTTTCTTTTTCCTGTTATTGAGGTGTAAAATAAGGACAAAAACAGAAAACCAAAATATTTCAGATAACTTTTTTTTTCTTTTTTCCCGTTATTTAGGTGTAAAATAAGGACAAAAACAGAAAACCAAAATATTTCAAATAACTTTTTTATCTTTTTTCCTGTTATTTAGGGGCAAAAAAAGGACAAAAACAGAAAACCCAAATATTTCACATAACCTTTTTTTTCTTTTAATTTTTCCCATTATTTAAGTGAAAAATAAAGACAAAAACAGAAAACCAAAATATTTCAAATAACTTTTTTTTTCATTTTTTCCATTATTTAAGTGAAAAATAAAGACAAAAACAGAAAACCAAAATATTTCAGATAACTTTTTTTCTTTTTTCCCGTTATTTAGGTGCAAAATACGGACAAAAACAGAAAACCAAAATATTTCAAATAACTTTGTTTTCTTTTTTCCCGTTATTTAGGTGCAAAATAAGGACAAAACCAGAAAACCAAAATATTTCACATAACGTTTTTTTTCTTTTTTCCCGTTATTTAAGTGAAAAATAAAGACAAAAACAGAAACCAAAGTATTTCAGATAACTTTCTTTTCTTTTTTTCCGTTATTTAGGTGTAAAATAAGGACAAAAATAGAAAACCAAAATATTTCAGATAACTTTTTTTTCCTTTTTCCCGTTATTTAAGTGAAAAATAAAGACTAAAACAGAAAACCAAAATATTTCAAATAACTTTGTTTTTCTCTTTTCCCGTTATTTAGGTGCAAAATAAAGACAAAAACAGAAAACCAAATTATTTCAAATAACTTTTTTTTCTTTTTTCCCGTAATTTAAGTGAAAAATAAACACAAAAACAGAAAACCAAAATATTTCAGATAACTTTTTTTTTTTCCCGTTATGTGTAAAATAAGGACAAAAACAGAAAACCAAAATATTTCAGATAATTTTTTTTTCTTTTTTCCCGTTATTTAGGTGTAAAATAAGGACAAAAACAAAAAACCAAAATATTTCAAATAACTTTTTTTTCTTTTTTCCCGTTATTTAGGTGCAAAATAAGGACAAAAACAGAAAACCAAAATATTTCACATAACCTTTTTTTTCTTTTTTCCCGTTATTTAAGTGAAAAATAAAGACAAAACAGAAAACCAAAATATTTCAGATAACTTTTTTTTTCTTTTTTCCTGTTATTTAGGTGTAAAATAAGGACAAAAACAGAAAACCAAAATATTTCAGATAACTTTTTTTTTCTTTTTTCCTGTTATTTAGGTGTAAAATAAGGACAAAAACAGAAAACCAAAATATATCAAATAACTTTTTTTTGTTTTTTCCCGTTATTTAGGTGCAAAATAAGGACAAAAACAGAACACCAAAATATTTCACATCACCTTTTTTTCTTTTCCCCGTTATTTAAGTGAAAAATAAGGACAAAAACAGAAAACCAAAATATTTCAGATAACTTTTTTTTCCTTTTTTCCTGTTATTTAGGTGTAAAATAAGGACAAAAACAGAAAACTAAAATATTTCAGATAACTTTTTTTTTCTTTTTTCCCGGTATTTAAGTGAAAAATAAAGACAAAAACAGAAAACCAAAATATTTCAGATAACTTTTTTTTCTTTTTTCCCGTTATTGAGGTCCAAAAGTAGGACAGAAACAGAAAACCAAAATATTTCAGATAACTTTTATTTTCATTTTTCCCATTATTTATTTGAAATATAAAGACAAAAACAGAAAACTAAAATATTTCAGATAACTTTTTTTTGTCTTTTTTCCCGTTAGTTAGGTGTAAAATTAGGACAAAAACTGAAAACCAAAATATTTCAGATAACTTTTTTTTTCTTTTTTCCTGTTATTTAGGTCTAAAATAAGTACAAAAACAGAAAACCAAAATATTTCAGATAACTTTTTTTTTCTTTTTTCCCGTTATTTAGGTGTAAAATAAGGACAAAAACAGAAAACCAAAATATTTCAGAAAACTTTGTTTTTTTCTTCCCGTTATTTATGTGAAAAATAAAGACAAAAACAGAAAACCAAAATATTTCAGATAACTTTTTTTTCTTTTTTCCCGTTATTTAGGTCCAAAAGTAGGACAGAAACAGAAAACCAAAATATTTCAGATAACTTTTATTTTCATTTTTCCCAATATTTATTTGAAATATAAAGACAAAAACAGAAAACTAAAATATTTCAGATAACTTTTTTTTGTCTTTTTTCCCGTTATTAAGTTGTAAACTAAGGACAAAAACAGAAAACCAAAATAATTCAAATAAATTTTTTTTCCCATGTTATTTAAGTGAAAAATGAAGAAAAAACAGAAAACCAAAATATTTCAGATAACTTTTTTTTGTCTTTTTTCCCGTTATTAAGGTGTAAAATTAGGACAAAAACTGAAAACCAAAATATTTCAGATAACTTTTTTCTTCTTTTTTCCCGTTATTTAGGTGTAAAATAAGGACAAAAATAGAAAACCAATATATTTCAAATAAGTTTTCTATCTTTTTTCCTGTTATTTAGGTGCAAAATAAGGACAAAAACAGAAAACCCATATATTTCACATAACCTTTTTTTTCTTTTCATTTTTCCCATTATTTAAGTGAAAAATAAAGACAAAAACAGAAAACCAAAATATTTCAAATAACTTTTTTTTTCATTTTTTCCATTATTTAAGTGAAGAATAAAGACAAAAACAGAAAACCAAAATATTTCAGATGACTGTTTTTCTTTTTTTCCGTTATTTAGGTGCAAAATACGGACAAAAACAGAAAACCAAAACATTTCAAATAACTTTGTTTTCTTTTTTCCCGTTATTTAGGTGCAAAATAAGGACAAAAACAGAAAACCAAAATATTTCACATAACGTTTTTTTTTTTTCTTTTTTCCCGTTATTTAGGTGTAAAATAAGGACAAAAATAGAAAACCAAATTATTTCACATAACTTTTTTTTCCTTTTTCCCGTTATTTAAGTGAAAAATAAAGACAAAAACAGAAAACCAAAATATTTCAAATAACTTTGTTTTGCTCTTTTCCCGTTATTTAGGGGTAAAATAACGACAAAAACAGAAAACCAAAATATTTCAAATAACTTTGTTTTGCTCTTTTCCCGTTATTTAGGGGTAAAATAACGACAAAAACAGAAAACCAAAATATTTCAAATAACTTTGTTTTGCTCTTTTCCCGTTATTTAGGGGTAAAATAACGACAAAAACAGAAAACCAAAATATTTCAGATAACTTTTTTTTTCTTTTTTCCCGTTATTTAGGTGTAAAATAAGGACAAAAACA
Source organism: Empis livida (assembly GCA_963932195.1). NCBI lineage: Eukaryota > Metazoa > Arthropoda > Insecta > Diptera > Empididae > Empis > Empis livida. The sequence goes on along the minus strand of OZ010647.1, from coordinate 25,847,721 downwards.
GAAAACCAAAATATTTCAGAAAACTTTTTTTTTCTCTTTTCCCGGTATTTAAGTGAAAAATTAAGACAAAAACAGAAAACCAAAATATTTCAGATAACTTTTTTTTCTTTTTTCCCGTTATTTAGGTCCAAAAGTAGGACAGAAACAGAAAACCAAAATATTTCAGATAACTTTTATTTTCATTTTTCCCAATATTTATTTGAAATATAAAGACAAAAACAGAAAACTAAAATATTTCAGATAACTTTTTTTTGTCTTTTTTCCCGTTATTAAGTTGTAAACTAAGGACAAAAACAGAAAACCAAAATAATTCAAATAAATTTTTTTTCCCATGTTATTTAAGTGAAAAATGAAGAAAAAACAGAAAACCAAAATATTTCAGATAACTTTTTTTTGTCTTTTTTCCCGTTATTAAGGTGTAAAATTAGGACAAAAACTGAAAACCAAAATATTTCAGATAACTTTTTTCTTCTTTTTTCCCGTTATTTAGGTGTAAAATAAGGACAAAAACAGAAAACCAATATATTTCAAATAAGTTTTCTATCTTTTTTCCTGTTATTTAGGTGCAAAATAAGGACAAAAACAGAAAACCCATATATTTCACATAACCTTTTTTTTCTTTTCATTTTTCCCATTATTTAAGTGAAAAATAAAGACAAAAACAGAAAACCAAAATATTTCAAATAACTTTTTTTTTCATTTTTTCCATTATTTAAGTGAAGAATAAAGACAAAAACAGAAAACCAAAATATTTCAGATGACTGTTTTTCTTTTTTTCCGTTATTTAGGTGCAAAATACGGACAAAAACAGAAAACCAAAATATTTCAAATAACTTTGTTTTCTTTTTTCCCGTTATTTAGATGCAAAATAAGGACAAAAACAGAAAACCAAAATATTTCACATAACGTTTTTTTTTTTTCTTTTTTCCCGTTATTTAGGTGTAAAATAAGGACAAAAATAGAAAACCAAATTATTTCAGATAACTTTTTTTTCCTTTTTCCCGTTATTTAAGTGAAAAATAAAGACAAAAACAGAAAACCAAAATATTTCAAATAACTTTGTTTTGCTCTTTTCCCGTTATTTAGGGGTAAAATAACGACAAAAACAGAAAACCAAAATATTTCAAATAACTTTTTTTTCTTTTTTCCCGTTATTTAGGTGCAAAATAAGGACAAAAACAGAAAACCAAAATATTTCAGATAACTTTTTTATTTTTTTTTCCTGTTATTTAGGTGTAAAATAAGGACAAAAACAGAAAACCAAAATATTTCAGATAACTTTTTTTTTTTTTTTCCTGTTATTTAGGTGTAAAATAAGGACAAAAATAGAAAACCAAAATATTTCAAATAACTTTTTTATCTTTTTTCCCGTTATTTAGGTGCAAAATAAGGACAAAAATAGAAAACCAAAATATTTCAAATAACTTTTTTATCTTTTTTCCCGTTATGTAGGTGCAAAATAAGGACAAAAACAGAAAACCAAAATATTTCACATCACCTTTTTTTCTTTTTCCCGTTATTTAAGTGAAAAATAAGGACGAAAACAGAAAACCAAAATATTTCAGATAACTTTTTTTTTCTTTTTTCCTGTTATTTAGGTGTAAAATAAGGACAAAAACAGAAAACTAAAATATTTCAGATAACTTTTTTTTTCTTTTTTCCCGGTATTTAAGTGAAAAATAAAGACAAAAACAGAAAACAAAAATATTTCAGATAACTTATTTTCTTTTTTCCCGTTATTGAGGTCCAAAAGTAGGACAGAAACAGAAAACCAAAATATTTCAGATAACTTTTATTTTCATTTTTCCCATTATTTATTTGAAATATAAAGACAAAAACAGAAAACTAAAATATTTCAGAAAACTTTTTTTTGTTTTTTTTCCCGTTATTAAGTTGTAAACTAAGGACAAAAACAGAAAACCAAAATATTTCAAATAAATTTTTTTTTTCCACGTTATTTAAGTGAAAAATAAAGAAAAACACAGAAAACCAAAATATTTCAGATAACTTTTTTTGTCTTTTTTCCCGTTATTTAGGTGTCAAATTAGGACAAAAACTGAAAACCAAAATATTTCAAATAACTTTTTTTTTCTTTTTTCCCGTTATTTAGGTGTAAAATAAGGAGAAAAACAGAAAACCAAAATATTTCAGATAACTTTTTTTTCCTTTTTTCCTGTTACTTAGGTGTAAAATAAGGACAAAAACAGAAAACTAAAATATTTCTAATAACTTTTTTATCTTTTTTCCCGTTATTTAGGTGCAAAATAAGGACAAAAACAGAAAACCAAAATATTTCACATAACCTTTTTTTTCATTTTCCCGTTATTTAAGTGAAAAATAAGGACAAAAACAGAAAACCAAAATATTTCAGATAACTTTTTTTTCCTTTTTTCCTGTTATTTAGGTGTAAAATAAGGACAAAAACAGAAAACCAAAATATTTCAGATAACTTGTTTTTTCTTTTTTCCCGGTATTTAAGTGAAAAATAAAGACAAAAACAGAAAACCAAAATATTTCAGATAACTTTTTTATTCTTTTTTCCCGTTATTTAGGTGTAAAATAAGGAGAAAAACAGAAAACCAAAATATTTCAGATAACTTTTTTTTCCTTTTTTCCTGTTACTTAGGTGTAAAATAAGGACAAAAACAGAAAACTAAAATATTTCTAATAACTTTTTTATCTTTTTTCCCGTTATTTAGGTGCAAAATAAGGACAAAAACAGAAAACCAAAATATTTCACATAACCTTTTTTTTCTTTTTCCCGTTATTTAAGTGAAAAATAAGGACAAAAACAGAAAACCAAAATATTTCAGATAACTTTTTTTTCCTTTTTTCCTGTTATTTAGGTGTAAAATAAGGACAAAAACAGAAAACCAAAATATTTCAGATAACTTGTTTTTTCTTTTTTCCCGGTATTTAAGTGAAAAATAAAGACAAAAACAGAAAACCAAAATATTTCAGATAACTTTTTTATTCTTTTTTCCCGTTATTTAGGTGTAAAATAAGGAGAAAAACAGAAAACCAAAATATTTCACATAACCTTTTTTTTCTTTTTCCCGTTATTTAAGTGAAAAATAAGGACAAAAACAGAAAACCAAAATATTTCAGATAACTTTTTTTTCCTTTTTTCCTGTTATTTAGGTGTAAAATAAGGACAAAAACAGAAAACCAAAATATTTCAGATAACTTTTTTTTTCTTTTTTCCCGGTATTTAAGTGAAAAATAAAGCCAAAAACAGAAAACCAAAATATTTCATATAACTTTTTTTTCTTTTTTCCCGTTATTTAGGTCCAAAAGTAGGACAGAAACAGAAAACCAAAATATTGCAGATAACTTTTATTTTCATTTTTCCCATTATTTATTTGAAATATAAAGACAAAAACAGAAAACTAAAATATTTCAGATAACTTTTTTTTGTCTTTTTTCCCCGCTATTAAGTTGTAAACAAAGGACAAAAACAGAAAACCAAAATATTTCAAATAAATTTTTTTTTTCCACGTTATTTAAGTGAAAAATGAAGAAAAAAACAGAAAACCAAAATATTTCAGATAACTTTTTTTTGTCTTTTTTCCCGTTATTAAGGTGTAAAATTAGGACAAAAACAGAAAACCAAAATATTTCAGATAACTTTTTTTTTCTTTTTTCCTGTTATTTAGGTGTAAAATAAGGACAAAAACAGAAAACCAAAATATTTCAAATAACTTTTTTATCTTTTTTCCTGTTATTTAGGTGCAAAATAAGGACAAAAACAGAAAACCCAAATATTTCACATAACCTTTTTTTTCTTTTAATTTTTCCCATTATTTAAGTGAAAAATAAAGACAAAAACAGAAAACCAAAATATTTCAAATAACTTTTTTTTTCATTTTTTCCATTATTTAAGTGAAAAATAAAGACAAAAACAGAAAACCAAAATATTTCAGATAACTTTTTTTCTTTTTTTCCGTTATTTAGGTGCAAAATACGGACAAAAACAGAAAACCAAAATATTTCAAATAACTTTGTTTTCTTTTTTCCCGTTATTTAGGTGCAAAATAAGGACAAAACCAGAAAACCAAAATATTTCACATAACGTTTTTTTTCTTTTTTCCCGTTATTTAAGTGAAAAATAAAGACAAAAACAGAAACCAAAGTATTTCAGATAACTTTCTTTTCTTTTTTTCCGTTATTTAGGTGTAAAATAAGGACAAAAACAGAAAACCAAAATATTTCAGATAATTTTTTTTTCTTTTTTCCCGGTATTTAGGTGTAAAATAAGGACAAAAACAAAAAACCAAAATATTTCAAATAACTTTTTTTTCTTTTTTCCCGTTATTTAGGTGCAAAATAAGGACAAAAACAGAAAACCAAAATATTTCACATAACCTTTTTTTTCTTTTTTCCCGTTATTTAAGTGAAAAATAAGGACAAAAACAGAAAACCAAAATATATCAAATAACTTTTTTTTTGTTTTTTCCCGTTATTTAGGTGCAAAATAAGGACAAAAACAGAACACCAAAATATTTCACATCACCTTTTTTTCTTTTCCCCGTTATTTAAGTGAAAAATAAGGACAAAAACAGAAAACCAAAATATTTCAGATAACTTTTTTTTCCTTTTTTCCTGTTATTTAGGTGTAAAATAAGGACAAAAACAGAAAACTAAAATATTTCAGATAACTTTTTTTTTCTTTTTTCCCGGTATTTAAGTGAAAAATAAAGACAAAAACAGAAAACCAAAATATTTCAGATAACTTTTTTTTCTTTTTTCCCGTTATTTAGGTGTAAAATTAGGACAAAAACTGAAAACCAAAATATTTCAGATAACTTTTTTTTCTTTTTTCCTGTTATTTAGGTCTAAAATAAGTACAAAAACAGAAAACCAAAATATTTCAGATAACTTTTTTTTTCTTTTTTCCCGTTATTTAGGTGTAAAATAAGGACAAAAACAGAAAACCAAAATATTTCAAATAACTTTTTTTTTTCCACGTTATTTAAGTGAAAAATAAAGAAAAAAACAGAAAACCAAAATATTTCAGATAACTTTTTTTTGTCTTTTTTCCCGTTATTTAGGTGTAAAATTAGGACAAAAACTGAAAACCAAAATACTTCAGATAACTTTTTTTTTCTTTTTTCCTGTTATTTAGGTGTAAAATAAGGACAAAAACAGAAAACCAAAATATTTCAAATAACTTTTTTTTTCTTTTTTCCCGTTATTTAGGTGTAAAATAAGGACAAAAACAGAAAACCAAAATATTTCAAATAACTTTTTTATCTTTTTTCCTGTTATTTAGGTGCATAATAAGGACAAAAACAGAAAACCCAAATATTTCATATAACCTTTTTTTTCTTTTCATTTTTCCCATTATTTAAGTGAAAAATAAAGACAAAAACAGAAAACCAAAATATTTCAAATAACTTTTTTTTTCATTTTTTCCATTATTTAAGTGAAAAATAAAGACAAAAGCAGAAAACCAAAATATTTCAGATAACTTTTTTTCTTTTTTTCCGTTATTTAGGTGCAAAATACGGACAAAAACAGCAAACCAAAATATTTCAAATAACTTTGTTTTCTTTTTTCCCGTTATTTAGGTGCAAAATAAGGACAAAAACAGAAAACCAAAATATTTCACATCACGTTTTTTTTCTTTTTTCCCGTTATTTAAGTGAAAAATAAGGACAAAAACAGAAAACCAAATTATTTCAAATAACTTTTTTTTCTTTTTTCCCGTTATTTAAGTGAAAAATAAAGACAAAAACAGAAAACCAAAATATTTCAGATAACTTTTTTTTTATTTTTTCCCGTTATTTAGGTGTAAAATAAGGACAAAAACAGAAAACCAAAATATTTCAGATAATTTTTTTTTCCTTTTTCCCGTTATTTAGGGGTAAAATAAGGACAAAAACAGAAAACCAAAATATTTCAAATAACTTTTTTATCTCTTTTCCTGTTATTTAGGTGCAAAATAAGCACAAAAACAGAAAACCAAATTATTTCAAATAACTTATTTTCTTTTTTCCCGTTATTTAAGTGAAAAATAAAGACAAAAACAGAAAACCAAAATATTTCAGATAACTTTTTTTTTCTTTTTTCTCGTTATTTAGGTGTAAAATAAGGACAAAAACAGAAAACCAAAATATTTCAGATAATTGTTTTTCTTTTTTCCCGTTATTTAGGTGCAAAATAAGAACAAAACCAGAAAACCAAAATATTTCAGATAACTTTTTTTTTCCTTTTTCCCGTTATTTAGGGGTAAAATAAGGACAAAAACAGAAAACCAAAATATTTCAAATAACTTTTTTATCTCTTTTCCTGTTATTTAGGTGCAAAATAAGGACAAAAACAGAAAACCAAATTATTTCAAATAACTTATTTTCTTTTTTCCCGTTATTTAAGTGAAAAATAAAGACAAAAACAGAAAACCAAAATATTTCAGATAACTTTTTTTTTCTTTTTTCTCGTTATTTAGGTGTAAAATAAGGACAAAAACAGAAAACCAAAATATTTCAGATAACTTTTTTTTTCCTTTTTCCCGTTATTTAGGGGTAAAATAAGGACAAAAACAGAAAACCAAAATATTTCAAATAACTTTTTTATCTCTTTTCCTGTTATTTAGGTGCAAAATAAGGACAAAAACAGAAAACCAAATTATTTCAAATAACTTATTTTCTTTTTTCCCGTTATTTAAGTGAAAAATAAAGACAAAAACAGAAAACCAAAATATTTCAGATAACTTTTTTTTTATTTTTTCCCGTTATTTAGGTGTAAAATAAGGACAAAAACAGAAAACCAAAATATTTCAGATAATTTTTTTTTCTTTTTTCCCGTTATTTAAGTGAAAAATAAAGACAAAACAGAAAACCAAAATATTTCAGATAACTTTTTTTTTTTTTTTCTTGTTATTTAGGTGTAAAATAAGGACAAAAACAGAAAACCAAAATATTTCAGATAACTTTTTTTTTCTTTTTTCCTGTTATTTATGTGCAAAATAAGCACAAAAACAGAAAACCAAATTATTTCAAATAACTTATTTTCTTTTTTCCCGTTATTTAAGTGAAAAATAAAGACAAAAACAGAAAACCAAAATATTTCAGATAACTTTTTTTTTCTTTTTTCTCGTTATTTAGGTATAAAATAAGGACAAAAACAGAAAACCAAAATATTTCAGATAATTTTTTTTTCTTTTTCCCGTTATTTAGGTGCAAAATAAGGACAAAACCAGAAAACCAAAATATTTCAGATAACTTTTTTTTTCCTTTTTCCCGTTATTTAGGGGTAAAATAAGGACAAAAACAGAAAACCAAATTATTTCAAATAACTTATTTTCTTTTTTCCCGTTATTTAAGTGAAAAATAAAGACAAAAACAGAAAACCAAAATATTTCAGATAACTTTTTTTTTCTTTTTTCTCGTTATTTAGGTGTAAAATAAGGACAAAAACAGAAAACCAAAATATTTCAGATAACTTTTTTTTTCCTTTTTCCCGTTATTTAGGGGTAAAATAAGGACAAAAACAGAAAACCAAAATATTTCAAATAACTTTTTTATCTCTTTTCCTGTTATTTAGGTGCAAAATAAGGACAAAAACAGAAAACCAAATTATTTCAAATAACTTATTTTCTTTTTTCCCGGTATTTAAGTGAAAAATAAAGACAAAAACAGAAAACCAAAATATTTCAGATAACTTTTTTTTTATTTTTTCCCGTTATTTAGGTGTAAAATAAGGACAAAAACAGAAAACCAAAATATTTCAGATAATTTTTTTTTCTTTTTTCCCGTTATTTAAGTGAAAAATAAAGACAAAACAGAAAACCAAAATATTTCAGATAACTTTTTTTTTTTTTTTTCTTGTTATTTAGGTGTAAAATAAGGACTAAAACAGAAAACCAAAATATTTCAGATAACTTTTTTTTTCTTTTTTCCTGTTATTTATGTGTAAAATAAGGACAAAAACAGAAAACCAAAATATTTCAAATAACTTTTTTATCTTTTTTCCTTTATTTAGGTGCAAAATAAGGACAAAAACAGAAAACCAAAATATTTCACATTAACTTTTTTTTCTTTTTTCCCCTTATTTAAGTGTAAAATAAGGACAAAAACAGAAAACCAAAATATTTCAGATAACATTTTTTTATTTTTACCCCTTTTTTAGGTGTAAAATAAGGACAAAAAAAGAAAACCAAAATATTTCAAATAACTTTTTTTTCTTTTTTCCCTTTATTTAGGTGCAAAATAAGGACAAAAACAGAAAACCAAAATATTTCACATAACTTTTTTTTTCTTTTTTCCCGTTATTTAGGTGTAAAATAAGGGCAAAAACAGAAAACCAAAATATTTCAGATAATTTTCTTTTTCTTTTTCCCGTTATTTAAATGAAAAATAAAGACAAAAACAGAAAACCAAAATATTTTAAATAACTTTTTTTTCTTTTTTCCGGTTATTTAGATGCAAAATAAGGACAAAAACAGAAAACCAAAATATTTCACATAACCCTTTTTATCTTTTTTCCCGTTATTTAAGTGAAAAATAAAGACAAAAAGAGAAAACTAAAATATTTCAGATAACTTTTTTGTCTTTTTTCCAGTTATTTAGGTGTAAAATAAGGACAAAAGCTGAAAACCAAAAAATTTCAGATAAATTTTTTTTCCTTTTTCACCTTATTTAAGTGAAATATAAAGACAAAAACAGTATACCAAAATATTTCAGATAACTTTTTTTTTCTTTTTTCCCGTTATTTAGGTATAAAATAAGGATAAAAACAGAAAACCAAAATATTTCAGATAACTCTTTTTTCTTTTTTCCCGTTATTTAGGTGTAAAATAAGGACAAAAACAGAAAACCAAAATATTTCAAATAAATTTTTTATCTTTTTTCCCGTTATTAAAGTGCAAAATAAGGACAAAAACAGAAAACCAAAATATTTTACGTAACCTTTTTTTTATTTTTTCCGGTTATTTAAGTGAAAATTAAAGATAAAAACAGAAAACCAAAATATTTCAGATAACTTTTTTTTTCTTTTTTTCCGTTATTTAAGTGAAAAATAAAGACAAAAGCAGAAAACCAAAATATTTCAAATAATTTTTTTTTCATCTTTCCTGTTATTTAGGTGTAAAATAAGGACAAAAACAGAAAACCAAAATATTTCAGATAACTTTTTTTTCCTTTTTTCCCGTTATTTAAGGCTAAAAGTAGGACAAAAACAGAAAACCAAAATATTTCAGATAACTTTTTTTTTCATTTTTCCCGTTATTTAGGTGTAAAATAAGTACAAAAACAGAAAACCAAAATATTTCAAATAAGTTTTTTTACTTTTTCCCCGTTATTTATGTGAAAAATAAAGAGGAAAACAGAAAACGAAAATATTTCCAATAACTTTTTTTTATCTTTTTCCCGTTATTTAGCTGTAAAATAAGGAAAAAAACAGAAAACCAAAATATTTAAAATTATTTTTTTTTACCGTTGTTTAGGTGCAAAATAAGGACAAAAACAGAAAACCAAAATATTTCACATAACCTTTTTATTCTTTTTTCCCGTTATTTAGGTGTAAAATTAGGACAAAAACAGAAAACCAAAATATTTCAGATAACTCTTTTTTTTCCCGTTATTTAAGAGTAAGGACAACAACAGAAAACCAATATATTTCAAATAACTTTTTTTTTCTTTTTTCCCGTTATTTAGGTGTAAAATAAGGACAAAAACAGAAAACCAAAATATTTCAGATAATTTTTTTTCTTTTTTCCCGTTATTTAGGTGTAAAATAAGGACAAAAATAGAAAACCAAAATATTTCAGATAACTTTTTTTTTCCTTTTTCCCGTTATTTAGGGGTAAAATAAGGACAAAAACAGAAAACCAAAATATTTCAAATAACTTTTTTATCTCTTTTCCTGTTATTTAGGTGCAAAATAAGGACAAAAACAGAAAACCAAATTATTTCAAATAACTTATTTTCTTTTTTCCCGTTATTTAAGTGAAAAATAAAGACAAAAACAGAAAACCAAAATATTTCAGATAATTTTTTTTCTTTTTTCCCGTTATTTAGGTGCAAAATAAGGACAAAACCAGAAAACCAAAATATTTCACATAACCTTTTTTTCTTTTTTCCCGTTATTTAAGTGAAAAATAAAGACAAAACAGAAAACCAAAATATTTCAGATAACTTTTTTTTTTTTTTTCTTGTTATTTAGGTGTAAAATAAGGAAAAAACAGAAAACCAAAATATTTCAGATAACTTTTTTTTCTTTTTTCCCGTTATTTAGGTGCAAAATGAGGACAAAACCAGAAAACCAAAATATTTCACATAACCTTTTTTTCTTTTTTCCCGTTATTTAAGTGAAAAATAAAGACAAAACAGAAAACCAAAATATTTCAGATAACTTTTTTTTTTTTTTTTCTTGTTATTTAGGTGTAAAATAAGGACAAAAACAGAAAACCAAAATATTTCAGATAACTTTTTTTTTTCTGTTTTCCTGTTATTTAGCTGTAAAATAAGGAAAAAAACAGAAAACCAAAATATTTCACATAACCTTTTTATTCTTTTTTCCCGTTATTTAGGTGTAAAATTAGGACAAAAACAGAAAACCAAAATATTTCAGATAACTTTTTTTTTCTTTTTTCCCGTTATTTAAGTGAAAAATAAAGACAAAAACAGAAAACCAAAATATTTCAGATAACTTTGTTTTTCTTCTTTCCCGTTATTTACTTGTAAAATATGGACCAAAACAGAAAACCAAAATAATTCAGATAATTTTTTTTTCTTTTTTCCCGTTATTTAGGTGTAAAATAAGGACAAAAACAAAAAACCAAAATATTTCAGATAACTTTTTTTTTCCTTTTTCCCGTTATTTAGGGGTAAAATAAGGACAAAAACAGAAAACCAAAATATTTCAAATAACTTTTTTATCTCTTTTCCTGTTATTTAGGTGCAAAATAAGGACAAAAACAGAAAACCAAATTATTTCAAATAACTTATTTTCTTTTTTCCCGTTATTTAAGTGAAAAATAAAGACAAAAACAGAAAACCAAAATATTTCAGATAATTTTTTTTTTTTTTACCCGTTATTTAGGTGCAAAATAAGGACAAAACCAGAAAACCAAAATATTTCACATAACCTTTTTTTCTTTTTTCCCGTTATTTAGGTGTAAAATTAGGACAAAAACAGAAAACCAAAATATTTCAGATAACTTTTTTTTTCTTTTTTCCCGTTATTTAAGTGAAAAATAAAGACAAAAACAGAAAACCAAAATATTTCAGATAACTTTGTTTTTCTTCTTTCCCGTTATTTGCTTGTAAAATATGGACCAAAACAGAAAACCAAAATAATTCAGATAATTTTTTTTTCTTTTTTCCCGTTATTTAGGTGTAAAATAAGGACAAAAACAAAAAACCAAAATATTTCAGATAACTTTTTTTTTCCTTTTTCCCGTTATTTAGGGGTAAAATAAGGACAAAAACAGAAAACCAAAATATTTCAAATAACTTTTTTATCTCTTTTCCTGTTATTTAGGTGCAAAATAAGGACAAAAACAGAAAACCAAATTATTTCAAATAACTTATTTTCTTTTTTCCCGTTATTTAAGTGAAAAATAAAGACAAAAACAGAAAACCAAAATATTTCAGATAATTTTTTTTTTTTTTCCCGTTATTTAGGTGCAAAATAAGGACAAAACCAGAAAACCAAAATATTTCACATAACCTTTTTTTCTTTTTTCCCGTTATTTAAGTGAAAAATAAAGACAAAACAGAAAACCAAAATATTTCAGATAACTTTTTTTTTTTTTTCTTGTTATTTAGGTGTAAAATAAGGAAAAAAACAGAAAACCAAAATATTTAAAATAATTTTTTTTCCCGCTATTTAGGTGCAAAATAAGGACAAAAACAGAAAACCAAAATATTTAAAATAATTTTTTTTCCCGTTATTTAGGTGCAAAATAAGGACAAAAACAGAAAACCAAAATATTTCACTTAACCTTTTTCTTCTTTTTTCCCGTTATTTAGGTGTAAAATAAGGACAAAAATAGAAAACCAAAATATTTCCGAAAAATTGTTTATTGCTTTTTTCCCGTTATTTAAGTGAAAAATAAAGACAAAAACAGAAAACCACAATATTACAGATAACTTTTTTCTTCTTTTTTCCCGTTATTTAACAGAAAAAGAAAGACAAAAACCGAAAACCAAAATATTTCAAATAACTGTTTTTTCCTTTTTCGCGTTATTTAGAAGTAAAATTAGGACAAAACCAGAAAAACAAAATATTTCAGATAACTTTTTTTTTCTTTTTCCCGTTATTTAATTGAAAAATAAAGACAAAAAAAGAAAACCAAAATATTTCAGATAACTTTTTTTTTCTTTTTCCCCGTTATTTATGTGAAAATTAAAGACAAAAATAGAAAACCAAAATATTTCAGATAACTTTTTTTTGTCTTTTTTCCCGTTATGTAAGTTGGAAACTAAGGACAAAAACAGAAAACCAAAATATTTCAGAAAATTTTTTTTTTCTTTTTCCCCGTTTTTTATGTGAAAAATAAAGACAAAAACAAAAAACCAAAATATTTCAGATAACTTTTTTTGCTTTTTTCCCGTTATTTAAGAGAAAAATAAAGACAAAAACAGAAAACCAAAATATTTCAGTTACTTGAGAGAAAAATAAAGACCAAAACAGAAAACCAAAATATTTCTAATAACTCTTTTTTCTTTTTTTGCCGTTATTTAGGGGTAAAATAAGGACAAAACCAGAAAACCAAAATATATCAGATAACTTTTTTTTTCTTTTTTCCCGTTATTTAATTGAAAAATAGATACAAAAAACGAAAACCAAAATATTTCAGATAACTTTTTTTTTGCTTTTTTCCCGTTATTTAAGAGAAAAATAAAGACAAAAACAGAAAACCAAAATAATTCGAATAACTTTTTTTTTTCCCGTTTTTTAGGTGAAAAATTAAGACATAAACAAAAATCCAAAATATTTCAGATAACTTTTTTTCTTTTTCCGATTTTCCCGGTATTTAGGTGTAAAATAAGGACAAAAACAGAAAATCAAAATATTTCAGTTAACTTTTTTTGCTTTTTTCCCGTTATTTAAATGAAAAATAAAGACAAAAACAGAAAACCAAAGCATTTCAGAAAACTTTTGTGTCTTTTTTCCCGTTATTTAGGTGCAAAATAAGGACAAAACAGAAAACTAAAATATTTCACATAACCTTTTTTTTTCTTTTTTCCCGTTATTTAATTGAAAAATAAAGACAAAAAAAGAAAACCCAAATATTTCAGATAACTTTTTTTTTCTTTTTTCCCGTTATTTAAGTGAAAAATAAAAACTAAAACAGAAAACCAAAATATTTCAGATAAGTTTTTTTTTCCCCTTTTATTTAGGTCCAAAAGAATGACAAAAAAAGAAAATAAGGACAAAAACAGAAAACCAAACTACTTCAAATAACTTTTTTTTCTTTTTTCCCCTTATTTAGGTGCAAAATAAGGACAAAACAGAAAACTAAAATATTTCACATAACCTTTTTTTTCTTTTTTCCCGTTATTTAATTGAAAAATAAAGACAAAAAAAAAACCCCAAATATTTCACATAACTGTTTTTTCTTTTTTCCCGTTATTTAAGTGAAAAATAAAAACTAAAACAGAAAACCAAAATATTTCAGATAACTTTTTTTCCCTCCTATTATTTAGTTCCAAAAGAATGACAAAAAAGAAAATAAGGACAAAAACAGAAAACCAAAATATTTCAAATAACTTTTTTATCTCTTTTCCTGTTATTTAGGTGCAAAATAAGCACAAAAACAGAAAACCAAATTATTTCAAATAACTTATTTTCTTTTTTCCCGTTATTTAAGTGAAAAATAAAGACAAAAACAGAAAACCAAAATATTTCAGATAACTTTTTTTTTCTTTTTTCTCGTTATTTAGGTGTAAAATAAGGACAAAAACAGAAAACCAAAATATTTCAGATAATTTTTTTTTCTTTTTTCCCGTTATTTAGGTGCAAAATAAGAACAAAACCAGAAAACCAAAATATTTCAGATAACTTTTTTTTTCCTTTTTCCCGTTATTTAGGGGTAAAATAAGGACAAAAACAGAAAACCAAAATATTTCAAATAACTTTTTTATCTCTTTTCCTGTTATTTAGGTGCAAAATAAGGACAAAAACAGAAAACCAAATTATTTCAAATAACTTATTTTCTTTTTTCCCGTTATTTAAGTGAAAAATAAAGACAAAAACAGAAAACCAAAATATTTCAGATAACTTTTTTTTCTTTTTTCTCGTTATTTAGGTGTAAAATAAGGACAAAAACAGAAAACCAAAATATTTCAGATAACTTTTTTTTTCCTTTTTCCCGTTATTTAGGGGTAAAATAAGGACAAAAACAGAAAACCAAAATATTTCAAATAACTTTTTTATCTCTTTTCCTGTTATTTAGGTGCAAAATAAGGACAAAAACAGAAAACCAAATTATTTCAAATAACTTATTTTCTTTTTTCCCGTTATTTAAGTGAAAAATAAAGACAAAAACAGAAAACCAAAATATTTCAGATAACTTTTTTTTTATTTTTTCCCGTTATTTAGGAGTAAAATAAGGAAAAAAACAGAAAACCAAAATATTTAAAATAATTTTTTTTCCCGCTATTTAGGTGCAAAATAAGGACAAAAACAGAAAACCAAAATATTTAAAATAATTTTTTTTCCCGTTATTTAGGTGCAAAATAAGGACAAAAACAGAAAACCAAAATATTTCACTTAACCTTTTTCTTCTTTTTTCTTGTTATTTAGGTGTAAAATAAGGAAAAAAACAGAAAACCAAAATATTTAAAATAATTTTTTTTCCCGCTATTTAGGTGCAAAATAAGGACAAAAACAGAAAACCAAAATATTTAAAATAATTTTTTTTCCCGTTATTTAGGTGCAAAATAAGGACAAAAACAGAAAACCAAAATATTTCACTTAACCTTTTTCTTCTTTTTTCCCGTTATTTAGGTGTAAAATAAGGACAAAAACAGAAAACCAAAATATTTCACTTAACCTTTTTTTTCTTTTTTCTCGTTATTTAGGTATAAAATAAGGACAAAAACAGAAAACCAAAATATTTCAGATAATTTTTTTTTCTTTTTTCCCGTTATTTAGGTGCAAAATAAGGACAAAACCAGAAAACCAAAATATTTCAGATAACTTTTTTTTTCCTTTTTCCCGTTATTTAGGGGTAAAATAAGGACAAAAACAGAAAACCAAATTATTTCAAATAACTTATTTTCTTTTTTCCCGTTATTTAAGTGAAAAATAAAGACAAAAACAGAAAACCAAAATATTTCAGATAACTTTTTTTTTCTTTTTTCTCGTTATTTAGGTGTAAAATAAGGACAAAAACAGAAAACCAAAATATTTCAGATAACTTTTTTTTTCCTTTTTCCCGTTATTTAGGGGTAAAATAAGGACAAAAACAGAAAACCAAAATATTTCAAATAACTTTTTTATCTCTTTTCCTGTTATTTAGGTGCAAAATAAGGACAAAAACAGAAAACCAAATTATTTCAAATAACTTATTTTCTTTTTTCCCGTTATTTAAGTGAAAAATAAAGACAAAAACAGAAAACCAAAATATTTCAGATAACTTTTTTTTTATTTTTTCCCGTTATTTAGGTGTAAAATAAGGACAAAAACAGAAAACCAAAATATTTCAGATAATTTTTTTTTCTTTTTTCCCGTTATTTAAGTGAAAAATAAAGACAAAACAGAAAACCAAAATATTTCAGATAACTTTTTTTTTTTTTTTTCTTGTTATTTAGGTGTAAAATAAGGACAAAAACAGAAAACCAAAATATTTCAGATAACTTTTTTTTTCTTTTTTCCTGTTATTTATGTGTAAAATAAGGACAAAAACAGAAAACCAAAATATTTCAAATAACTTTTTTATCTTTTTTCCGTTATTTAGGTGCAAAATAAGGACAAAAACAGAAAACCAAAATATTTCACATTAACTTTTTTTTCTTTTTTCCCCTTATTTAAGTGTAAAATAAGGACAAAAACAGAAAACCAAAATATTTCAGATAACATTTTTTTATTTTTACCCCTTTTTTAGGTGTAAAATAAGGACAAAAAAAGAAAACCAAAATATTTCAAATAACTTTTTTTTCTTTTTTCCCTTTATTTAGGTGCAAAATAAGGACAAAAACAGAAAACCAAAATATTTCACATAACTTTTTTTTTCTTTTTTCCCGTTATTTAGGTGTAAAATAAGGGCAAAAACAGAAAACCAAAATATTTCAGATAATTTTCTTTTTCTTTTTCCCGTTATTTAAATGAAAAATAAAGACAAAAACAGAAAACCAAAATATTTTAAATAACTTTTTTTTCTTTTTTCCGGTTATTTAGATGCAAAATAAGGACAAAAACAGAAAACCAAAATATTTCACATAACCCTTTTTATCTTTTTTCCCGTTATTTAAGTGAAAAATAAAGACAAAAAGAGAAAACTAAAATATTTCAGATAACTTTTTTGTCTTTTTTCCAGTTATTTAGGTGTAAAATAAGGACAAAAGCTGAAAACCAAAAAATTTCAGATAAATTTTTTTTCCTTTTTCACCTTATTTAAGTGAAATATAAAGACAAAAACAGTATACCAAAATATTTCAGATAACTTTTTTTTTCTTTTTTCCCGTTATTTAGGTGTAAAATAAGGACAAAAACAGAAAACCAAAATATTTAAAATAAATTTTTTATCTTTTTTCCCGTTATTAAAGTGCAAAATAAGGACAAAAACAGAAAACCAAAATATTTTACGTAACCTTTTTTTTATTTTTTCCGGTTATTTAAGTGAAAATTAAAGATAAAAACAGAAAACCAAAATATTTCAGATAACTTTTTTTTTCTTTTTTTCCGTTATTTAAGTGAAAAATAAAGACAAAAGCAGAAAACCAAAATATTTCAAATAATTTTTTTTTCATCTTTCCTGTTATTTAGGTGTAAAATAAGGACAAAAACAGAAAACCAAAATATTTCAGATAACTTTTTTTTCCTTTTTTCCCGTTATTTAAGGCTAAAAGTAGGACAAAAACAGAAAACCAAAATATTTCAGATAACTTTTTTTTTCATTTTTCCCGTTATTTAGGTGTAAAATAAGTACAAAAACAGAAAACCAAAATATTTCAAATAACTTTTTTTACTTTTTCCCCGTTATTTATGTGAAAAATAAAGAGGAAAACAGAAAACGAAAATATTTCCAATAACTTTTTTTTATCTTTTTCCCGTTATTTAGCTGTAAAATAAGGAAAAAAACAGAAAACCAAAATATTTAAAATAATTTTTTTTACCGTTGTTTAGGTGCAAAATAAGGACAAAAACAGAAAACCAAAATATTTCACATAACCTTTTTATTCTTTTTTCCCGTTATTTAGGTGTAAAATTAGGACAAAAACAGAAAACCAAAATATTTCAGATAACTCTTTTTTTTCCCGTTATTTAAGAGTAAGGACAACAACAGAAAACCAATATATTTCAAATAACTTTTTTTTTCTTTTTTCCCGTTATTTAGGTGTAAAATAAGGACAAAAACAGAAAACCAAAATATTTCAGATAATTTTTTTTTCTTTTTTCCCGTTATTTAGGGGTAAAATAAGGACAAAAACAGAAAACCAAAATATTTCAAATAACTTTTTTATCTCTTTTCCTGTTATTTAGGTGCAAAATAAGGACAAAAACAGAAAACCAAATTATTTCAAATAACTTATTTTCTTTTTTCCCGTTATTTAAGTGAAAAATAAAGACAAAAACAGAAAACCAAAATATTTCAGATAATTTCTTTTCTTTTTTCCCGTTATTTAGGTGCAAAATAAGGACAAAACCAGAAAACCAAAATATTTCACATAACCTTTTTTTCTTTTTTCCCGTTATTTAAGTGAAAAATAAAGACAAAACAGAAAACCAAAATATTTCAGATAACTTTTTTTTTTTTTTTTTCTTGTTATTTAGGTGTAAAATAAGGACAAAAACAGAAAACCAAAATATTTCAGATAATTTTTTTTTCTTTTTTCTCGTTATTTAGGTGTAAAACAAAGTCAAAAACAGAAAACCAAAATATTTCAGATAATTTTTTTTTCTTTTTTCCCGTTATTTAAGTGAAAAATAAAGACAAAACAGAAAACCAAAATATTTCAGATAACTTTTTTTTTATTTTTTCCCGTTATTTAGGTGTAAAATAAGGACAAAAACAGAAAACCAAAATATTTCAGATAATTTTTTTTTCTTTTTTCCCGTTATTTAAGTGAAAAATAAAGACAAAACAGAAAACCAAAATATTTCAGATAACTTTTTTTTTTTTTTTTTCTTGTTATTTAGGTGTAAAATAAGGACAAAAACAGAAAACCAAAATATTTCAGATAATTTCTTTTCTTTTTTCCCGTTATTTAGGTGCAAAATAAGGACAAAACCAGAAAACCAAAATATTTCACATAACCTTTTTTTCTTTTTTCCCGTTATTTAAGTGAAAAATAAAGACAAAAACAGAAAACCAAAATATTTCAGATAACTTTTTTTTTATTTTTTCCCGTTATTTAGGTGTAAAATAAGGACAAAAACAGAAAACCAAAATATTTCAGATAATTTTTTTTTCTTTTTTCCCGTTATTTAAGTGAAAAACAAAGTCAAAACAGAAAACCAAAATATTTCAGATAACTTTTTTTTTTTTTTTTTCTTGTTATTTAGGTGTAAAATAAGGACAAAAACAGAAAACCAAAATATTTCAGATAACTTTTTTTTTCTTTTTTCCTGTTATTTATGTGTAAAATAAGGACAAAAACAGAAAACCAAAATATTTCAAATAACTTTTTTATCTTTTTTCCTTTATTTAGGTGCAAAATAAGGACAAAAACAGAAAACCAAAATATTTCACATTAACTTTTTTTTCTTTTTTCCCCTTATTTAAGTGTAAAATAAGGACAAAAACAGAAAACCAAAATATTTCAGATAACATTTTTTTATTTTTACCCCTTTTTTAGGTGTAAAATAAGGACAAAAAAAGAAAACCAAAATATTTCAAATAACTTTTTTTTCTTTTTTCCCTTTATTTAGGTGCAAAATAAGGACAAAAACAGAAAACCAAAATATTTCACATAACTTTTTTTTTCTTTTTTCCCGTTATTTAGGTGTAAAATAAGGGCAAAAACAGAAAACCAAAATATTTCAGATAATTTTCTTTTTCTTTTTCCCGTTATTTAAATGAAAAATAAAGACAAAAACAGAAAACCAAAATATTTTAAATAACTTTTTTTTCTTTTTTCCGGTTATTTAGATGCAAAATAAGGACAAAAACAGAAAACCAAAATATTTCACATAACCCTTTTTATCTTTTTTCCCGTTATTTAAGTGAAAAATAAAGACAAAAAGAGAAAACTAAAATATTTCAGATAACTTTTTTGTCTTTTTTCCAGTTATTTAGGTGTAAAATAAGGACAAAAGCTGAAAACCAAAAAATTTCAGATAAATTTTTTTTCCTTTTTCCCCTTATTTAAGTGAAATATAAAGACAAAAACAGTATACCAAAATATTTCAGATAACTTTTTTTTTCTTTTTTCCGGTTATTTAGGTGTAAAATAAGGACAAAAACAGAAAACCAAAATATTTAAAATAAATTTTTTATCTTTTTTCCCGTTATTAAAGTGCAAAATAAGGACAAAAACAGAAAACCAAAATATTTTACGTAACCTTTTTTTTATTTTTTCCGGTTATTTAAGTGAAAATTAAAGATAAAAACAGAAAACCAAAATATTTCAGATAACTTTTTTTTTCTTTTTTTCCGTTATTTAAGTGAAAAATAAAGACAAAAGCAGAAAACCAAAATATTTCAAATAATTTTTTTTTCATCTTTCCTGTTATTTAGGTGTAAAATAAGGACAAAAACAGAAAACCAAAATATTTCAGATAACTTTTTTTTCCTTTTTTCCCGTTATTTAAGGCTAAAAGTAGGACAAAAACAGAAAACCAAAATATTTCAGATAACTTTTTTTTTCATTTTTCCCGTTATTTAGGTGTAAAATAAGTACAAAAACAGAAAACCAAAATATTTCAAATAACTTTTTTTACTTTTTCCCCGTTATTTATGTGAAAAATAAAGAGGAAAACAGAAAACGAAAATATTTCCAATAACTTTTTTTTATCTTTTTCCCGTTATTTAGCTGTAAAATAAGGAAAAAAACAGAAAACCAAAATATTTAAAATAATTTTTTTTTACCGTTGTTTAGGTGCAAAATAAGGACAAAAACAGAAAACCAAAATATTTCACATAACCTTTTTATTCTTTTTTCCCGTTATTTAGGTGTAAAATTAGGACAAAAACAGAAAACCAAAATATTTCAGATAACTCTTTTTTTTCCCGTTATTTAAGAGTAAGGACAACAACAGAAAACCAATATATTTCAAATAACTTTTTTTTTCTTTTTTCCCGTTATTTAGGTGTAAAATAAGGACAAAAACAGAAAACCAAAATATTTCAGATAATTTTTTTTTCTTTTTTCCCGTTATTTAGGGGTAAAATAAGGACAAAAACAGAAAACCAAAATATTTCAAATAACTTTTTTATCTCTTTTCCTGTTATTTAGGTGCAAAATAAGGACAAAAACAGAAAACCAAATTATTTCAAATAACTTATTTTCTTTTTTCCCGTTATTTAAGTGAAAAATAAAGACAAAAACAGAAAACCAAAATATTTCAGATAATTTCTTTTCTTTTTTCCCGTTATTTAGGTGCAAAATAAGGACAAAACCAGAAAACCAAAATATTTCACATAACCTTTTTTTCTTTTTTCCCGTTATTTAAGTGAAAAATAAAGACAAAACAGAAAACCAAAATATTTCAGATAACTTTTTTTTTTTTTCTTGTTATTTAGGTGTAAAATAAGGAAAAAACAGAAAACCAAAATATTTCAGATAACTTTTTTTTCTTTTTTCCCGTTATTTAGGTGCAAAATGAGGATAAAACCAGAAAACCAAAATATTTCACATAACCTTTTTTTCTTTTTTCCCGTTATTTAAGTGAAAAATAAAGACAAAACAGAAAACCAAAATATTTCAGATAACTTTTTTTTTTTTTTTTCTTGTTATTTAGGTGTAAAATAAGGACAAAAACAGAAAACCAAAATATTTCAGATAACTTTTTTTTTTCTGTTTTCCTGTTATTTAGCTGTAAAATAAGGAAAAAAACAGAAAACCAAAATATTTCACATAACCTTTTTATTCTTTTTTCCCGTTATTTA
>OZ010647.1:25799662-25826298 GCA_963932195.1 Empis livida | reverse complement strand
TTTTTTTTCTTTTTTCCTCCGTTACTTAGGTGTAAAATAAGGACAAAAACAGAAAACCAAAATATTTCACATAACCTTTTTTTTTCTGTTTTTCCGTTATTTAAGTGACAAATAAAGACAAAAACAGAAAACCAAAATATTTCAGATAACTTTTTTTTTTCTCTTTTCCCCGTTATTTAGGTGCAAAACAAGGACACAAACAGAAAACGAAAATATTTCAATTAACTTTTTTTTCTTTTTTTCCTGTCATTGAAGTGCAAAATAAAGACAAAAAAAGAAAACCAAAATATTTCAAATAATTTTTTTTTTCTTTATTCCCGTTATTTAGGTGCAAAATAAAGACAAAAACAGAAAACCAAATTATTTCATGATAACATTTTTTTTCTTTTTTACCCGTTATTTAGGTGTAAAATAAGGACAAAAAACAGAAAACCAAAATATTTCAAATAACTTTTTTTTCTTTTTTCCCGTTATTTAGGTGCAAAATATGGACAATAAGAGAAAATCAAAATATTTCAGATAACTTTTTTTTTTCTTTTTTCCCGTTATTTATGTGAAAAATAAAGACAAAAACAGAAACTCCAAAATATTTCAGATACATTTTTTTTTCTTTTTGCCCGTTATTATGTGAAAAATAAAGACAAAGACAGAAAACCAAAATATTTCAGATAACTTTTTTTTCTTTTTCTCCGTTATTTAGGTGTGAAATAAGGACAAAACAGAAAACCAAAATATTTCACTTAACCTTTTTTTCTTTTTTTCCGTTATTTAAGTGACAAATAAAGACAAAAACAGAAAACCAAAATATTTCAGAAAACTTTTTTTTTCTTTTTTCCAGTTATTTAGGTGCAAAATAAGGACAAAAACAGATAACCAAAATATTTTAAATAAGTTTTTTTTCTTTTTTCCCGTTATCTAGGTGCAAAATAAGGACAAAAACAGAAATCCAAAATATTTCAGATAACTTTTTTTAGGCAAAATTAGGACAAAAACAGAAAATCAAAATATTTCAAATCACTTTTTTTTTCTTTTTTCCCGTTATTTATGTGAAAAAATAAGGACAAAAACAGAAAACCAATATATTTCAGATAACTTTTCTTTTCTTTTTCCCCGTTATTTATGTGAAAAAATAAAGACAAAGACAGAAATCCGAAATATTTCAGATAACTTTTATTTTTCTTTTTTCTCGTTATTTATGTGAAAAATAAAGACAAAGACAGAAAACCAAAATATTTCAGATAACTTTTTTTTCTTTTTTTCCCGTTATTTAGATGTAAAATAAGGACAAAAAATAGAAAACCAAAATATTTTCAAATAACTTTTTTTTTCTTTTTTCCCGCTATTTAGGTGGCAAAATAAGGACTAAAAACAGAAAATCAAAATATTTCGGATAACTTTTTTTTCTTTTTTCCCGTTATTTAGGTGTAAAATAAGGACAAAGACAGAAAACCAAAACATTTCAGATAACTTTTTTTTTCTTTTTTCCCGTTATTTATGTGAAAAATAAAGACAAAGTAAGAAAACCAAAAATATTTCAGATAACTTGTTTTTCTTTTTTCCCGTTATTTAGGTGTAAAATAAGTACAAAAAACAGAAAACTCAAAACATTTCAGATAACTTTTTTTTTCATTTTTCCCGTTATTTATGTGAAAAATAAAGACAATGTAAGAAAACCAAAATATTTCAGATAACTTGTTTTTCTTTTTTCACGTTATTTAGGTGTAAAATAAGGGACAAAAACAGAAAACGAAAATATTTCACATAACCTTTTTTTTCTCTTTTTTTCCGTCTATTTAAGTGACAAATAAAGACAAAAACAGAAAACCAAAATATTTCAGATAACTTTTTTTTTCTTTTTTCCCCGTTATTTATGTAAAAAATAAAGACAAAGACAGAAAACCAAAATATTTCAGATAACTTTTTTTTTCTTTTTTCCCGTTATTTAGGTGTAAAATAAGGACAAAAACTGAAAACCAAAATATTTCACATAACCTTTTTTTTCTTTTTTCCGTTATTTAAGTGACAAATAAAGACAAAAACAGAAAACCAAAATATTTCAGATAACGTTTTTTTTTTCATTTTCCCCGTTATTTAGGTGTTAAATAAGGACAAAAACAGAAAAACAAAATATTTCAAATAACTTTTTTTCCTTTTTTCCCTTTATTTAAGTGTAAAATAAGGATAAAACCAGAAAACCAAAATATTTCAGATGACTTTTTTCTTCTTTTTTCCCGTTATTTTGGTCCAAAAGCAGGACAAAAACCGAAAACCAAAATATTTCAAATAATTTTTTATTCTTTTTTCCCGTTATTTTGGTGTAAAATAAGGACAAAAACAGAAAACCAAAATATTTCAATTAACTTTTTTTTCTTTTTTCCTGTCATTTGAGTGCAAAATAAGGACAAAATAGAACACCAAAATATTTCAAATAACTTTTTTTTCTTTTTTCCCTTTATTTAGGTGCAAAATAAGGACAAAAACAGAAATCCAAAATATTTCAAATAACTTTTTTTTTCTTTTTTCCCGTTATTTAGGTGTAAAATAAGGACAAAAACAGCATACGAAAATATTTCAGATAACTTTTTTTTCTATTTTCCCGCTATTTAAGTGAAAAATAAAGACAAAAACAGAAAACCAAAATATTTCAGTTAACTTTTTTTTTCTTTTTTCCCGATATTAAGTGAAAATTAAAGACAAAAGCTGAAAATTAAAATATTTCAAATAACTTTTTTCTTTTTTCCCGTTAGGTGCAAAATAAGGACAAAAACAGAAAACCAAAATATTTCAAATAACCTTTTTTTCTTTATTCCCGTTATTTAAGTGAAAAATAAAGACAAAAATAGAAAACCAAAATATTTCAGATAACTTTTTTTTTCTTTTTTGCCGTTATTTAGGTCCAAAAGTAGGACAAAAACAGAAAACCAAAATATATCAGGTAACTTTTTTTTCTTTTTTCCCTTCATTTAGGTGTAAAATAAGGACAAAAACAGAAAACCAAAATATTTCAAATAACTTTTTTTTCTTTTTTCCTGTTATTTAGGTGTAAAATAAGGAGAAAAACAGAAAACCAAAATATTTCAGATAACTTTTTGTTTCTTTTTTCCCGTTATTTAAGTGAAAATAAAGACAAAAACAGAAAACCAAAATATTTCAGATAACTTTTTTCTTCTTTTTTCCTGTTATTTAGGTCCAAAAAAAGAAAACCAAAATATTTCATATAATTTTTTTTTCTTTTTTCCCGTTATTTAGGTGCAAAATGAAGACAAAAACAGAAAACCAAAATATTTCAGATAAATTTTTTTTTCTTTTTTCCCGTTATTAAGGTGTAAAATAAGGACAAAAACAGAAAACCAAAATATATTAAATAACTTTTTTTTCTTTTTTCCCTTTATTTAGGTGCAAAATAAAGACAAAAACAGAAATCCAAAATATTTCAGATAACTTTTTTTTCTTTTTTCCCGTTATTTAGGTGTAAAATAAGGACAAAAACAGAAAACCAAAATATATTAAATAACTTTTTTTTCTTTTTTCCCTTTATTTAGGTGCAAAATAAGGACAAAAACAGAAATCCAAAATATTTCAGATAACTTTTTTTTCTTTTTTCCCGTTATTTAGGTGTAAAATAAGGACAAAAACAGAATACGAAAATATTTCAGATAACTTTTTTTTTCTTTTTTCCCGTTATTTAGGTGTAACATAAGGACAAAAACAGAAAACCAAAATATTTCAAATAATTTTTTTTTCTTTTTTCCGTTTATTTAGGTGTAAAATAAGGACAAAACCAGAAAAACAAAATATTTCAAATAACTTTTTTTTCTCTTTTCCCTTTATTTAAGTGTAAAATAAGGATAAAACCAGAAAACCAAAATATTTCAAATAATTTTTTTTTCTTTTTTCCGTTTATTTAGGTGTAAACTAAGGACAAAAAGAGAAAAACAAAATATTTCAAATAACTTTTTTTTCTTTTTTACCGTTATTTAGGTGTAAAATAAGGACAAACACAGAAAACCAAAATATTTCAGATAACTTTTTTCTTCTTTTTTCCCGTTATTTCGGTCCAAAAGCAGCACCAAAACAGAAAACCAAAATATTTCAAATAACTTTTTTTTCTTTTTTCCCGTTATTTAGGTGCAAAATGAAGGCAAAAACAGAAAACCAAAATATTTCAGATAACTTTTTTTTTCTTTTTCCTGTTTTTTAGGTGCAAAAGCAGGACAAAAACAGAAAACAAAAATATTTCTGATATCTTGTTTGTTCTCTTTCCCGTTATTTAGGTGACAAAATAAGTACAAAAACAGAAAACCAAAATATTTCAAATAACTTTTTTTTTCATTTTTCCCGTTATTTAGGTGTAAAATAAGGACAAAAACAGAAAACCAAAATATTTCAGATAAATTTTTTTTTCTTTTTTCCCGTTATTTAGGTGTATAATAAGGACAAAAACAGAAGACCAAAATATTTCAAATAACTTTTTTTTCTTTTTTCCTTTTATTTAGGTGTAAAATAAGGACAAATCCAGAAAACCAAAATATTTCAGATAACCTTTTTCTTCTTTTTTCCCGTTATTTAAGTCCAAAAGCAGGACAAAAACAGAAAACCAAAATATTTCAAATAATTTTTTTTTCTTTTTTCCCGTTATTTATGTGCAAAATAAAGACAAAAACAGAAAATCAAAATATTTCAGATAACTTGTTTTTTCTTTTTTCCCGTTATTTAAGTGTAAAATAAGGACAAAAACAGAAAACCACAATATTTCAAATAACTTTTTTTTCTTTTTTCCCGTTAATTAGCTGCAAAATAAGGACAATAAGAGAAAACCAAAATATTTCAGATAACTTTTTTTTCTTTTACCCCGTTATTTAGGTGTTAAATAAGGACAAAAACAGAAAAACAAAATATTTCAAATAACTTTTTTTTCTATTTTCCCTTTATTTAGGTCCAAAATAAGGACAAAAACAGAAATCCAAAATATTTCAGATAACCTTTTTTTCTTTTTTGAGGTTATTTAGGTCCAAAAGTAGGACAAAAACAGAAAACCAAAATATTTCAGGTAACTTTTTTTCTCTTTTCCCTTCATTTAGGTGTAAAATAAGGACAAAAACAGAAAACCAAAATATTTCAAATAACTTTTTTTTCTTTTTTCCCGTTATTTAGGTGTAAAATAAGGAGAAAAACAGAAAACCAAAATATTTCAGATAACTTTTTGTTTCTTTTTTCCCGTTATTTAAGTGAAAAATAAAGACAAAAACAGAAAACCAAAATATTTCAGATAATTTTTTTCTTCTTTTTTCCTGTTATTTAGGTCCAAAAGCAGGACAAAAATAGAAAACCAAAATATTTCAAATAATTTTTTTTTCTTTTTTCCCGTTATTTAGGTGCAAAATGAAGACAAAAACAGAAAACCAAAATATTTCAGCTAACTTTTTTTTTCTTTTTTCCCGTTATTTAGGTGTAAAATAAGGACAAAAACAGAAAACCAAAATATTTCAAATAACTTGTCCGTATTTTGTGTTCTTTTCATTAAAAAAAAGAAAAAACGTGAATGATTTTTGCCAAAAATTATATATATATAATGATTTGTTATAACCAAATAAAAGAATATATTTTCAGAAATTTAACTTAAATAATTCTTCTCTTAACTTAACTTTACTTAATAATTAATATATAACGATTGCTTTTTTATTTTCGAATGAATTTAGTGTATTTAATTTCAATGTTAAATTAGAATTCGCTTGCAGAACGGAAAATGTCAACCTTGCTAGACGACGACTCATGTGCGAGAGAGATTGTTTGCGTTCTTCTTCCGGCTTTTTACTTTATTTTTTTTCGGTGCTACCAAATGCGTGCAACTAATAAATTTCTATCCCAGAAGAAATGCATGCATGCTACACCACTCCCCTGCCAGTGTGAACGTACAATTAGTCGTTCAAACGTGCTGGAAACTTTACGCGTCTCCCTGACCGTGTGCGTACTTCTGGATGAAAAGGTGCCATGTTGACTGCCTGTCGCTGTAGTTGCTGCTTTGTACTAGTTGGTGAAATGTTAATTTTTGGTTGACGTGTTGTTTTCTGCTAAAACAAACGCTGGCTTCAACCGGTCAATTGATATTCGTTGAATTTTTTGATTTATTAATACCTTGAACGATTTGTCGCCGTGTTTCATTACTTCGTAAGGCCCCTCGTACGGTGTTTGTAGTGGCGTTTTGTGTGCGTCAGTGCGAAAAAAAACATACTTACAATTTTTTAGCTTGGGATGGACAAAAATTTTGCTACCAGTGTGATGTATCGTTTCTGCTGGGCGAATTTGATTCATCAAATTTTTAAAGGTTTTTAAGAAGTTGCTGTCGTTGATATTTTGTTTGCTTTGGGTAAAGAACTGGCCTGGGAGTTTTAGTGTAGTACCATACAGCATTTCCGCTGGCGTTGCGTGGAAATCTTCTTTATGTGCAGTTCGTAACCCAAGCATTACTAATGGTAATTCGATGGTCCAATTATTCGACATTTTTGCTTTTAACGATGTTTTTAATGAACGATGCCAGCGTTCGATGATACCATTTGCTTGGGAATGGTAGGCGGTTGTTCGAACATGCTGTATTCCGAGTAATTTGTTCAGCTCGTTAAACAAATTTGACTCGAACTGTCGCCCTTGGTCTGTCGTTATCCGATTTGGAACTCCAAAGCGGGATATCCAGCCCTCGATTAAACACTTTGCAACGGTATCTGCGGTGATGTTGGCCATGGGAATTGCTTCAGTCCACCTCGACGCCCTATCGATAATCGTTAGCAGGTACATTTGACCGTTTGATGGTGGGAGTGGCCCTACTATGTCAATGTTGATGTGTTCAAAACGGTTGCTCTCGATGTCGTATTGTGCTAACGCTGCTTTGGTATGACGTTGTATTTTAGCTTTTTGGCAAACGTTGCAATGTTTGACGAAATTGTTACAATCTCTTTTCATGTTTGGCCAGATAAAACGTTGTTGGACTAGCTTTGTGGTTGCTCGTACCCCTGGATGACTTAGATCGTGCATTTTTGCTATAACTGTAGAACGGAATTGATTAGTAATGAATGGTCTAACATATTTACCAGATATGTCGCAAATTAATTGGGTGTTGTTGAATGGTAATGTTGTCATTTTCAGTTGAAGTGATGTGCTGTTTGATTTGATTAACTTTTGCAGTTCTTCATCGTCTTGCTGAGATCTTGCTATCTGCTCAAAATCGACTTCGTTGGAATTGATTAGTTCGATTCTCGATAGTAGATCCGGCACTATATTGTTTTTGCCACTGATGTGTTGGATATTTGTCGTGAACTGACCAATATAATCCAATTGCCTGGCTTGACGTGGGGATGCTTTTTCGCTTTTTTGTCGGACAGCAAAAGTAAGCGGCTTGTGGTCCGTGTAGACTATGAAATTCCTTCCTTCTAGCATGTGACGAAAGAATTTGACTGCTCTATAAATTGCCAGCAGTTCTCTATCGTACGTGCTGTATTTTACTTCTGCATTCTTCAATTTTTTAGAGTAAAAAGCTAATGGTTTGCGACTGCCCCTATTGCCGACGCTGATGCGTCAACGCCAAGTGCGATTTGTGCTGTTTTAGAATGGTGAGCTAGTAGTGTTGCGTTGGCCAGCATAGTTTTGTAGCTGCTAAACGCTTCCGACGCATCTTCAGTCCAATTTAAAATTGACTTGTCATTTTTCTTATTTCCGCTGATTAACCGCTGCAATCTGTCTTGGATGGAAGCTGCATTCGGTAAAAAACGTCTGTAGAAATTTACCATGGCAATAAAACGTCGTAACTGTTTCGCTATTACTGGCTTTTCGAAATTTTTGATGGCCTCGACTTTTGCTGGCAGCGGTTTGATGCCTTTTGCTGTCACCAGGTGACCGAGGAAAACGATTTCGCTTTGTGCGAAGATACACTTTTCGGCGTTAATTTTAAAACCATGTTCCTCAAGACGTTTGAAAGTGCTACGAATGTGTTCTTCGTGCTCTTTAGAGTTTTCTGAAGCGATGATGATATCGTCAATATATGCAGAAGTGAAATCTAAACCTCGTAGTACTTCGTCAATGGTGCGTTGGAAAGTCTGTGCTGCATTTCTGAGCCCGAAAGTCATGTACAGAAATTCGTACAGACCGAATGGTGTGATGATGGCTGTTTTTGCTATGTCATTTTGTTCAACTGAGATTTGATTGAAGGCTTTTTTTAAGTCAATTTTGCTGAAGATTTTTTTTCCGTGCAGTAGGTGTGTGAAATCGTGGATGTGTGGAATTAGATATTTGTCTGGTGTTGTTATCGAATTCAATCTGCGGTAATCACCGCATGGCCGCCATTCTCCGTTGTTTTTACGAACCATGTGTAGTGGTGTTGCCCAATTGCTGTTGGATGGTCTACAAATTCCACGTGCCAATAAATCTTCAAATTCGGCTTTTGCAATTGCTAATCTGTCTGGTGGTAGTCGTCGTGCGCGTGAGGTGACTGGCTGGCCGACTGTTACAATTTGATGTGTTACCTTTGTTCGTAATTCTTTCGTCGTTGATGGCTGATTGCCCAGTAGCGAACGGAATTCACGGAAAAGAGAAGCAAATGGATTGTTTTTATTGATAATTGTTACCTGTGGAGTGTTTGATGTTATGATTTGACCCATTGAGCTTAATTCGGTTGTAGTATCTACTAGTCTTTTTCGTCGAAGATCAACTGATAGACCATAGTGCTGCAGGAAATCCGCTCCGATTATTGCTGTCGTCACTTTTGCCTTCACAAATTTCCACTTGAACTCACGACGGAGATTTAGTGAGACTGTAATTGATACTTCGCCGTACGTTGGTATTTCTGTCCCGTTGGCGGCATATAATTTACAAATTGGGTTTGTTGCTTTTGGAGGTTTTGCTGGTATGACCGAAGTATCGGCTCCAGTGTCTATTAGATAGCTTCGGCAGGATGATTCGTCGTAGATGAACAGGTGTTTTGACGATTTGTTGAGCTCAGCCGCCTGTACTGAAACTCGTTTTATTAGTTTTTTTGGTTGAATTTACATGGTTGGTTACACTTTTCGCCCTTATCTCCGAATGAATGGTGGTACCAACAGTTTTCAAAATTGCGTCGTGACTTAGAACGATGTCGGTTACTGCTTGTATTTAATTTTTCTTTGCGTGATGGCGTTGTGTCGCGGTACGGTTGTCTAGATGGTATCTCTAAGCGTTCTATTCTTGATGTGAGTACTTTTAATTGGTCAACTAGTTTTTCCATTACTGAAGGTGGTTGGGCTTGGTTAACCGAGGTTGATGCTATAACTGATTCATCTGTTGATTCCCAGACTTTATCAGCCATTTCCGCCAGAGTGTCTAAATTATATTTAGATGCTGATAGAATTTGTCGTGCTGTTTTCGGCAACCGTTCCAGCCATAACGTTCGAAGAAAGTCGTCTGTTACATTGTTGTTCGCGTACGTACGCATCTCTGCGAGTAGCTGCGACGGTTTTCGATCATCCAATTCCAGTTGAGACAAAAGTTTTCGTAGTTTCGCAGTTGAATTTTCTGCAAACTCTTTAATTAATCTATTTTTCAACACCAAATAGTTACCTTCGACATATGTTGTTTTTAGAATATCCTTTACCCGCCCTGCTACATTGTGTGGCAGTAGACCGACTGTAGTAGTATACATTGTTTTGTCCTTTGTGACGCGTCTTGCAGAAAATTGTGCTTCTAGCACTATAAACCATAAGTCATTTTCGTAAAATGAATGCATTTTTATTCTGCTTGCTGCGGTTGCTTGGATTACTTCTTGCACGTTTTCGTCTTGGTATTGAATGTTGTTGGTTGGAGTTGTCGTAGTCATTTTGATAATTTTCATCCAGATTTGTAAAAAATTGAAATGAAAATCGGATTACAAATTTTTGAAACCGTATTAAATGTACGCACGTGTTACAAAAAATAATTTTTTTGAAAACTGTAGTCTGAGTTTTTAACCATGCGGTTTTTGATACAATGGATTCGAAAATAAAATCTAAAAATATTTATCCTATCGAACCGAGTAATTATTAAATTTTTTATTTTTAGCGTACGGGGTCACCAATTTGTCCGTATTTTGTGTTCTTTTCATTAAAAAGAAGAAAAAACGTGAATGATTTTTGCCAAAAATTATATATATATAATGATTTGTTATAACCAAATAAAAAAATATATTTTCACAAATTTAACTTAAATAATTCTTCTCTTAACTTAACTTTACTTAATAATTAATATATAACGATTGCTTTTTTATTTTCGAATGAATTTAGTGTATTTAATTTCAATGTTAAATTAGAATTCGCTTGCAGAACAGAAAATGTCAACCTTGCTAGACGACGACTCATGTGCGAGAGAGATTGTTTGCGTTCTTCTTCCGGCTTTTTACTTTATTTTTTTTCGGTGCTGCCAAATGCGTGCAACTAATAAATTTCTATGCCAGAAGAAATGCATGCATGCTACAAACTTTTTTTTTCTTTTTACCGTTATTTAGGTGCAAAATAAGGACAAAAACAGAAAACGAAAACATTTCAGATAACTTTTTTTTTCTTTTTTCTCGTTATTTAAGTGAAAAATAAGGACAAAAACAGAAAACCAAAATATTTCAAATAACTTTTTTCTTCTTTTTTCCCGTTATTTCGGTCCAAAAGCAGGACCAAACCAGAAAATCAAAATATTTCAAATAACTTTTTTTTCTTTTTTCCCGTTATTTAGGTGCAAAATGAAGACAAAAACAGAAAACCAAAATATTTCAGATAACTTTTTTTTCCCCCGTTATTTAGGTATAAAATAAGGACAAAAACAGAAAACCAAAATATTTCAAATAACTCTTTTTTCTTTTTTCCCGTTATTTAAGTGAAAAATAAAGAGAAAAACCGAAAACCAAAATATTTCAGCTAACTTTTTTTCTCTTTTTTCCCGTCATTTAGGTGCAAAACAAGGACAAAAACAGAAAACCAAAATATTTCAATTCACTTTTTTTTCTTTTTTCCCTTTATTTAGGTGCAAAATAAGGACAAAAACAGAAATCCAAAATATTTCAGATACCTTTTTTTTCTTTTTTCCCGTTATTTAGGTGTAAAATAAGGACAAAAACAGAATACGAAAATATTTCAGATAACTTTTTTTTTCTTTTTTCCCGTTATTTAGGTGTAACATAAGGACAAAAACAGAAAACCAAAATATTTCAAATAATTTTTTTTTCTTTTTTCCGTTTATTTAGGTGTAAAATAAGGACAAAACCAGAAAACCAAATTATTTCAGATAACTTTTTTTCATTTTGCCTGTTATATAGGTGCAAAATAAGGACAAAAACCGAAAACCAAAATACTTCAAATAACTTTTTTTTCTTATTTGCCGTTATTTAGGTGTAAAATAAGGACGAAACCAAAAAACCAAAATATTTCAGATAACTTTTTTCTACTTTTTTCCCGTTATTTAGGTGTAACATAAGGACAAAAACAGAAAACCAAAATATTTCAAATAATTTTTTTTTCTTTTTTCCGTTTATTTAGGTGTAAAATAAGGACAAAACCAGAAAACCAAATTATTTCAGATAACTTTTTTTCATTTTGCCTGTTATATAGGTGTAAAATAAGGACAAAAACAGAAAACCAAAATATTTCAGATAACTTTTTTTTCCCCCCGTTATTTAGGTGTAAAATAAGGACAAAAACAGAAAACCAAAATATTTCAAATAACTCATTTTTCTTTTTTCCCGTTATTTAAGTGAAAAATAAAGACAAAAACAGAAAACTAAAATATTTCAAATAACTTTTTTTTCTTTTTTCCCGTTATTTATGTGCAAAACAAGGACAAAAACAGAAAACCAAAATATTTCAATTCATTTTTTTTCGTTTTTCCTGTCATTTGAGTGCAAAATAAGGAAAACAAGAGAAAACCAAAATATTTCAGATAAATTTTTTTTTCTTTTTTTCCGTTATTTAGGTGTAAAATAAGGACAAAAACAGAAAACCAAAATATTTCAAATAACTTTTTTTTCTTTTTTCCCTTTATTTAGGTGCAAAATAAGGACAAAAACAGAAAACCAAAATATTTCAGATAACTTTTTTTTCTTTTTTCCCGTTATTTAGGTGTAAAATAAGGACAAAAACAGAATACGAAAATATTTCAGATAACTTTTTTTCTCTATTTTCCCGCTATTTAAGTGAAAAATAAGACAAAAACAGAAAACCAAAATATTTCAGTTAACTTTTTTTTTTCTTTTTTCCTTTTATTTAGGTGCAAAATAACGACAAAAACATAAAACCAAAATATTTCAGATAACTTTTTTTTTCTTTTTTCCCGTTATTTATGTGAAAAATAAAGACAAAAACAGAAAACCAAAACATTTCAGATAACTTTTTTTTCCATTTTGCCTGTTATTTAGGTGTAAAATAAGGACAAAAACAAAAAACCAAAATATTTCAAATAACTTTTCTTTCTTTTTTCCTATTATTTATGTGAAAAATAAAAACAAAAACCGAAAACCAAAATATTTCAGATAACTTTTTTTTCTTTTTTCCCGTTATTTAGGTGCAAAATAAGGACAAAAACAGAAAACCAAAATATTTCACATAACCTTTTTTTTCTTTTTTCCCGTTATTTATGTGAAAAATAAAGACAAAAGCAGAAAACCAAAATATGTCAGATAACTTTTTATTCTTTTTTCCCGTTATTTAGGTCCAAAATTAGGACAAACCAGAAAACCAAAATATGTCAGATAACGTTTTTTTTTCATTTTGCCTGTTATTTAGGTGTAAAATAAGGACAAAAACAGAAAACCAAAATATTTCAAATAACTTTTCTTTCTTTTTTCCCGTTATTTTGATGCAAAATAAGGACAAAAACAGAACACCAAAATATTTCACATAACCTTTTTTTTCTTTTTTCCCGTTATTTATGTGAAAAATAAAGACAAAAACAGAAAACCAAAATATGTCAGATAACTTTTTTTTTCTTTTTTCCCGTTATTTAGGTCCAAAATTAGGACAAACCAGAAAACCAAAATATGTCAGATAACGTTTTTTTTTCATTTTGCCTGTTATTTATGTGAAAAATAAGGACAAAAACAGAAAACCAAAATATTTGAAATAACTTTTTTTTTCATTTTTCCCGTTATTTAGGTTCAAAATAAGGACAAATACAAAAAACCAAAATATTTCAGAAAACTTTTTTTTCCTTTTTTCCCGCTATTTAGGTGGAAAATAAGGACAAAAACGGAAAACCAAAATATTTGAGATAACCTTTTTTTTCTTTTTTCCCATTATTTAGTTGTAATATAAGGACAAAACAAGAAAACCAAAATATTTCAGATAACTTTTTTTTTCATTTTGCCTGTTATTTAGGTGTAAAATAAGGACAAAAACAGAAAACCAAAATATTTCAAATAACTTTTTTTTCTTTTTCCCGTAATTTAGGTCTTTTTTTTGTAAAATAATGCTAAAAACAGAAAATCAAAATATTCCAGACAACTTTTTTTTTCTTTTTTCCCGTTATTGAAGTGAAAAAAACAGACAAAAACAGAAAACCAAAATATTTCAAATAACTTTTTTTTTCAGTTTTCCCGTTATTTAGGTGTAAAATAAGGAGAAAAACAGAAAACCAAAATATTTCAGATAACTTTTTTTTTCTGTTTTCCCGTTATTTAAGTGAAAAATAAAGACAAAAACAGAAAACCAATATATTTCAGATAACTTATTTTTCTGTTTTACCGTTATTTAGGTGTAAAATAAGGACAAAAACAGAAAACCAAAATATTTCACATAACCTTTTTTTTCTTTTTTCCCGTTATTTAAGTGAAAAATACAGACAAAAACAGAAAACCAAAATATTTCAAATAACTTTTTTTTCTTTTTTCCCGTTATTTAAGTGAAAAATAAAGACAAAAACACAAAACCAATATATTTCAGATAACTTTTTTTTCTGTTTTTTCGTTATTTAAGTGAAAAATAAAGACAAAAACAGAAAACCAAAATATTTCTGTTTTTGTCTTTATTTTTCACTTAAATAACGGGAAAAAAGAAAAAAAAAGTTATTTGAAATATTTTGGTTTTCTGTTTTTGTCCTTATTTCAAATAACTTTTTTTTTCTTTTTTCCCGTTATTTAGGTGTAAAATAAGAACAAAAACAGAAAACCAAAATATTTCAGATAACTTTTTTTTTTTTTTTCCCGTTATTTAAGTGAAAAATAAAGACAAAAACAGAAAACCAATATATTTCAGATAACTTTTTTTTTCTGTTTTCCCGTTATTTAGGTGTAAAATAAGGACAAAAACAGAAAACCAAAATATTTCAAATAACTTTTTTTTCTTTTTCCCGTAATTTAGGTCTTTTTTTTGTAAAATAAGGCCAAAAACAGAAAATCAAAATATTCCAGACAACTTTTTTTTTCTTTTTTCCCGTTATTGAAGTGAAAAAAACAGACAAAAACAGAAAACCAAAATATTTCAGATAACTTTTTTTTTCTTTTTAACCGTTATTTTGGTGCAAAATAAAGACAAAAACAGAAAACCAATATATTTCAGATAACTTTTTTTTCTGTTTTCCCGTTATTTAGGTGTAAAATAAGGACAAAAACAGAAAACCAAAATATTTCAGATAACTTTTTTTTTCTTTTTTCCCGTTATTTAAGTGAAAAATAAAGACAAAAACAGAAAACCAATATATTTCAGATAACTTTTTTTTTCTGTTTTCCCGTTATTTAGGTCCAAAAGCAGGACAAAAACAGAAAACCAAAATATTTCAAATAACTTTTTTTTCTTTTTTCCCGTTATTTAGGTGCAAAATAAGGACAATAAAAAAAAACCAAAATATTTCAGATAACTTTTTTTTCTTTTTTGCCGTTATTTAAGTGAAAAATAAAGACAAAAACAGAAAACCAAAATATTTCAGATAACTTTTTTCTTCCTTTTTTCCGTTATTTCGGTCCAAAAGCAGGACAAAAACAGAAAACCAAAATATTTCAAATAACTTTCTTTTCTTTTTTCCCGTTATTTAGGTGCAAAATGAAGACAAAAACAGAAAACCAAAATATTTCTGATAACTTTTTTTTTTCCCTCGTTATTTAGGTGTAAAATAAGGACAAAAACAGAAAACCAAAATATTTCAAATAACTCTTTTTTTCTATTTTCCCGTTATTTAAGACAGAAAACCAAAATATTTCAGATAACTTTTTTTTCTTTTTTCCCGTTATTTAGGTGTAAAATAAGGACAAAAACAGAAAACCAAAATATTTCACATAACCTTTTTTTTCTTTTTTTCCGTTATTTAAGTGACAAATAAAGACAAAAACAGAAAACCAGAATTTTTCAGATAACTTTTTTTTTCTTTTTTCCCGTTATTTAGGTGTAAAATAGGGACAAAAACAGAAAACCAAAATATTTCAGATAACTTTTTTTTTCTTTTTGCCCGTTATTTATGTGAAAAATAAGACAAAGACAGAAAACCAAAATATTTCAGATAACTTTTATGCCTTTTTTCCCGTTGTTTAGGTCCAAAATTAGGACAAAACCAGAAGACCAAAATATTTCAGATAACGTTTTTTTTTCATTTTGCCTGTTATTTAGGTGTAAAATAAGGACAAAAACAGAAAACCAAAATATTTCAAATAACTTTTTTTTGCTTTTTTCCCGCCATTTAGGTTTAAAATAAGGACAAAAACAGAAAACCAAAATATTTCAGATAGAGACAAATAGAGACAAAAACAGAAAAATAGAGACAAAAACAGAAAACCAAAATATTTCAGATAACTTTTCTCTTCTTTTTCCTGTTTTTTAGGTCCAAAAGCAGGACACAAACAGAAAACAATATTATTTCAGATAACTTGTTTATTCTCTTTTCCGTTATTTAGGTGGCAAAATAAGGACAAAAACAGAAAACCAAAATATTTCAAATAACTTTTTTTTCATTTTTCCCGTTATTTACGTGTAAAATAAGGACAAAACAAGAAAACCAAAATATTTCAGATAACTTTTTTTTCTTTTTTCCCGTTATTTAGGTGTAAAATAAGGACAAAAACAGAAAACCAAAACATTTCAGATAACTTTTTTTTTCCTTTTTCCCGTTATTTAGGTGTAAAATAAGGACAAAACCAGAAAACCAAAATACTTCAGATAACTTTTTTTTTCTCTTTTCCCTTTATTTAGGTGTAAAATAAGGACAAAAACAGAAAACCAAAATATTTCAAATAACTTTTTTTTTTGTTTTTCCCGGTTATTTAAGTGAAAAATAAAGACAAAAACAGGAAACCAAAATATTTCAGCTAACTTTTTTTTTCTTTTTTCCCGTTATTTACGTGCAAAACAGCGACAAAAACAGAAAACCAAAATATTCCAGATAACTTTTTTTTTCATTTTTCCCGTTATTTAGGTCCAAAAGCAGGACAAAAACAGAAAACCAAAATATTTCAAATAACTTTTTTTTCTTTTTTACCGTTATTTCGGTGCAAAATAAGGACAAAAACAGAAAACCAAAATATTTCAGATAAATTTTTTTTTCTTTTTTCCCGTTATTTAGGTGTAAAATAAGGACAAAAAAAGAAGACCAAAATATTTCAAATAGCTTTTTTTTCGTTTTTCCTTTTATATAGGTGTAAAATAAGGACAAAACCAGAAAACCAAAATATTTCAGATAACTTTTTTTTTCCCGTTTTTTAAGTGAAAAATAGAGACAAAAACAGAAAACCAAAATATTCCAAATAACTTTTTTCTTCTCCGTTATTTAGGTCCAAAAGCAGGAGAAAAACAAAACCAAAATATTTCAAATAATTTTTTTTTCTTTTTTCCCGTTATTTTCCCGTTATTAAGTGAAAAATAAAAACAAAAACAGAAAATCAAAATATTTCAGATAACTTTTTTTTTCTTTTTTCCCGTTATTTAGGTGCAAAATAAGGACAAAAACAGAAAACCAAAATATTTCAAATAACTTTTTTTTCTTTTTTCCCTTTATTTAGGTGCAAATAAGGACTAAAACCGAAAACCAAAATATTTCAAATAACTTTTTTTTCTTTTTTCCCGTTATTTAGGTGTAAAATAAGGACAAAAACAAAAAACCAAAATATTTCAAATAACTTTTCTTTCTTTTTTCCTGTTATTTATGTGAAAAATAAAAACAAAAACCGAAAACCAAAATATTTCAGATAACTTTTTTTTCTTTTTTCCCGTTATTTAGGTGCAAAATAAGGACAAAAACAGAAAACCAAAATATTTCACATAACTTTTTTTTTCTTTTTTGCCGTTATTTAAGTGAAAAATAAAGACAAAAACAGGAAACCAAAATATTTCAGATAACTTTTTTTTTCATTTTGCCTGTTATTTAGGTGTAAAATAAGGACAAAAACAAAAAACCAAAATATTTCAAATAACTTTTCTTTCTTTTTTCCTGTTATTTATGTGAAAAATAAAAACAAAAACCGAAAACCAAAATATTTCAAATAACTTTTTTTTCTTTTTTCCCGTTATTTAGGTGCAAAATAAGGACAAAAACAGAAAACCAAAATATTTCACATAACCTTTTTTTTCTTTTTTCCCGTTATTTATGTGAAAAATAAAGACAAAAGCAGAAAACCAAAATATGTCAGATAACTTTTTATTCTTTTTTCCCGTTATTTAGGTCCAAAATTAGGACAAACCAGAAAACCAAAATATGTCAGATAACGTTTTTTTTTCATTTTGCCTGTTATTTAGGTGTAAAATAAGGACAAAAACAGAAAACCAAAATATTTCAAATAACTTTTCTTTCTTTTTTCCCGTTATTTTGGTGCAAAATAAGGACAAAAACAGAACACCAAAATATTTCACATAACCTTTTTTTTCTTTTTTCCCGTTATTTATGTGAAAAATAAAGACAAAAGCAGAAAACCAAAATATCTCAGATAACTTTTTTTTTCTTTTTTCCCGTTATTTAGGTCCAAAATTAGGACAAACCAGAAAACCAAAATATGTCAGATAACGTTTTTTTTTCATTTTGCCTGTTATTTAGGTGTAAAATAAGGACAAAAACAGAAAACCAAAATATTTGAAATAACTTTTTTTTCTTTTTTCCCGTTATTTAAGTGAAAAATAAAGACAAAAACACAAAACCAATATATTTCAGATAACTTTTTTTTCTGTTTTCCCGTTATTGAAGTGAAAAAAACAGACAAAAACAGAAAACCAAAAAGTTTTCTGTTTTTGTTTTTATTTTTCACTTAAATAACGGGAAAAAAGAAAAAAAAAGTTGTCTGAAATATTTTGGTTTTCTGTTTTTGTCTTTATTTCAAATAAGTTTTTTTTCAGTTTTCCCGTTATTTAGGTGTAAAATAAGGAGAAAAACAGAAAACCAAAATATTTCAGATAACTTTTTTTTTTTTTCCCGTTATTTAAGTGAAAAATAAAGACAAAAACAGAAAACCAATATATTTCAGATAACTTCTTTTTTCTGTTTTCCCGTTATTTAGGTGTAAAATAAGGACAAAAACAGAAAACCAAAATATTTCAAATAACTTTTTTTTCTTTTTCCCGTAATTTAGGTCTTTTTTTTGTAAAATAATTCTAAAAACAGAAAATCAAAATATTCTAGACAACTTTTTTTTTCTTTTTTCCCGTTATTGAAGTGAAAAAAACAGACAAAAACAGAAAACCAAAATATTTCAAATAACTTTTTTTTTCAGTTTTCCCGTTATTTAGGTGTAAAATAAGGAGAAAAACAGAAAACCAAAATATTTCAGATAACTTTTTTTTTCTTTTTAACCGTTATTTTGGTGCAAAATAAAGACAAAAACAGAAAACCAATATATTTCAGATAACTTTTTTACTGTTTTCC
The DNA here is from genome assembly GCA_963932195.1 of Empis livida. Taxonomy (NCBI): domain Eukaryota; kingdom Metazoa; phylum Arthropoda; class Insecta; order Diptera; family Empididae; genus Empis; species Empis livida. The sequence continues at coordinate 25,807,488 of OZ010647.1, read as the reverse complement.
CGTTATTTAGGTGTAAAATAAGGACAAAAACAGAAAACCAAAATATTTCAGATAACTTTTTTCTTCCTTTTTTCCGTTATTTCGGTCCAAAAGCAGGACAAAAACAGAAAACCAAAATATTTCAAATAACTTTCTTTTTTTTTTTCCCGTTATTTAGGTGCAAAATGAAGACAAAAACAGAAAACCAAAATATTTCTGATAACTTTTTTTTTTCCCTCGTTATTTAGGTGTAAAATAAGGACAAAAACAGAAAACCAAAATATTTCAAATAATTCTTTTTTTCTATTTTCCCGTTATTTAAGACAGAAAACCAAAATATTTCAGATAACTTTTTTTTCTTTTTTCCCGTTGTTTAGGTGTAAAATAAGGACAAAAACAGAAAACCAAAATATTTCACATAACCTTTTTTTTCTTTTTTTCCGTTATTTAAGTGACAAATAAAGACAAAAAAAGAAAACCAGAATTTTTCAGATAACTTTTTTTTTCTTTTTTCCCGTTATTTAGGTGTAAAATAGGGACAAAAACAGAAAACCAAAATATTTCAGATAACTTTTTTTTTCTTTTTGCCCATTATTTATGTGAAAAATAAGACAAAGACAGAAAAACAAAATATTTCAGATAACTTTTATGCCTTTTTTCCCGTTGTTTAGGTCCAAAATTAGGACAAAACCAGAAGACCAAAATATTTCAGATAACGTTTTTTTTTCATTTTGCCTGTTATTTAGGTGTAAAATAAGGACAAAAACAGAAAACCAAAATATTTCAGATAGAGACAAATAGAGACAAAAACAGAAAAATAGAGACAAAAACAGAAAACCAAAATATTTCAGATAACTTTTCTCTTCTTTTTCCTGTTTTTTAGGTCCAAAAGCAGGACACAAACAGAAAACAAAATTATTTCAGATAACTTGTTTATTCTCTTTTCCGTTATTTAGGTGGCAAAATAAGGACAAAAACAGAAAACCAAAATATTTCAAATAACTTTTTTTTCATTTTTCCCGTTATTTACGTGTAAAATAAGGACAAAAACAGAAAACCAAAATATTTCAGATAACTTTTTTTTTCTTTTTTCCAGTTATTTAGGTGTAAAATAAGGACAAAACAAGAAAACCAAAATATTTCAGATAACTTTTTTTTCTTTTTTTCCCGTTATTTAGGTGTAAAATAAGGACAAAAACAGAAAACCAAAATATTTCAGATAACTTTTTTTTTCTTTTTTCCCGTTATTTAGGTGTAAAATAAGGACAAAACCAGAAAACCAAAATACTTCAGATAACTTTTTTTTTCTCTTTTCCCTTTATTTAGGTGTAAAATAAGGACAAAAACAGAAAACCAAAATATTTCAAATAACTTTTTTTTTTGTTTTTCCCCGTTATTTAAGTGAAAAATAAAGACAAAAACAGGAAACCAAAATATTTCAGCTAACTTTTTTTTCTTTTTTCCCGTTATTTACGTGCAAAACAGCGACAAAAACAGAAAAGCAAAATATTTCAGATAACTTTTTTTTTCATATTTCCCGTTATTTAGGTCCAAAAGCAGGACAAAAACAGAAAACCAAAATATTTCAAATAACTTTTTTTTCTTTTTTACCGTTATTTCGGTGCAAAATAAAGACAAAAACGGAAAACCAAAATATTTCAGATAAATTTTTTTTTCTTTTTTCCCGTTATTTAGGTGTAAAATAAGGACAAAAAAAGAAGACCAAAATATTTCAAATAGCTTTTTTTTCATTTTTCCTTTTATATAGGTGTAAAATAAGGACAAAACCAGAAAACCAAAATATTTCAGATAACTTTTTTTTTTTCCCGTTTTTTAAGTGAAAAATAAAGACAAAAACAGAAAACCAAAATATTCCAAATAACTTTTTTCTTCTCCGTTATTTAGGTCCAAAAGCAGGAGAAAAACAGAAAACCAAAATATTTCAAATAATTTTTTTTTCTTTTTTCCCGTTATTTTCCCGTTATTAAGTGAAAAATAAAAACAAAAACAGAAAATCAAAATATTTCAGATAACTTTTTTTTTCTTTTTTCCCGTTATTTAGGTGTAAAATAAGGACAAAAAGAGAAAACCAAAATATTTCAGATAACTTTTTTTTCTTTTTTCCCGTTATTTAAGTGAAAAATAAAGACAAAAACAGAACGCCAAAATATTTCAGATAACTTTTTTTTTTCTTTTTTCCCGTTATTTAGAAGTAAAACAAGGACAAAAACAGAAAACCAAAATATTTCAAATAACTTTTTTTCATTTTTCCTGTAATTTCGGTGCAAAATAAAATCAAAAACAGAAAACCAAAATATTTCAGATAACTTTTTTTTTCTTTTTCCCGCTATTTAGGTGGCAAAATAAGGACAACAACAGAAAATCAAAATATTTCAGATAACTTTTTTTTTCTTTTTTCCCGTTATTTAGGTGTAAAATAAGGACAAAAAACAGAAAACCAAAATATTTCAGATAACTTTTTTTTTCTTTTTTCTCGTTATTTAGGTGCAAAATAAGGACAAAAACAGAAAACCAAAATATTTCACATAACCTTTTTTTTTTTTTTTTCCGTTATTTAAGTGACAAATAAACACAAAAACAGAAAACCAAAATATTTCAGATAATTTTTTTTATCTTTTTTCCCGTTATTTAGGTGTAAAATAAGGACAAAAACAGAAAACCAAAATATTCCAAATAACTTTTTTCTTCTTTTTTCCCGTTATTTAGGTCCAAAAGCAGGAGAAAAACAGAAAACCAAAATATTTCAAATAATTTTTTTTTCTTTTTTCCCGTTATTAAGTGAAAAATAAAAACAAAAACAGAAAATCAAAATATTTCAGATAACTTTTTTTTCTTTTTTCCCGTTATTTAGGTGTAAAATAAGGACAAAAACTGAAAACCAAAATATTTCACATAACCTTTTTTTTCTTTTTTCCCGTTATATAAGTGACAAATAAAGACAAAAACAAAAAACCAAAATATTTCAGATAACTTTTTTTTTCTTTTTTCTCGTTATTTAGGTGCAAAATAAGGACAAAAACAGAAAACCAAAATATTTCACATAACCTTTTTTTTCTTTTTTTCCGTTATTTAAGTGACAAATAAACACAAAAACAGAAAACCAAAATATTTCAGATAACTTTTTTTATCTTTTTTCCCGTTATTTAGGTGTAAAATAAGGACAAAACAGAAAACCAAAATATTTCAGATAACTTTTTTTTTCTTTTTTCCCGTTATTTAGGTGTAAAATAAGGACAAAAACAGAAAACCAAAATATTTCACATAACCTTTTTTTTCTTTTTTTCCGTTATTTAGGTGTAAAATAAGGACAAAACCAGAAAACCAAAATATTTCAGATAACTTTTTTTTTCTTTTTTCCCGTTATTTAGGTGCAAAATAAGGACAAAAATTGAAAACCAAAATATTTCAGATAACTTTTTTTTTCTTTTTTCCCGTTATTTAGGTGTAAAATAAGGACAAAAACAGAAAACCAAAATATTTCAGATAACTTTTTTTTTCTTTTTTCCCGTTATTTAGGTGTAAAATAAGGACAAAAACAGAAAACCAAAATATTTCACATAACCTTTTTTTTTCTTTTTCTCCGTTATTTAAGTGACAAATAAAGACAAAAACAGAAAACCAAAATATTTCAGATAACTTTTTTTTTCTTTTTTCCCGTTATTTAGGTGCAAAATAACGACAAAAACAGAAAACCAAATATTTCACATAACCTTTTTCTTCTTTTTTCCGTTATTTAAGTGACAAATAAAGACAAAAACAGAAAACCAAAATATTTCAGATAACTTATTTTTTCATTTTTCCCGTTATTTAGGTCCAAAAGCAGGACAAAAACAGAAAACCAATATATTTCAGATAACTTTTTTTTTCGTTTTTCCCGTTATTTAAGTGAAAAATAAAGACAAAAACAGAAAACCAAAATATTCCAGATAACTTTTTTTTCATTTTTCCCGTTATTTAGGTCCAAAAGCAGGACAAAAACAGAAAACCAAAATATTTCAAATAACTTTTTTATCTTTTTTCCCGTTATTTCGGTGCAAAATAAAGACAAAAACAGAAAACCAAAATATTTCAGATACATTTTTTTTTCTTTTTTCCCGTTATTTAGGTGTAAAATAAGGACAAAAACAGAAGACCAAAATATTTCAAATAACTTTTTTTTCTTTTTTCCTTTTATTTAGGTGTAAAATAAGGACAAAACCAGAAAACCAAAATATTTCAGATAACTTTTTTTTTCATTTTGCCTGTTATTTAGGTGTAAAATAAGGACAAAAACAGAAAACCAAAATATTTCAGATAACTTTTTTTTACCGTTATTTAAGTGAAAAATAAAGACAAAAACAGAAAACCGAAATATTCCAGATAACTTTTTTCTTCTTTTTTCCCGTTATTTAGGTCCAAAAGCAGGAAAAAACAGAAAACCAAAATATTTCAAATAATTTTTTTTTCTTTTTTCCCGTTATTGGTGCAAAATAAAGACAAAAACAGAAAACCAAAATATTTCAGATAAATTTCTTTTTCTTTTTTCCCGTTATTTAGGTGTAAAATAAGGACAAAAACAGACAACCAAAATATTTCAGATAACTTTTTTTTTCTTTTTTCCCGTTATTTATGTGAAAAATAAAGACTAAGACAGAAAACCAAAATATTTCAGATAACTTTTTTTTCTTTTTTCCCGTTGTTTAGGTGTAAAATAAGGACAAAAACAGAAAACCAAAATATTTCAGATAAATTTTTTTTTCTCTTTTCCCGTTTTTTTTTTTTTTTTTTTTTCCTTAATCACCCCCTTTGGGAGCATAGGGCTACTACAAATCCTTTCCATCTTACACGGTTCTGTGCCATAGATTTTATCTGTGTCCAACTTTTCCCCGCTTGTTCTATTTCTTTTTGTATCGTTCTTCTCCATGTGTTTTTTGGTCTACCCACTTTACGTTTTCCTTGTGGGTTCCACTCCAGTGCTTGTCTTGCAATGGAAGTTTGCGGTCTTCTCAATATGTGACCGATCCATCTATATTTCCTTTTTCTAATTCCTATATGTATTGGTTCTTGTCTTGGGATGTACCATAACTCTGCATTTGTAATTGTTCTTGGCCAGAATATTCCATATATAATTCGTAGGCATTTGTTTATATACACCTGCAATTTATGCGTTATTCGATTGCTAACTAACCATGTTTCGCTACCATATAGGAGGATTGATTTTACACATGCTTCAAATATCCTAATTTTAGTCCCCCTGGCTATTTGTGGTGATCTCCATACTTTCCATAATCTTCCGAAAGCTGCTCTTGATTTAGCCAATCTGTTGTCCACATCATCATCTACTCCACCGTCCGTAGCAATTACACTACCCAAGTAGTTGAATTTCTTTACGTCATCTAGCGGTGTATTTCCAATCGTTATTCTGTTGTTGTTGTTGGTGTTGAGTCTCATTATTTTGGTTTTCGTCATATTTATTTCAAGTCCTGCTGCTTTTGCACACATTGTCAATCTATTTAACTTATCCTGCATGTCTTTATGCGTGTGAGTCAAGAGACTGATATCGTCAGCATAGTCCAGATCTTCTAGCTTATTTGTGAGATGCCAATTTATACCCCTAGATGTGTTATTCGTTTCTTTCATTACTTCGTCAAGTACTATGTTGAACAGGGTTGGTGATATTGGGCATCCCTGTTTGACTCCATTTCGCAGGATTATTGGGTCACTTAGAATTCCTTTGTGAAGTATTTGGGTTTCTGCATTTTCATATAGTGCCTTTATGATATTTATTATCTTATCTGGTATGTTTTTCTTTCGTAAGGCGTCCCATATTGCATCTCTCCTTAACGTGTCGAAAGCTCTTTTGAAATCTATGAATGCAATGTAAAGTGGTGAATTATATTCGTTTGATTGTTCAACTATTATCCTAAGCGTGTTTGAATGTTCGGTACAGCTGCGACCTTGTCGAAATCCCGCTTGTTCTACTCTGAGACAGTTCTCTATGTGATCGGCTATTCTATACTGTATCACTAAGGCCAGAATTTTGTGTACAGTGTTGAGCAGGGTGATTCCCCTCCAATTGCAGCATTCAGAGAGATTGCCTTTCTTAGGTAATTTGATTATTATCCCTTTCTTCCATTTCTGATGTATGTTTTCATTGTTCCAAATCTGCTCTAATATTGGTTGTAGTGTTCTGGCAGTCTGCTGGGGGTTTGATTTCACTATTTCTGCTGCAATACCATCAATGCCTTCTGCTTTGTTGTTTTTCAGCTTACCGATTACATTACATATCTCACTGGTAGTCGGGGGATCTATATTGATGTTTCCATATCTTGTTTCTGTTGTACTTGGCGTAATCGTATGTATTCCATGTTCAATGTTGTTTGTCTCACTAAAGTGTTCTTTCCATCTTTCTAGTTGTTCTTGTGCTGATGTCAGTAATATTCCGCTGCTATCTTTAACCGGGTGATTTTTTTTATTTATACCTTTATCTGAGAGCATCTTTATCTTGGTGTATAGTAGCTTACTATTATTTTGGTCGGCAGCTTGTTGAGCTTCTACTGCAATGTTATTAATGAATTTTCTCTTATCCCTTTTTGCGTATTTTTTAATGAGTTTGCATATGTCTCTATGTTCTTCTTGTAGATTTGTATCATTAGTATTTGTTAGCATTGCATTTCTGATTAGTCTTCTTCTTAGGATTATATCCCACGTCTCATCGGTGATCCACCTCTTTCTTTCGTTTCTTTCTTTTAATCCTAAAACCTCTTCGCTGGTACCTCTATATATATCCTGCCATCTATCTTCTGTTACTTGATGTTCACTGTTGAATTTTTCTTGTATATTTTCTGATAGTATGTTTTTATACCTTTGTTGTTCTAATTTTGTTACATTAATGCCTTTCTTTCTTCTATTTTGGTCGTCTCTATGTAATTTTTTCAGTTTGATTTTTACGTCTCCTGTGAGAAGTATGTGATCTGTATGTGCATCGGCGCCTCTCCATGTTCTTACGTCCAGTAGTGAGCTTCTCCATTTTCTGCCGATGCATATGTGATCGATTTGATTCTTTGTTCGACCACCAGGTGACACCCAAGTGTATTTATGAATATCTTTATGCGGAAATAAGGTGCCACCAATCATCAGGTTAAATTCCGCGCAAAGCTCTTTTAATCTTTCACCATTGTTATTGCTTATTGAACCAAGTCCATGGCTACCCATAAATCTTCCTTCTTCTGCTTGTGCTTTTTTCTTTAGACCTATTTTGGCATTAAAGTCCCCTATGAGGATTATGATGTCAGTGCGAGGTATATTATACAATACATTAGTCAATTGTGCATAGAATTCATCTTTTATTTCATCATTTGACACGTCTGTTGGTGCGTAGCATTGTATAATTGATAACTTTTTCTTAATTTTAGTCAATAGTCTCATGGTTATTATTCTCTCTGAAACTGGCTTCCAGTTTATTAAGCTATTTCTTAGTTTCTTGCTTAGAATAATTCCTACACCATGATTACCCGAGTTGTTGTTGTTGCCTGAGTGAACCAGCAAATTTCCTTCTAGTGTGTTAGTTTCACCATAACTATTCCACCTTACTTCACTTAAACCAAGAATGTCAACTTTATATCTTAGCATTTCTTTTTCTACTTGTGCTAGGCGTGATGCTTCTTTTAATGTTCGTATGTTCCATTGTCCAAATCGTGTCCTTGAATGCGTTCCTATGGTCCTTATATTGTTTTCCATTCTGATCCGAGGCTCTGTATTAGTTTCTTGAATCTATTTTTGTTCACTAAGCTAGGTGATTAGCCTGCTGTAGCTAGCTGCATCGCCTGATGTCGACGTTAGCCAAA
>OZ010647.1:25573047-25799462 GCA_963932195.1 Empis livida | reverse complement strand
TAACTGTTATTTCTTTTTTCCCGTTATTTATGTGAAAAATAAGGACAAAACCAGAAAACCAAAATATTTCAGATAACTTTTTTTTTCATTTTTCCCGTTATTTAGGTCCAAAAGCAGGACAAAAACAGAAAACCAAAATATTTCAAATAACTTTTTTCCCATTATTTAGGTGCAAAATAAGGACAATAACAGAAAACCAAAATATTTCAGATAACTTTTTTTTTCTATTTTCCCATTATTTAGGTGTAAAATAAAGACAAAAACAGAAAACCAAAATATTCAAATAACTTTTTTTTCTTTTTTCCTTTTATTTAGGTTTAAAATAAGGACAAAACCAGAAAAACCAAAATATTTCAGATAAATTTTTTTTTCTGTTTTCCCGCTATTTATGTGAAAAATAAAGACAAAGACAGAAAACCAAAATATTTCAGATAACTTTTTTTTCTTTTTTCCCGTTATTGAGGTGTAAAATAAGGACAAAAACAGAAAACCAAAATATTTCACATAACCTTTTTTTTCTTTTTTCCCGTTTTTTAGGTTTAAAATAAGGACAAAAACAGAAAACCAAAATATTTCAAATAACTTTTTTTTTCTTTTTTCCCCTTATTTAGGTGCAAAATAAGGACAATAAGAGAAAACCAAAATATTTCACATAACTTTTTTTTTCTTTTTTCCCGTTATCTAGGTGCAAAATAAGGACAAAACAGAAATCCAAAATATTTCAGATAACTTTTTTTTTCTTTTTTCCGGCTATTTAGGTGGCAAAATAAGGACAAAAACAGAAAATCAAAAAATTTCAGATAACTTTTTTTTTTTTTTCCCCTTATTTAGGTGCAAAATAAGGACAATAAGAGAAAACCAAAATATTTCACATAACTTTTTTTTTCTTTTTTCCCGTTATCTAGGTGCAAAATAAGGACAAAAACAGAAAACCAAAATATTTCAGATAATTTTTTTTTTCTCTTTTCCCCTGTTATTTAAGTGAAAAAACAAAGTCAAAAACAGAAAACCAAATATTTCAGATAACTTTTTTTCCTTTTTTCCCGTAATTTAGGTCCAAAAATTAGGACAAAACCAGAAAACCAAAATATTTCAGATAAGTTTTTTTTCTTTTTCCCGTTATTTAGATGTAAAATAAGGACGAAAACAGAAAACCAAATATTTCAGATTAATTGTTTTTTCTTTTTTCCCGTTATTGAAGTGAAAAACAAATTCAAAACAGAAAACTAAAATATTTCAGATAACTTTTTTTCCTTTTTTCCCGTTATTTATGTGAAAAATAAAGACTAAGACAGAAAACCAAAATATTTCAGATAATTTTTTTCTTTTTTTCCCGTTATTTAGGTGTAAAATAAGGAGAAAAACAGAAAACCAAAATATTTCAGATACATCTTTTTCTTTTTGCCCGTTATTTAAGTGAAAAACAAATTCAAAAACAGAAAACCAAAATATTTCAGATACATCTTTTTCTTTTTTCCCGTTATTTAGATGAAAAAACAAAGTCAAAAACAGAAAACCAAAATATTTCAGATAACTTTTTTTCCTTTTTTCCCGTCATTTAGGTTTAAAATAAGGACAAAAACAGAAAACCAAAATATTTCAGATAACTTTTTTTTCTTTTTTCCCGTTATTTAAGTGAAAAACAAAGTCAAAAACAGAAAACCAAAATATTTTTTTTTTTTCCTTTATTTAAGTGTAAAACAAAGTCAAAAACAGAAAACCAAAATATTTCAGATAACTTTTTTTCCTTTTTTCCCGTTATTTAGGTCCAAAATTAGGACAAAACCAGAAAACCAAAATATTTCAGATAACGTTTTTATTCATTTTTCCGGTTATTTAGGTGCAAAATAAAAACAAAAACAGACCACCAAAATATTTCAGATAACTTTTTTTTTGTTTTTCCCGCTATTTAGGTGGCAAAATAAGGAGAAAAACTGAAAATCTAAATATTTCAAATAAGTTTTTTTTTCTTTTTTCCCGTTATTTATGTGAAAAATAAAGACTAAGACAGAAAACCAAAATATTTCAGATAACTTTTTTTCTTTTTTCCCGTTATTTTGGTATAAAATAAGGATAAAAACAGAAAACCAAAATATTTCAAATAACCTTTTTTTTCTTTTTTCCCGTTATTTTGGTGACAAATAAAGACAAAAACAAAAAACCAAAATATTTCAGATAACTTTTTTGTTCTTTTTTCCCGTTATTTAGGTGCAAAATAAGGACAAAAACAGAAAACCAAAATATTTCACATAACCTTTTTTCCGTTATTTAAGTGACAAATAAAGACAAAAAACAGAAACCCAAAATATTTCAGATAACTTCTTTTTTCTTTTTTCCCGTTATTTATGTGAAAAATAAAGACAAAGACAGAAAACCAAAATATTTCAGATAACAGAAAACCAAAATAAAACAGAAAACCAAAATATTTCAAATAATTTTTTTTTGTTTTTTCCCGTTATTTAGGTGCAAACTAAAGACAAAAACAGAAAACCAAAATATTTCAGATAACTTTTTTTTTCTTTTTTCCCGTTATTTGGGGTGTAAAATAAGGACAAAACCAAAAAACCAAAATATTTCAGATAACTTTTTTTATCTTTTTTCCCGTTATTTGGATGTAAAATAAGGACAAAAATAGAAAACCAAAATATTTCAAATAACTTTTTTTTCTTTTTTCCCGTTATTTAAGTGAAAAATAAAGACAAAAACAGAAAACCAAAATATTTCAGCTAACTTTTTTTTTTTTTTTCCCGTAATTTAGTGCAAAACAACGACAAAAACAGAAAACCAAAATTTTTCAGATAACTTTTTTTTTCTTTCTTCCCGTTATTTATGTGAAAAATAAAGACAAAAACAGAAAACCAAAATATTTCAGATACCTTTTTTTTCATTTTTCCAGTTATTTAGGTCCAAAAGCAGGACAAAAACAGAAAACCAAAATATTTCAAATAACTTTTTTTTCTTTTTTCCCGTTATTTCGGTGCAAAATAAAGACAAAAACAGAAAACCAAAATATTTCAGATACATTTTTTTTTCTTTTTTTCCCGTTATTTAGGTGTAAAATAAGGACAAAAAAAGAGACCAAAATATTTCAAGTAATTTTTTTTTCTTTTTTCCTTTTATTTAGGTGAAAAATAAAGACAAAAACAGAAAACCAAAATATTTCAGCTAACTTTTTTTTTTTTTCCCGTAATTTAGTGCAAAAACAACGACAAAAACAGAAAACCAAATTTTTCAGATAACTTTTTTTTTCTTTCTTCCCGTTATTTATGTGAAAAATAAAGACAAAACCAGAAAAACCAAAATATTTCAGAGAACTTTTTTTTTCATTTTTCCCGTTATTTAGGTCCAAAAGCAGGACAAAACCAGAAAACCAAAATATTCAAATAACTTTTTTCCCATTATTTAGGTGCAAAATAAGGACAATAACAGAAAACCAAAATATTTCAGATAACTTTTTTTTTCTATTTTCCCATTATTTAGGTGTAAAATAAAGACAAAAACAGAAAACCAAAATATTTCAAATAACTTTTTTTTCTTTTTTCCTTTTATTTAGGTTTAAAATAAGGACAAAACCAGAAAACCAAAATATTTCAGATAAATTTTTTTTTCTGTTTTCCCGCTATTTATGTGAAAAATAAAGACAAAGACAGAAAACCAAAATATTTCAGATAACTTTTTTTTCTTTTTCCCGTTATTGAGGTGTAAAATAAGGACAAAAACAGAAAACCAAAATATTTCACATAACTTTTTTTTCTTTTTTCCCGTTTTTTAAGGTGTAAAATAAGGACAAAAACAGAAAACCAAAATATTTCAAATAACTTTTTTTTCTTTTTTCCCCTTATTTAGGTGCAAAATAAGGACAATAAGAGAAAACCAAAATATTTCACATAACTTTTTTTTTCTTTTTTCCCGTTATCTAGGTGCAAAATAAGGACAAAAACAGAAATCCAAAATATTTCAGATAACTTTTTTTTTCTATTTTCCCATTATTTAGGTGTAAAATAAAGACAAAAACAGAAAACCAAAATATTTCAAATAACTTTTTTTCTTTTTTCCTTTTATTTAGGTTTAAAATAAGGGACAAAACCAGAAAACCAAAATATTTCAGATAAATTTTTTTTTCTGTTTTCCCCGCTATTTATGTGAAAAATAAAGACAAAGACAGAAAACCAAAATATTTCAGATAACTTTTTTTTCTTTTTTCCCGTTATTGAGGTGTAAAATAAGGACAAAAACAGAAAACCAAAATATTTCACATAACCTTTTTTTTCTTTTTTCCCGTTTTTTAGGTGTAAAATAAGGACAAAAACAGAAAATCAAAAAATTTCAGATAACTTTCTTTTTTTTTTACCCCTTATTTAGGTGCAAAATAAGGACAATAAGAGAAAACCAAAATATTTCACATAACTTTTTTTTTCTTTTTTCCCGTTATCTAGGTGCAAAATAAGGACAAAAACAGAAAACCAAAATATTTCAGATAAATTTTTTTTTCTCTTTCCCGTTATTTAAGTGAAAAACAAAGTCAAAAACAGAAAACCAAAATATTTCAGATAACTTTTTTTCCTTTTTTCCCGTAATTTAGGTCCAAAATTAGGACAAAACCAGAAAACCAAAATATTTCAGATTAGTTTTTTTTTCTTTTTTCCCGTTATTTAGGTGTAAAATAAGGACGAAAACAGAAAACCAAAATATTTCAGATAAATTGTTTTTTCTTTTTTCCCGTTATTGAAGTGAAAAACAAATTCAAAAACAGAAAACTAAAATAATTTCAGATAACTTTTTTTCCTTTTTTCCGTTATTTATGTGAAAAATAAAGACTAAGACAGAAAACCAAAATATTTCAGATAACTTTTTTTTCTTTTTTCCGTTATTTAGGTGTAAAATAAGGAGAAAAACAGAAAACCAAAATATTTCAGATACATCTTTTTCTTTTTGCCCGTTATTTAAGTGAAAAACAAATTCAAAAACAGAAAACCAAAATATTTCAGATACATCTTTTTCTTTTTTCCCGTTATTTAGATGAAAAACAAAGTCAAAAACAGAAAACCAAAATATTTCAGATAACTTTTTTTCCTTTTTTCCCGTCATTTAGGTTTAAAATAAGGACAAAAACAGAAAACCAAAATATTTCAGATAACTTTTTTTTTCTTTTTTCCCGTTATTTAAGTGAAAAACAAAGTCAAAAACAGAAAACCAAAATATTTTTTTTTTTCCTTTATTTAGTGTAAAACAAAGTCAAAAACAGAAAATCAAAATATTTCAGATAACTTTTTTTCCTTTTTTCCCGTTATTTAGGTCCAAAATTAGGACAAAACCAGAAAACCAAAATATTTCAGATAACGTTTTTTTTCATTTTTCCGGTTATTTAGGTGCAAAATAAAAACAAAAAACAGACCACCAAAATATTTCAGATAACTTTTTTTTTGTTTTTCCCGCTATTTAGGTGGCAAAATAAGGGAGAAAAACTGAAAATCTAAATATTTCAAATATGTTTTTTTTCCTTTTTTCCCGTTATTTTATGTGAAAAATAAAGACTAAGACAGAAAACCAAAATATTTCAGATAACTTTTTTTTCTTTTTTCCCGTTATTTTGGTATAAAATAAGGATAAAAACAGAAAACCAAAATATTTCAAATAACCTTTTTTTCTTTTTTCCCGTTATTTTGGTGACAAATAAAGACAAAAACAAAAAACCAAAATATTTCAGATACTTTTTTGTTCTTTTTTCCCGTTATTTAGGTGCAAAATAAGGACAAAAACAGAAAACCAAAATATTTCACAGAACCTTTTTTCCGTTATTTAAGTGACAAATAAAGACAAAAACAGAAACCCAAAATATTTCAGATAACTTCTTTTTTTCTTTTTTCCCGTTATTTATGTGAAAAATAAAGACAAAGACAGAAAACCAAAATATTTCAGATAACAGAAAACCAAATAAAACAGAAAACCAAAATATTTCAAATAATTTTTTTTTGTTTTTTCCGTTATTTAGGTGCAAACTAAAGACAAAAACAGAAAACCAAAATATTTCAGATAACTTTTTTTTTCTTTTTTCCCGTTATTTGGGTGTAAAATAAGGACAAAACCAAAAAACCAAAATATTTCAGATAACTTTTTTTATCTTTTTTCCCGTTATTTGGATGTAAAATAAGGACAAAAATAGAAAACCAAAATATTTCAAATAACTTTTTTTTCTTTTTTCCCGTTATTTAAGTGAAAAATAAAGACAAAAACAGAAAACCAAAATATTTCAGCTAACTTTTTTTTTTTTCCCGTAATTTAGTGCAAAACAACGACAAAAACAGAAAACCAAAATTTTTCAGATAACTTTTTTTTTCTTTCTTCCCGTTATTTATGTGAAAAATAAAGACAAAAACAGAAAACCAAAATATTTCAGATACCTTTTTTTCATTTTTCCGTTATTTAGGTCCAAAAGCAGGACAAAAACAGAAACCAAAATATTTCAAATAACTTTTTTTTCTTTTTTCCCGTTATTTCGGTGCAAAATAAAGACAAAAACAGAAAACCAAAATATTTCAGATACATTTTTTTTCTTTTTTTCCCGTTATTTAGGTGTAAAATAAGGACAAAAAAAGAAGACCAAAATATTTCAAGTAATTTTTTTTCTTTTTTCCTTTTATTTAGGTGTAAAATAAAGACAAAAACAGAAAACCAAAATATTTCAGATAACTTTTTTTTTTTCCCATAATTTAGTGCAAAACAACGACAAAAACAGAAAACCAAAATTTTTCAGATAACTTTTTTATTCTTTCTTCCCGTTATTTATGTGAAAAATAAGACAAAAACAGAAAACCAAAATATTTCAGATAACTTTTTTTTCTTTCTTCCCGTTATTTATGTGAAAAATAAAGACAAAAACAGAAAACCAAAATATTTCAGATAACTTTTTTTTCTTTTTTCCCGTTATTTAGGTGTAAAATAAGGACAAAAACAGAAAACCAAAATATTTCAGATAACTTTTTTTTTCTTTTTTCCCGTTATTTAAGTGAAAAATAAAGACAAAAACAGAAAACCAAAATATTCCAGATAACTTTTTTTCTTCTTTTTTCCCGTTATTTAGGTCCAAAAGCATAGGAAAAACAGAAGACCAAAATATTTCAACTAACTTTTTTTTTCTTTTTTCCTTTTATTTAGGTGTAAAATAAGGACAAAACCAGAAAACCAAAATATTTCAGATAACTTTTTTTTTCATTTTCCCTTTTTTCCCGTTATTTCGGTCCAAAAGCAGGACAAAAACAGAAAACCAAAATATTTCAAATAATTTTTTTTTGTTTTTTCCCGTTATTTAGGTGCAAACTAAAGACAAACACAGAAAACCAAAATATTTCAGATAACTTTTTTTTCTTTTTTCCGTTATTTAGGTGTAAAATAAAGACAAAAACAGAAAACCAAAATATTTCAAATAACTTTTTTTTTCCCCGTTAATTAGGTGCAAAATAAGGACAATAAGAGAAAACCAAAATATTTCAGATAACTTTTTTTTCTTTTCCCCGTTATTTAGGTGTAAAATAAGGACAAAAACAGAAAACCAAAATATTTCAATAACTTTTTTTTCTTTTTTCCCTTTATTTAGGTGTAAAATAAGGATAAAACCAGAAAACCAAAATATTTTATATAACTTTTTTCTTCTTTTCTCCCGTTATTTCGGTCCAAAAGCAGGACAAAAACAGAAAACCAAAATATTTCAAATAACCTTTTTTTTCTTTTTTCCCGTTATTTTGGTGACAAATAAAGACAAAAACAAAAAACCAAAATATTTCAGATAACTTTTTTGTTCTTTTTTCCCGTTATTTAGGTGCAAAATAAGGACAAAAACAGAAAACCAAAATATTTCACATAACCTTTTTTCCGTTATTTAAGTGACAATAAAGACAAAAACAGAAACCCAAAATATTTCAGATAACTTCTTTTTTCTTTTTTCCCGTTATTTATGTGAAAAATAAAGACAAAGACAGAAAACCAAAATATTTCAGATAACAGAAAACCAAAATAAAACAGAAAACCAAAATATTTCAAATAATTTTTTTTTGTTTTTTCCCGTTATTTAGGTGCAAACTAAAGACAAAAACAGAAAACCAAAATATTTCAGATAACTTTTTTTTTCTTTTTTCCCGTTATTTGGGTGTAAAATAAGGACAAAACCAAAAAACCAAAATATTTCAGATAACTTTTTTTATCTTTTTTCCCGTTATTTGGATGTAAAATAAGGACAAAAATAGAAAACCAAAATATTTCAAATAACTTTTTTTTCTTTTTTCCCGTTATTTAAGTGAAAAATAAAGACAAAAACAGAAAACCAAAATATTTCAGCTAACTTTTTTTTTTTTCCCGTAATTTAGTGCAAAACAACGACAAAAAGAGAAAACCAAAATTTTTCAGATAACTTTTTTTTTCTTTCTTCCCGTTATTTATGTGAAAAATAAAGACAAAAACAGAAAACCAAAATATTTCAGATACCTTTTTTTTCATTTTTCCCGTTATTTAGGTCCAAAAGCAGGACAAAAACAGAAAACCAAAATATTTCAAATAACTTTTTTTTCTTTTTTCCCGTTATTTCGGTGCAAAATAAAGACAAAAACAGAAAACCAAAATATTTCAGATACATTTTTTTTTCTTTTTTTCCCGTTATTTAGGTGTAAAATAAGGACAAAAAAAGAAGACCAAAATATTTCAAGTAATTTTTTTTTCTTTTTTCCTTTTATTTAGGTGAAAAATAAAGACAAAAACAGAAAACCAAAATATTTCAGCTAACTTTTTTTTTTTTCCCGTAATTTAGTGCAAAACAACGACAAAAACAGAAAACCAAAATTTTTCAGATAACTTTTTTTTTCTTTCTTCCCGTTATTTATGTGAAAAATAAAGACAAAAACAGAAAACCAAAATATTTCAGATAACTTTTTTTTTCTTTCTTCCCGTTATTTATGTGAAAAATAAAGACAAAAACAGAAAACTAAAATATTTCAGATAACTTTTTTTTTCTTTTTTCCCGTTATTTAGGTGTAAAATAAGGACAAAAACAGAAAACCAAAATATTTCAGATAACTTTTTTTTTCTTTTTTCCCGTTATTTAAGTGAAAAATAAAGACAAAAACAGAAAACCAAAATATTCCAGATAACTTTTTTCTTCTTTTTTCCCGTTATTTAGGTCCAAAAGCAAAGGAAAAACAGAAGACCAAAATATTTCAACTAACTTTTTTTTCTTTTTTCCTTTTATTTAGGTGTAAAATAAGGACAAAACCAGAAAACCAAAATATTTCAGATAACTTTTTTTTTCATTTTCCCTTTTTTCCCGTAATTTCGGTCCAAAAGTATTTCAGATACATTCAAAATATTTCAGATAACTTTTTTTTTCTTTTTTCCCGTTATTTAAGTGAAAAATAAAGACAAAAACAGAAAACCAAAATATTCCAGATAACTTTTTTCTTCTTTTTTCCCGTTATTTAGGTCCAAAAGCAAAGGAAAAACAGAAGACCAAAATATTTCAACTAACTTTTTTTTCTTTTTTCCTTTTATTTAGGTGTAAAATAAGGACAAAACCAGAAAACCAAAATATTTCAGATAACTTTTTTTTTCATTTTCCCTTTTTTCCCGTTATTTCGGTCCAAAAGCAGGACAAAAACAGAAAACCAAAATATTTCAAATAATTTTTTTTTGTTTTTTCCCGTTATTTAGGTGCAAACTAAAGACAAATACAGAAAACCAAAATATTTCAGATAACTTTTTTTTTCTTTTTTCCCGTTATTTAGGTGTAAAATAAAGACAAAAACAGAAAACCAAAATATTTCAAATAACTTTTTATTTTCCCGTTAATTAGGTGCAAAATAAGGACAATAAGAGAAAACCAAAATATTTCAGATAACTTTTTTTTTCTTTTTCCCCGTTATTTAGGTGTAAAATAAGGACAAAAACAGAAAACCAAAATATTTCAAATAACTTTTTTTTCTTTTTTCCCTTTATTTAGGTGTAAAATAAGGATAAAACCAGAAAACCAAAATATTTTATATAACTTTTTTCTTCTTTTTTCCCGTTATTTCGGTCCAAAAGCAGGACAAAAACAGAAAACCAAAATATTTCAAATAATTTTTTTTTGTTTTTTCCCGTTATTTAGGTGCAAACTAAAGACAAACACAGAAAACCAAAATATTTCAGATAACTTTTTTTTTCTTTTTTCCCGTTATTTAGGTGTAAAATAAAGACAAAAACAGAAAACCAAAATATTTCAAATAACTTTTTTTTTCCCCGTTAATTAGGTGCAAAATAAGGACAATAAGAGAAAACCAAAATATTTCAGATAACTTTTTTTTTCTTTTTCCCCGTTATTTAGGTGTAAAATAAGGACAAAAACAGAAAACCAAAATATTTCAAATAACTTTTTTTTCTTTTTTCCCTTTATTTAGGTGTAAAATAAGGATAAAACCAGAAAACCAAAATATTTTATATAACTTTTTTCTTCTTTTTTCCCGTTATTTCGGTCCAAAAGCAGGACAAAAACAAAAAACCAAAATATTTCAAATAACTTTTATTTCTTTTTTCCCGTTATTTATGTGAAAAATAAAGACAAAAACAGAAAACCAAAATATTTCAGATAACTTTTTTTTTCTTTTTTCCCGTTATTTAGGTGTGAAATAAGGACAAAACCAGAAAACCAAAATATTTCAGATAACTTTTTTTTTCATTTTTCCTGTTATTTAGGTCCAAAAGCAGGACAAAAACAGAAAACCAAAATATTTCAAATAACTTTTTTTTCTTTTTTCCCATAATTTAGGTGCAAAATAAGGACAAAAACAGAAAACCAAAATATTTCAGATAAATTTTTTTTTCTTTTTTCCCGCTATATATGTGAAAAATAAAGACAAAGACAGAAAACCAAAATATTTCAGATAACTTTTTTTTCTTTTTTCCCGTTATTGAGGTGTAAAATAAGGACAAAAACAGAAAACCAAAATATTTCAGATAACTTTTTTTTTCTTTTTTCCCGCTATTTAGGTGGCAAAATAAGGACAAAAACAGAAAATCAAAAAATTTCAGATAACTTTTTTTTTTTTTTACCCCTTATTTAGGTGCAAAATAAGGACAATAAGAGAAAACCAAAATATTTCACATAACTTTTTTTTTCTTTTTTCCCGTTATCTAGGTGCAAAATAAGGACAAAAACAGAAAACCAAAATATTTCAGATAAATTTTTTTTTCTCTTTTCCCGTTATTTAAGTGAAAAACAAACTCAAAAACAGAAAACCAAAATATTTCAGATAACTTTTTTTCCTTTTTTCCCGTAATTTAGGTCCAAAATTAGGACAAAACCAGAAAACCAAAATATTTCAGATAACTTTTTTTTCTTTTTTCCCGTTATTTAGGTGTAAAATAAGGACGAAAACAGAAAACCAAAATATTTCAGATAAATTGTTTTTTCTTTTTTCCCGTTATTGAAGTGAAAAACAAATTCAAAAACAGAAAATTAAAATATTTCAGATAACTTTTTTACCTTTTTTCCCGTGTGAAAAACAAATTCAAAAACAGAAAATTAAAATATTTCAGATAACTTTTTTACCTTTTTTCCCGTTATTTATGTGAAAAATAAAGACTAAGACAAAAAACCAAAATATTTCAGATACTTTTTTTTCTTTTTTCCCGTTATTTAGGTGTAAAATAAGGACAAAAACAGAAAACCAAAATATTTCAGATAAATTGTTTTTTATTTTTTCCCGTTATTTAAGTGAAAAACAAATTCAAAAACAGAAAACCAAAATATTTCAGATACATCTTTTTCTTTTTTCCCGTTATTTAGGTGAAAAACAAAGTCAAAAACAGAAAACCAAAATATTTCAGATAACTTTTTTTCCTTTTTTCCCGTCATTTAGGTTTAAAATAAGTACTAAAACAGAAAACCAAAATATTTCAGATAACTTTTTTTTCTTTTTTCCCGTTATTTAGG
This sequence comes from Empis livida, assembly GCA_963932195.1. Lineage (NCBI taxonomy): Eukaryota > Metazoa > Arthropoda > Insecta > Diptera > Empididae > Empis > Empis livida. The sequence goes on along the minus strand of OZ010647.1, from coordinate 25,787,509 downwards.
TGTAAAATAAGGAGAAAAACAGAAAACCAAAATATTTCAGATACATCTTTTTCTTTTTTCCCGTTATTTAGGTGAAAAACAAAGTCAAAAACAGAAAACCAAAATATTTCAGATAACTTTTTTTCCTTTTTTCCCGGCATTTAGGTTTAAAATAAGGACAAAAACAGAAAACCAAAATATTTCAGATAACTTTTTTTTCTTTTCTCCCGTTATTTAAGTGACAAATAAAGACAAAAACAGAAAACCAAAATATTTCAGATAACGTTTTTTTTCATTTTTCCTGTTATTTAGGTGCAAAATAAAAACAAAAACAGAAAACCAAAATATTTCAGATAACTTTTTTTTTTGTTTTTCCCGCTATTTAGGTGGCAAAATAAGGAGAAAAACTGAAAATCTAAATATTTCAAATAAGTTTTTTTTTCTTTTTTCCCGTTATTTAGGTGTAAATTAAGGACAAAAAACAGAAAACCAAAATATTTCAGATAACTTTTTTTTCTTTTTTCCCGTTATTTATGTGAAAAATAAAGACTAAGACAGAAAACCAAAATATTTCAGATAACTTTTTTTTCTTTTTTCCCGTTATTTAGGTGTAAAATAAGGATAAAAACAGAAAACCAAAATATTTCAAATAAACTTTTTTTTCTTTTTTCCCGTAATTTTGGTGACAAATAAAGACAAAAACAAAAAAACAAAATATTTCAGATAACTTTTTATTTCTTTTTTCCCGTTATTTAGGTGCAAAATATGGACAAAAACAGAAAACCAAAATATTTCACATAAGCTTTTTTTCCGTTATTTAAGTGACAAATAAAGACAAAAACAGAAAACCAAAATATTTCAGATAACTTTTTTTTTTCTTTTTTCCCGTTATTTATGTGAAAAATAAGACCAAGACAGAAAACCAAAATATTTCAGATAACTTTTTTTTTCTTTTTTCCCGTTATTTAGGTGTAAAATAAGGACAAAAACAGAAAACCAAAATATTTCACATAACTTTTTTTTTCTTTTTTCCCGTTATTTATGTGAAAAATAAGACCAAGACAGAAAACCAAAATATTTCAGATAACTTTTTTTTTCTTTTTTCCCGTTATTTAGGTGTAAAATAAGGATAAAAACAGAAAACCAAAATATTTCACATAACCTTTTTTTTCTTTTTTCCCGTTATTTTGGTGACAAATAAAGACAAAAACAAAAAACCAAAATATTTCAGATAACTTTTTTTTTCTTTTTTCCCGTTATTTAGGTGCAAAATATGGACAAAAACAGAAAACCAAAATATTTCACATAACCTTTTTTTCCGTTATTTAAGTGACAAATAAAGACAAAAACAGAAAACCAAAATATTTCAGATAACTTTTTTTTTCTTGTTTCCCGTTATTTGGGTGTAAAATAAGGACAAAACCAGAAAACCAAAATATTTCAGATAACTTTTTTTTTCTTTTTTCCCGTTATTTGGATGTAAAATAAGGACAAAAATAGAAAACCAAAATATTTCAAATAACTTTTTTTTCTTTTTTCCCCGTTATTTAACTGAAAAATAAAGACAAAAACAGAAAACCAAAATATTTCAACTAACTTTTTTTTTTTCCGTTATTTAGTGCAAAACAACGACAAAAACAGAAAACCAAAATATTTCAGATAACTTTTTTTTTCTTTCTTCCCGTTATTTATGTGAAAAATAAAGACAAAAACAGAAAACCAAAATATTTCAGAAAACTTTTTTTTTCTTTTTTCCCGTTATATAGGTGTAAAATAAGGACAAAAACAGAAAACCAAAATATTTCAGATAACTTTTTTTTTCATTTTTCCCGTTATTTAGGTCCAAAAGCAGGACAAAAACAGAAAACCAAAATATTTCAAATAACTTTTTTTTCTTTTTTCCCGTTATTTAGGTGTAAAATAAAGACAAAAACAGAAAACCAAAATATTTCAGATAAATTTTTTTTTCTTTTTTCCCGTTATTTAGGTGTAAAATAAAGACAAAAAAAGAAGACCAAAATATTTCAAGTAACTTTTTTTTCTTTTTTCCTTTTATTTAGGTGTAAAATAAGGACAAAACCAGAAAACCAAAATATTTCAGATAACATTTTTTTTCATTTTGCTTGTTATTTAGGTGTAAAATAAGGACAAAAACAGAAAACCAAAATATTTCAGATAACTTTTTTTTTCTTTTTTCCCGTTATTTAAGTGAAAAATAAAGACAAAAACAGAAAACCAAAATATTCCAGATAACTTTTTTCTTCTTTTTTCCCGTTATTTAGGTCCAAAAGCAAAGGACAAAAACAGAAGACCAAAATATTTCAAGTAACTTTTTTTTCTTTTTCCTTTTATTTAGGTGTAAAATAAGGACAAAACCAGAAAACCAAAATATTTCAGATAACTTTTTTTTTTCATTTTGCCTTTTTTCCCGTTATTTCGGTCCAAAAGCAGGACAAAAACAGAAAACCAAAATATTTCAAATAATTTTTTTTTTCTTTTTTCCCGTTATTTAGGTGCAAAATAAAGACAAAAACAGAAAACCAAAATATTTCAGATAACTTTTTTTTTCTTTTTTCCCGTTATTTAGGTGTAAAATAAAGACAAAAACAGAAAACCAAAATATTTCAAATAACTTTTTTTTTTCCCGTTAATTAGGTGCAAAATAAGGACAATAAGAGAAAACCAAAATATTTCAGATAACTTTTTTTTTCTTTTTCCCCGTTATATAGGTGTAAAATATGGACAAAAACAGAAAACCAAAATATTTCAAATAACTTTTTTTTCTTTTTTCCCTTTATTTAGGTGTAAAATAAGGATAAAACCAGAAAACCAAAATATTTTATATAACTTTTTTCTTCTTTTTTCCCGTTATTTCGGTCCAAAAGCAGGACAAAAACAGAAAACCAAAATATTTCAAATAACTTTTTTTTCTTTTTTCCCGTTATTTATGTGAAAAATAAAGACAAAAACAGAAAACCAAAATATTTCAGATAACTTTTTTTTTCTTTTTTCCTTTTATTTAGGTGTAAAATAAGGACAAAACCAGAAAACCAAAATATTTCAGATAACTTTTTTTTTTCATTTTGCCTTTTTTCCCCTTATTTCGGTGCAAAAGCAGGACAAAAACAGAAAACCAAAATATTTCAAATAATTTTTTTTTCTTTTTTCCCGTTATTTAGGTGCAAAATAAAGACAAAAACAGAAAGCTAAAATATTTCAGATAACTTTTTTTTTCTTTTTTCCCGTTATTTAGGTGTAAAATAAAGACAAAAACAGAAAACCAAAATATTTCATATAACTTTTTTTTTTTTCCCCGTTAATTAGGTGCAAAATAAGGACAATAAGAGAAAACCAAAATATTTCAGATAACTTTTTTTTTTTTTTTCCCCGTTATTTAGGTGTAAAATAAGGACAAAAACAGAAAACCAAAATATTTCAAATAACTTTTTTTTCTTTTTTCCCGTTATTTAGGTGTAAAATAAGGACAAAACCAGAAAACCAAAATATTTCAGATAACTTTTTTTTCATTTTTCCCGTTATTTAGGTCCAAAAGCAGGACAAAAACAGAAAACCAAAATATTTCAAATAACTTTTTTCCCGTTATTTAGGTGCAAAATAAGGACAATAAGAGAAAACCAAAATATTTCAGATAACTTTTTTTTTCTATTTTCCCATTATTTAGGTGTAAAATAAGGACAAAAATAGAAAACCAAAATATTTCAAATAACTTTTTTTTCTTTTTTCCCGTTATTTAAGTGAAAAATAAAGACAAAAACAGAAACCCAAAATATTTCAGATAACTTTTTTTTTTCCCCCGTTATTTAGGTGTAAAATAAGGACAAAAACAGAAAACCAAAATATTTCAAATAACTTTTTTTTCTTTTTTCTCGTTATTTAGGTGTAAAATAAGGACAAAAACAGAAAACCAAAATATTTCAGATAACTTTTTTTTTAATTTTTCCCGTTATTTAGGTCCAAAAGCAGGACAAAAACAGAAAACCAAAATATATCAAATAACTTTTTTCCCGTTATTTAGGTGCAAAATAAGGACAATAAGAGAAAACCAAAATATTTCAGATAACTTTTTTCTCCTCTTTTCACGTTATGTAAGTCCAAAAGCAGGACAAAAACAGAAAACCAAAATATTTAAGATACATTTTTTTTTCTTTTTTCCCGTTATTTAGGTGTAAAATAAAGACAAAAATAGAAAATAAAATATTTCAGATAACTTTTTTCTCCTCTTTTCCCGTTATGTAGGTCCAAAAGCAGGACAAAAACAGAAAACCAAAATATTTCAAATCATTTTTTTTCTTTTTTCCCGTTATTTAGGTGCAAAATAAAGACAAAAACAGAAAACCAAAATATTTCAGATAACATTTTTTTTCTTTTTTCCCGTTATTTAGGTGTAAAATAAAGACAAAAACAGAAAACCCAAATATTTCATATAACTTTTTTTTTTATTTTCTCGTTAATTAGGTGCAAAATAAGGACAATAAGAGAAAACCAAAATATTTCAGATAACTTTTTTTTTCATTTTGCTTTTTATTTAGGTGTAAAATAAGGACAAAAACAGAAAACCAAAATATTTCAGATAACTTTTTTTTTCTTTTTTCCCGTTATTTAGGTGTAAAATAAGGACAAAAACAGAAAATAAAAATATTCCAGATAACTTTTTTCTTCTTTTTTCCCGTTATTTAGGTCCAAAAGCAAAGGACAAAAACAGAAGACCAAAATATTTCAAGTAACTTTTTTTTTCTTTTTTCCTTTTATTTAGGTGTAAAATAAGGACAAAACCAGAAAACCAAAATATTTCAGATAACCTTTTTTTTTCATTTTGCCTTTTTTCCCGTTATTTCGGTCCAAAAGCAGGACAAAAACAGAAAACCAAAATATTTCAAATAATTTTTTTTTTCTTTTTTCCCGTTGTTTAGGTGTAAAATAAGGACAAAAACAGAAAACCTAAATATTTCAGATAACTTTTTTTTCTTTTTTCCCGTTATTTAGGTGCAAAATAAAGACAAAAACAGAAAACCAAAATATTTCATATAACTTTTTTCTCCTCTTTTCCCGTTATGTAGGTCCAAAAGCAGGACAAAAACAGAAAACCAAAATATTTCAAATAATTTTTTTTTCTTTTTTCCCGTTATTTAGGTGCAAAATAAAGACAAAAACAGAAAACCCAAATATTTCATATAACTTTGTTTTTTTTTCCCGTTAATTAGGTGCAAAATAAGGACAATAAGAGAAAACCAAAATATTTCAGATAACTTTTTTTTTCTTTTTCTCCGTTATTTAGGTGTAAAATAAGGACAAAAACAGAAAACCATAATATTTCAAATAACTTTTTTTTCTTTTTTCCCTTTATTTAGGTGTAAAATAAGGATAAAACCAGAAAACCAAAATATTTTATATAACTTTTTCTTCTTTTTTCATGTTATTTCGGTCCAAAAGCAGGACAAAAACAGAAAACCAAAATAATTCAAATAACTTTTTTTTCTTTTTTCCCGTTATTTATGTGAAAAATAAAGACAAAAACAGAAAACCAAAATATTTCAGATAACTTTTTTTTTCTTTTTTCCCGTTATTTAGGTGTAAAATAAGGACAAAACAAGAAAACCAAAATATTTCAGATAACTTTTTTTTTCATTTTTCCCGTTATTTAGTTCCAAAAGTAGGACAAAAACAGAAAACCAAAATATATCAAATAACTTTTTTCCCGTTATTTAGGTGCAAAATAAGGAAAATAAGAGAAAACCAAAATATTTCAGATAACTTTTTTTTTCTATTTTCCCGTTATTTAGGTGTAAAATAAAGACAAAAACAGAAAACCAAAATATTTCAAATAACTTTTTTTTCTTTTTTCCTTTTATTTAGGTGTAAAATAAGGACAAAACCATAAAACCAAAATATTTAAGGTAACTTTTTTTTTCATTTTGCCTGTTATATAGGTGTAAAATAAGGAGAAAAACAGAAAAGCAAAATATTTCAGATAACTTTTTTATTCTTTTTTCCCGTTATTTAAGTGAAAAATAAAGACAAAAAGAGAAAACCAAAATATTTCAGATAAATTTTTTTTTCTTTTTTCCCGTTATTTATGTGAAAAATAAAGACAAAGACAGAAAACCAAAATATTTCAAATAACTTTTTTTTGTTTTTTCCCGTTATTGAGGTGTAAAATAAGGACAAAACAGAAAACCAAAATATTTCACATAACCTTTTTTTTTTCTTTTTTCCCGTTTTTTAGGTGTAAAATAAGGACAATAAGAGAAAACCAAAATATTTCACATAACTTTTTTTTTCTTTTTTCCCGCTATTTAGGTGGCAAAATAAGGACAAAAACAGAAAATCAAAAAATTTCAGATAACTTTTTTCTTCTTTTTTCCCGTTATTTATGTGACAACTAAAGACAAAAACAGAAAACCAAAATATTTCAGCTAACTTTTTTTTTCTTTTTTCCCGTTATTTAGGTGTAAAATAAGGAGAAAAACAGAAAACCAAAACATTTCAGATAACGTTTTTTTTTCCCGTTATTTATGTGAAAAATAAAGACAAAGACAGAAAACCAAAATATTTCAGATAACTTTTTTTTCTTTTTTCCCGTTACTTAGGTGTAAAAAAAGGACAAAAACAGAAGACCAAAATATTTCAGATACATTTTTTTTTCTGTTTTTCCGTTATTTAAGTGACAAATAAAGACAAAAACAGAAAACCAAAATATTCCAGATAACTTTTTTCTTCTTTTTTCCCGTTATTTAGGTCCAAAAGCAAAGGACAAAAACAGAAGACCAAAATATTTCAAGTAACTTTTTTTTCTTTTTCCTTTTATTTAGGTGTAAAATAAGGACAAAACCAGAAAACCAAAATATTTCAGATAACTTTTTTTTTTTCATTTTGCCTTTTTTCCCGTTATTTCGGTCCAAAAGCAGGACAAAAACAGAAAACCAAAATATTTCAAATAACTTTTTTCCCGTTATTTAGGTGCAAAATAAGGACAATAAGAGAAAACCAAAATATTTCAGATAACCTTTTTTTTTCTATTTTCCCGTTATTGAGGTGTAAAATAAGGACAAAAATAGAAAACCAAAATATTTCAAATAACTTTTTTTTCTTTTTTCCCGTTATTTAAGTGAAAAATAAAGACAAAAACAGAAACCCAAAATATTTCAGATAACTTTTTTTTTCTATTTTCCCATTATTTAGGTGTAAAATAAGGACAAAAATAGAAAACCAAAATATTTCAAATAACTTTTTTTTCTTTTTTCCCGTTATTTAAGTGAAAAATAAAGACAAAAACAGAAACCCAAAATATTTCAGATAACTTTTTTTTTCTTTCTTCCCGTTATTTATGTGAAAAATAAATACAAAAAAAGAAAACCAAAATATTTCAAATAACTTTTTTTTTCTTTTTTCTCGTTATTTAGGTGTAAAATAAGGACAAAAACAGAAAACCAAAATATTTCAGATAACTTTTTTTTAAATTTTTCCCGTTATTTAGGTCCAAAAGCAGGACAAAAACAGAAAACCAAAATATATCAAATAACTTTTTTCCCGTTATTTAGGTGCAAAATAAGGACAATAAGAGAAAACCAAAATATTTCAGATAACTTTTTTCTCCTCTTTTCACGTTATGTGGGTCCAAAAGCAGGACAAAAACAGAAAACCAAAATATTTCAGATACATTTTTTTTTCTTTTTTCCCGTTATTTAGGTGTAAAATAAAGACAAAAATAGAAAACCAAAATATTTCAGATAACTTTTTTCTCCTCTTTTCCCGTTATGTAGGTCAAAAAGCAGGACAAAAACAGAAAACCAAAATATTTCAAATAATTTTTTTTTCTTTTTTCCCGTTATTTATGTGAAAAATAAAGACAAAGACAGAAAACCAAAATATTTCAAATAACTTTTTTTTGTTTTTTCCCGTTATTGAGGTGTAAAATAAGGACAAAACAGAAAACCAAAATATTTCACATAACCTTTTTTTTTTTCTTTTTTCCCGTTTTTTAGGTGTAAAATAAGGACAATAAGAGAAAACCAAAATATTTCACATAACTTTTTTTTTCTTTTTTCCCGCTATTTAGGTGGCAAAATAAGGACAAAAACAGAAAATCAAAAAATTTCAGATAACTTTTTTCTTCTTTTTTCCCGTTATTTATGTGACAACTAAAGACAAAAACAGAAAACCAAAATATTTCAGCTAACTTTTTTTTTCTTTTTTCCCGTTATTTAGGTGTAAAATAAGGAGAAAAACAGAAAACCAAAACATTTCAGATAACGTTTTTTTTTCCCGTTATTTATGTGAAAAATAAAGACAAAGACAGAAAACCAAAATATTTCAGATAACTTTTTTTTCTTTTTTCCCGTTACTTAGGTGTAAAATAAGGACAAAAACAGAAAACCAAAATATTTCACATAACCTTTTTTTTCTGTTTTTCCGTTATTTAAGTGACAAATAAAGACAAAAACAGAAAACCAAAATATTCCAGATAACTTTTTTCTTCTTTTTTTCCCGTTATTTAGGTCCAAAAGCAAAGGACAAAAACAGAAGACCAAAATATTTCAAGTAACTTTTTTTTCTTTTTCCTTTTATTTAGGTGTAAAATAAGGACAAAACCAGAAAACCAAAATATTTCAGATAACTTTTTTTTTTCATTTTGCCTTTTTTCCCGTTATTTCGGTCCAAAAGCAGGACAAAAACAGAAAACCAAAATATTTCAAATAACTTTTTTCCCGTTATTTAGGTGCAAAATAAGGACAATAAGAGAAAACCAAAATATTTCAGATAACCTTTTTTTTTCTATTTTCCCATTATTTAGGTGTAAAATAAGGACAAAAATAGAAAACCAAAATATTTCAAATAACTTTTTTTTCTTTTTTCCCGTTATTTAAGTGAAAAATAAAGACAAAAACAGAAACCCAAAATATTTCAGATAACTTTTTTTTTCTATTTTCCCATTATTTAGGTGTAAAATAAGGACAAAAATAGAAAACCAAAATATTTCAAATAACTTTTTTTTCTTTTTTCCCGTTATTTAAGTGAAAAATAAAGACAAAAACAGAAACCCAAAATATTTCAGATAACTTTTTTTTTCTTTCTTCCCGTTATTTATGTGAAAAATAAATACAAAAAAAGAAAACCAAAATATTTCAAATAACTTTTTTTTTCTTTTTTCTCGTTATTTAGGTGTAAAATAAGGACAAAAACAGAAAACCAAAATATTTCAGATAACTTTTTTTAAATTTTTCCCGTTATTTAGGTCCAAAAGCAGGACAAAAACAGAAAACCAAAATATATCAAATAACTTTTTTCCCGTTATTTAGGTGCAAAATAAGGACAATAAGAGAAAACCAAAATATTTCAGATAACTTTTTTCTCCTCTTTTCACGTTATGTGGGTCCAAAAGCAGGACAAAAACAGAAAACCAAAATATTTCAGATACATTTTTTTTTCTTTTTTCCCGTTATTTAGGTGTAAAATAAAGACAAAAATAGAAAACCAAAATATTTCAGATAACTTTTTTCTCCTCTTTTCCCGTTATGTAGGTCCAAAAGCAGGACAAAAACAGAAAACCAAAATATTTCAAATAATTTTTTTTTCTTTTTTCAAGTTATTTAGGTGCAAAATAAAGACAAAAACAGAAAACCAAAATATTTCAGATAACATTTTTTTTCTTTTTTCCCGTTATTTAGGTGTAAAATAAAGACAAAAACAGAAAACCCAAATATTTGATATAACTTTTGTTTTTTTTTCCCGTTAATTAGGTGCAAAATAAGGACAATTAGAGAAAACCAAAATATTTCAGATAACTTTTTTTTTCATTTTGCTTTTTATTTAGGTGTAAAATAAGGACAAAAACAGAAAACCAAAATATTTCAGATAACTTTTTTTTTCTTTTTTCCCGTTATTTAGGTGTAAAATAAGGACAAAAACAGAAAACCAAAATATTCCAGATAACTTTTTTCTTCTTTTTTCCCGTTATTTAGGTCCAAAAGCAAAGGACAAAAACAGAAGACCAAAATATTTCAAGTAACTTTTTTTTCTTTTTTCCTTTTATTTAGGTGTAAAATAAGGACAAAACCAGAAAACCAAAATATTTCAGATAACCTTTTTTTTCATTTTGCCTTTTTTCCCGTTATTTCGGTCCAAAAGCAGGACAAAAACAGAAAACCAAAATATTTCAAATAATTTTTTTTTTCTTTTTTCCCGATGTTTAGGTGTAAAATAAGGACAAAAACAGAAAACCTAAATATTTTAGATAACTTTTTTTTCTTTTTTCCCGTTATTTAGGTGCAAAATAAAGACAAAAACAGAAAACCAAAATATTTCATATAACTTTTTTCTCCTCTTTTCCCGTTATGTAGGTCCAAAAGCAGGACAAAAACAGAAAACCAAAATATTTCAAATAATTTTTTTTTCTTTTTTCCCGTTATTTAGGTGCAAAATAAAGACAAAAACAGAAAACCCAAATATTTCATATAACTTTTTTTTTTCCCGTTAATTAGATGCAAAATAAGGACAATAAGAGAAAACCAAAATATTTCAGATAACTTTTTTTTTCTTTTTCTCCGTTATTTAGGTGTAAAATAAGGACAAAAACAGAAAACCATAATATTTCAAATAACTTTTTTTTCTTTTTTCCCTTTATTTAGGTGTAAAATAAGGATAAAACCAGAAAACCAAAATAGTTTATATAACTTTTTCTTCTTTTTTCCCCTTATTTCGGTCCAAAAGCAGGACAAAAACAGAAAACCAAAATATTTCAAATAACTTTTTTTTCTTTTTTCCCGTTATTTATGTGAAAAATAAAGACAAAAACAGAAAACCAAAATATTTCAGATAACTTTTTTTTTCTTTTTTCCCGTTATTTAGGTGTAAAATAAGGACAAAACAAGAAAACCAAAATATTTCAGATAACTTTTTTTTTCATTTTTCCAGTTTATTTAGTTCCAAAAGCAGGACAAAAACAGAAAACCAAAATATATCAAATAACTTTTTTCCCGTTATTTAGGTGCAAAATAAGGACAATAAGAGAAAACCAAAATATTTCAGATAACTTTTTTTTTCTATTTTCCCGTTATTTAGGTGTAAAATAAAGACAAAAACAGAAAACCAAAATATTTCAAATAACTTTTTTTTCTTTTTTCCTTTTATTTAGGCGTAAAATAAGGACAAAACCAGAAAACCAAAATATTTAAGATAACTTTTTTTTTCATTTTGCCTGTTATATAGGTGTAAAATAAGGAGAAAAACAGAAAAGCAAAATATTTCAGATAACTTTTTTTTTCTTTTTTCCCGTTATTTATGTGAAAAATAAAGACAAAGACAGAAAACCAAAATATTTCAGAAAATTTTTTTTTGTTTTTTCCCGTTATTGAGGTGTAAAATAAGGACAAAACAGAAAACCAAAATATTTCACATAACCTTTTTTTTTTTCTTTTTCCCGTTTTTTAGGTGTAAAATAAGGACAATAAGAGAAAACCAAAATATTTCACATAACTTATTTTTTCTTTTTTCCCGTTATCTAGGTGCAAAATAAGGACAAAAACAGAAATCCAAAATATTTCAGATAACTTTTTTTTTCTTTTTTCCCGCTATTTAGGTGGCAAAATAAGGACAAAAACAGAAAATCAAAAAATTTCAGATAACTTTTTTCTTCTTTTTTTCCGTTATTTTGTGACAACTAAAGACAAAAACAGAAAACCAAAATATTTCAGCTAACTTTTTTTTTCTTTTTTCCCGTTATTTAGGTGTAAAATAAGGACAAAAACAGAAAACCAAAACATTTCAGATAACTTTTTTTTTTCCCGTTATTTAAGTGACAAATAAAGACAAAAACAGAAAACCAAAATATTTCAGATAACTTTTTTTTTCTATTTTCCCGTTATTTAGGTGTAAACTAAAGACAAAAACAGAAAACCAAAATATTTCAAATAACTTTTTTTTCTTTTTTCATTTTATTTAGGTGTAAAATAAGGACAAAACCAGAAAACCAAAATATTTAAGATAACTTTTTTTTTCATTTTGCCTGTTATATAGATGTAAAATAAGGAGAAAAACAGAAAAGCAAAATATTTCAGATAACTTTTTTTTTCTTTTTTCCCGTTATTTAAGTGAAAAATAAAGACAAAAAGAGAAAACCAAAATATTTCAGATAAATTTTTTTTTCTTTTTTCCCGTTATTTATGTGAAAAATAAAGACAAAGACAGAAAACCAAAATATTTCAAATAACTTTTTTTTGTTTTTTCCCGTTATTGAGGTGTAAAATAAGGACAAAACAGAAAACCAAAATATTTCACATAACCTTTTTTTTTTTCTTTTTTCCCGTTTTTTAGGTGTAAAATAAGGACAATAAGAGAAAACCAAAATATTTCACATAACTTTTTTTTTCTTTTTTCCCGCTATTTAGGTGGCAAAATAAGGACAAAAACAGAAAATCAAAAAATTTCAGATAACTTTTTTCTTCTTTTTTCCCGTTATTTATGTGACAACTAAAGACAAAAACAGAAAACCAAAATATTTCAGCTAACTTTTTTTTTCTTTTTTCCCGTTATTTAGGTGTAAAATAAGGAGAAAAACAGAAAACCAAAACATTTCAGATAACTTTTTTTTTTTCCCCGTTATTTATGTGAAAAATAAAGACAAAGACAGAAAACCAAACTATTTCAGATAACTTTTTTTTCTTTTTTCCCGTTACTTAGGTGTAAAATAAGGACAAAAACAGAAAACCAAAATATTTCACATAACCTTTTTTTTTCTGTTTTTCCGTTATTTAAGTGACAAATAAAGACAAAAACAGAAAACCAAAATATTCCAGATAACTTTTTTCTTCTTTTTTCCCGTTATTTAGGTCCAAAAGCAAAGGACAAAAACAGAAGACCAAAATATTTCAAGTAACTTTTTTCCCGTTATTTAGGTGCAAAATAAGGACAAAAATAGAAAACCAAAATATTTCAAATAACTTTTTTTTCTTTTTTCCCGTTATTTAAGTGAAAAATAAAGACAAAAACAGAAACCCAAAATATTTCAGATAACTTTTTTTTTCTTTCTTCCCGTTATTTATGTGAAAAATAAATACAAAAACAGAAAACCAAAATATTTCAAATAACTTTTTTTTTCTTTTTTCTCGTTATTTAGGTGTAAAATAAGGACAAAAACAGAAAACCAAAATATTTCAGATAACTTTTTTTTTAATTTTTCCCGTTATTTAGGTCCAAAAGCAGGACAAAAACAGAAAACCAAAATATATCAAATAACTTTTTTCCCGTTATTTAGGTGCAAAATAAGGACAATAACAGAAAACCAAAATATTTCAGATAACTTTTTTCTCCTCTTTTCACGTTATGTAGGTCCAAAAGCAGGACAAAAACAGAAAACCAAAATATTTCAGATACATTTTTTTTTTCTTTTTTCCCGTTATTTAGGTGTAAAATAAAGACAAAAATAGAAAACCAAAATATTTCAGATAACTTTTTTCTCCTCTTTTCCCGTTATGTAGGTCCAAAAGCAGGACAAAAACAGAAAACCAAAATATTTCAAATAATTTTTTTTTCTTTTTTCCCGTTATTTAGGTGCAAAATAAAGACAAAAACAGAAAACCAAAATATTTCAGATAACATTTTTTTTCTTTTTTCCCGTTATTTAGGTGTAAAATAAAGACAAAAACAGAAAACCCAAATATTTCATATAACTTTTGTTTTTTTTCCCGTTAATTAGGTGCAAAATAAGGACAATTAGAGAAAACCAAAATATTTCAGATAACTTTTTTTTTGATTTTGCTTTTTATTTAGGTGTAAAATAAGGACAAAAACAGAAAACCAAAATATTTCAGATAACTTTTTTTTTCTTTTTTCCCGTTATTTAGGTGTAAAATAAGGACAAAAACAGAAAACCAAAATATTCCAGATAACTTTTTTCTTCTTTTTTCCCGTTATTTAGGTCCAAAAGCAAAGGACAAAAACAGAAGACCAAAATATTTCAAGTAACTTTTTTTTCTTTTTTCCTTTTATTTAGGTGTAAAATAAGGACAAAACCAGAAAACCAAAATATTTCAGATAACCTTTTTTTTTCATTTTGCCTTTTTTCCCGTTATTTCGGTCCAAAAGCAGGACAAAAACAGAAAACCAAAATATTTCAAATAATTTTTTTTTTCTTTTTTCCCGATGTTTAGGTGTAAAATAAGGACAAAAACAGAAAACCTAAATATTTTAGATAACTTTTTTTTCTTTTTTCCCGTTATTTAGGTGCAAAATAAAGACAAAAACAGAAAACCAAAATATTTCATATAACTTTTTTCTCCTCTTTTCCCGTTATGTAGGTCCAAAAGCAGGACAAAAACAGAAAACCAAAATATTTCAAATATTTTTTTTTTCTTTTTTCCCGTTATTTAGGTGCAAAATAAAGACAAAAACAGAAAACCCAAATATTTCATATAACTTTTTTTTTTTCCCGTTAATTAGATGCAAAATAAGGACAATAAGAGAAAACCAAAATATTTCAGATAACTTTTTTTTTCTTTTTCAACGTTATTTAGGTGTAAAATAAGGACAAAAACAGAAAACCATAATATTTCAAATAACTTTTTTTTCTTTTTTCCCTTTATTTAGGTGTAAAATAAGGATAAAACCAGAAAACCAAAATATTTTATATAACTTTTTCTTCTTTTTTCCCATTATTTCGGTCCAAAAGCAGGACAAAAACAGAAAACCAAAATATTTCAAATAACTTTTTTTTCTTTTTTCCCGTTATTTATGTGAAAAATAAAGACAAAAACAGAAAACCAAAATATTTCAGATAACTTTTTTTTTCTTTTTTCCCGTTATTTAGGTGTAAAATAAGGACAAAACAAGAAAACCAAAATATTTCAGATAACTTTTTTTTTCATTTTTCCCGTTATTTAGTTCCAAAAGCAGGACAAAAACAGAAAACCAAAATATATCAAATAACTTTTTTCCCGTTATTTAGGTGCAAAATAAGGACAATAAGAGAAAACCAAAATATTTCAGATAAATTTTTTTTTCTATTTTCCCATTATTTAGGTGTAAAATAAAGACAAAAACAGAAAACCAAAATATTTCAAATAACTTTTTTTTCTTTTTTCCTTTTATTTAGGTGTAAAATAAGGACAAAACCAGAAAACCAAAATATTTAAGATAACTTTTTTTTTCATTTTGCCTGTTATATAGGTGTAAAATAAGGAGAAAAACAGAAAAGCAAAATATTTCAGATAACTTTTTTTTTCTTTTTTCCCGTTATTTATGTGAAAAATAAAGACAAAGACAGAAAACCAAAATATTTCAGAAAACTTTTTTTTGTTTTTTCCCGTTATTGAGGTGTAAAATAAGGACAAAACAGAAAACCAAAATATTTCACATAACCTTTTTTTTTTTCTTTTTCCCGTTTTTTAGGTGTAAAATAAGGACAATAAGAGAAAACCAAAATATTTCACATAACTTATTTTTTCTTTTTTCCCGTTATCTAGGTGCAAAATAAAGACAAAAACAGAAATCCAAAATATTTCAGATAACTTTTTTTTTCTTTTTTCCCGCTATTTAGGTGGCAAAATAAGGACAAAAACAGAAAATCAAAAAATTTCAGATAACTTTTTTCTTCTTTTTTCCCGTTATTTTGTGACAACTAAAGACAAAAACAGATAACCAAAATATTTCAGCTAACTTTTTTTTTCTTTTTTCCCGTTATTTAGGTGTAAAATAAGGACAAAAACAGAAAACCAAAACATTTCAGATAACTTTTTTTTTTCCCGTTATTTAAGTGACAAATAAAGACAAAAACAGAAAACCAAAATATTTCAGATAACTTTTTTTTTCTATTTTCCCGTTATTTAGGTGTAAACTAAAGACAAAAACAGAAAACCAAAATATTTCAAATAACTTTTTTTTCTTTTTTCATTTTATTTAGGTGTAAAATAAGGACAAAACCAGAAAACCAAAATATTTAAGATAACTTTTTTTTTCATTTTGCCTGTTATATAGGTGTAAAATAAGGAGAAAAACAGAAAAGCAAAATATTTCAGATAACTTTTTTTTTCTTTTTTCCCGTTATTTAAGTGAAAAATAAAGACAAAAAGAGAAAACCAAAATATTTAAGATAACTTTTTTTTTCATTTTGCCTGTTATATAGGTGTAAAATAAGGAGAAAAACAGAAAAGCAAAATATTTCAGATAACTTTTTTTTTCTTTTTTCCCGTTATTTATGTGAAAAATAAAGACAAAGACAGAAAACCAAAATATTTCAAATAACTTTTTTTTGTTTTTTACTGTTATTGAGGTGTAAAATAAGGACAAAACAGAAAACCAAAATATTTCACATAACCTTTTTTTTTTCTTTTTTCCCGTTTTTTAGGTGTAAAATAAGGACAATAAGAGAAAACCAAAATATTTCACATAACTTTTTTTTTCTTTTTTCCCGCTATTTAGGTGGCAAAATAAGGACAAAAACAGAAAATCAAAAAATTTCAGATAACTTTTTTCTTCTTTTTTCCCGTTATTTATGTGACAACTAAAGACAAAAACAGAAAACCAAAATATTTCAGCTAACTTTTTTTTTCTTTTTTCCCGTTATTTAGGTGTAAAATAAGGAGAAAAACAGAAACCCAAAACATTTCAGATAACTTTTTTTTTTTTCCCGTTATTTATGTGAAAAATAAAGACAAAGACAGAAAACCAAAATATTTCAGATAACTTTTTTTTCTTTTTTCCCGTTACTTAGGTGTAAAATAAGGACAAAAACAGAAAACCAAAATATTTCAGATAACTTTTTTTTTCTTTTTTCCCGCTATTTAGGTGGCAAAATAAGGACAAAAACAGAAAATCAAAAAATTTCAGATAACTTTTTTCTTCTTTTTTCCCGTTATTTTGTGACAACTAAAGACAGAAACAGAAAACCAAAATATTTCAGCTAACTTTTTTTTTCTTTTTTCATTTTATTTAGGTGTAAAATAAGGACAAAACCAGAAAACCAAAACATTTCAGATAACTTTTTTTTTTTCCCGTTATTTAAGTGCCAAATAAAGACAAAAACAGAGAACCAAAATATTTCAGATAACTTTTTTTTTCTATTTTCCCGTTATTTAGGTGTAAACTAAAGACAAAAACAGAAAACCAAAATATTTCAAATAACTTTTTTTTCTTTTTTCATTTTATTTAGGTGTAAAATAAGGACAAAACCAGAAAACCAAAATATTTAAGATAACTTTTTTTTTCATTTTGCCTGTTATATAGGTGTAAAATAAGGAGAAAAACAGAAAAGCAAAATATTTCAGATAACTTTTTTTTTCTTTTTTCCCGTTATTTAAGTGAAAAATAAAGACAAAAAGAGAAAACCAAAATATTTCAGATAAATTTTTTTTTCTTTTTTCCCGTTATTTATGTGAAAAATAAAGACAAAGACAGAAAACCAAAATATTTCAAATAACTTTTTTTTGTTTTTTCCCGTTATTGAGGTGTAAAATAAGGACAAAACAGAAAACCAAAATATTTCACATAACCTTTTTATTTTTATTTTTTCCCGTTTTTTAGGTGTAAAATAAGGACAATAAGAGAAAACCAAAATATTTCACATAACTTTTTTTTTCTTTTTTCCCGCTATTTAGGTGGCAAAATAAGGACAAAAACAGAAAATCAAAAAATTTCAGATAACTTTTTTCTTCTTTTTTCCCGTTATTTATGTGACAACTAAAGACAAAAACAGAAAACCAAAATATTTCAGCTAACTTTTTTTTTCTTTTTTCCCGTTATTTAGGTGTAAAATAAGGAGAAAAACAGAAAACCAAAACATTTCAGATAACTTTTTTTTTTTCCCGTTATTTATGTGAAAAATAAAGACAAAGACAGAAAACCAAAATATTTCAGATAACTTTTTTTTTTTTTTTCCCGTTACTTAGGTGTAAAATAAGGACAAAAACAGAAAACCAAAATATTTCACATAACCTTTTTTTTCTGTTTTTCCGTTATTTAAGTGACAAATAAAGACAAAAACAGAAAACCAAAATATTCCAGATAACTTTTTTCTTCTTTTTTCCCGTTATTTAGGTCCAAAAGCAAAGGACAAAAACAGAAGACCAAAATATTTCAAGTAACTTTTTTTTCTTTTTCCTTTTATTTAGGTGTAAAATAAGGACAAAACCAGAAAACCAAAATATTTCAGATAACTTTTTTTTTTCATTTTGCCTTTTTTCCCGTTATTTCGGTCCAAAAGCAGGACAAAAACAGAAAACCAAAATATTTCAAATAACTTTTTCCCGTTATTTAGGTGCAAAATAAGGACAATAAGAGAAAACCAAAATATTTCAGATAACCTTTTTTTTCTATTTTCCCATTATTTAGGTGTAAAATAAGGACAAAAATAGAAAACCAAAATATTTCAAATAACTTTTTTTTCTTTTTTCCCGTTATTTAAGTGAAAAATAAAGACAAAAACAGAAACCCAAAATATTTCAGATAACTTTTTTTTTCTTTCTTCCCGTTATTTATGTGAAAAATAAATACAAAAACAGAAAACCAAAATATTTCAAATAACTTTTTTTTTCTTTTTTCTCGTTATTTAGGTGTAAAATAAGGACAAAAACAGAAAACCAAAATATTTCAGATAACTTTTTTTTTAATTTTTCCCGTTATTTAGGTCCAAAAGCAGGACAAAAACAGAAAACCAAAATATATCAAATAACTTTTTTCCCGTTATTTAGGTGCAAAATAAGGACAATAAGAGAAAACCAAAATATTTCAGATAACTTTTTTCTTCTTTTTTCCCGTTATTTAGGTCCAAAAGCAAAGGACAAAAACAGAAGACCAAAATATTTCAGATACATTTTTTTTTCTTTTTTCCCGTTATTTAGGTGTAAAATAAAGACAAAAATAGAAAACCAAAATATTTCAGATAACTTTTTTCTCCTCTTTTCCCGTTATGTAGGTCCAAAAGCAGGACAAAAACAGAAAACCAAAATATTTCAAATAATTTTTTTTTTCTTTTTTCCCGTTATTTAGGTGTAAAATAAAGACAAAAACAGAAAACCCAAATATTTCATATAACTTTTTTTTTTTTTCCCGTTAATTAGGTGCAAAATAAGGACAATTAGAGAAAACCAAAATATTTCAGATAACTTTTTTTTTCATTTTGCTTTTTATTTAGGTGTAAAATAAGGACAAAAACAGAAAACCAAAATATTTCAGATAACTTTTTTTTTCTTTTTTCCCGTTATTTAGGTGTAAAATAAGGACAAAAACAGAAAACCAAAATATTCCAGATAACTTTTTTCTTCTTTTTTCCCGTTATTTAGGTCCAAAAGCAAAGGACAAAAACAGAACACCAAAATATTTCAAGTAACTTTTTTTTCTTTTTTCCTTTTATTTAGGTGTAAAATAACGACAAAACCAGAAAACCAAAATATTTCAGATAACCTTTTTTTTTCATTTTGCCTTTTTTCCCGTTATTTCGGTCCAAAAGCAGGACAAAAACAGAAAACCAAAATATTTCAAATAATTTTTTTTTTCTTTTTTCCCGATGTTTAGGTGTAAAATAAGGACAAAAACAGAAAACCTAAATATTTTAGATAACTTTTTTTTCTTTTTTCCCGTTATTTAGGTGCAAAATAAAGACAAAAACAGAAAACCAAAATATTTCATATAACTTTTTTCTCCTCTTTTCCCGTTATGTAGGTCCAAAAGCAGGACAAAAACAGAAAACCAAAATATTTCAAATAATTTTTTTTTCTTTTTTCCCGTAATTTAGGTGCAAAATAAAGACAAAAACAGAAAACCCAAATATTTCATATAACTTTTTTTTTTTTCCCGTTAATTAGATGCAAAATAAGGACAATAAGAGAAAACCAAAATATTTCAGATAACTTTTTTTTTCTTTTTCTCCGTTATTTAGGTGTAAAATAAGGACAAAAACAGAAAACCATAATATTTCAAATAACTTTTTTTTTATTCTTTCCCGTTATTTAAGTGAAAAGTAAAGACGAAAACAGTGAACCAAAATATTTCAGGTAACTGTTGTTTTCTTTTTTCCCGTTATTTCGGTCCAAAAGCAGGACAAAAACAGAAAACCAAAATATTTCAAATAACTTTTTTTTCTTTTTTCCCGTTATTTATGTGAAAAATAAAGACAAAAACAGAAAACCAAAATATTTCAGATAACTTTTTTTTTCTTTTTTCCCGTTATTTAGGTGTAAAATAAGGACAAAACAAGAAAACCAAAATATTTCAGATAACTTTTTTTTTCATTTTTCCCGTTATTTAGTTCCAAAAGCAGGACAAAAACAGAAAACCAAAATATATCAAATAACTTTTTTCCCGTTATTTAGGTGCAAAATAAGGACAATAAGAGAAAACCAAAATATTTCAGATAACTTTTTTTTTCTATTTTCCCGTTATTTAGGTGTAAAATAAAGACAAAAACAGAAAACCAAAATATTTAACTTTTTTTTCTTTTTTCCTTTTATTTAGGTGTAAAATAAGGACAAAACCAGAAAACCAAAATATTTAAGATAACTTTTTTTTTCATTTTGCCTGTTATATAGGTGTAAAATAAGGAGAAAAACAGAAAAGCAAAATATTTCAGATAACTTTTTTTTTCTTTTTTCCCGTTATTTATGTGAAAAATAAAGACAAAGACAGAAAACCAAAATATTTCAGAAAACTTTTTTTTGTTTTTTCCCGTTATTGAGGTGTAAAATAAGGACAAAACAGAAAACCAAAATATTTCACATAACCTTTTTTTTTTTCTTTTTCCCGTTTTTTAGGTGTAAAATAAGGACAATAAGAGAAAACCAAAATATTTCACATAACTTATTTTTTCTTTTTTCCCGTTATCTAGGTGCAAAATAAGGACAAAAACAGAAATCCAAAATATTTCAGATAACTTTTTTTTTCTTTTTTCCCGATATTTAGGTGGCAAAATAAGGACAAAAACAGAAAATCAAAAAATTTCAGATAACTTTTTTCTTCTTTTTTCCCGTTATTTTGTGACAACTAAAGACAAAAACAGAAAACCAAAATATTTCAGCTAACTTTTTTTTTCTTTTTTCCCGTTATTTAGGTGTAAAATAAGGACAAAAACAGAAAACCAAAACATTTCAGATAACTTTTTTTATTTCCCGTTATTTAAGTGACAAATAAAGACAAAAACAGAAAACCAAAATATTTCAGATAACTTTTTTTTTCTATTTTCCCGTTATTTAGGTGTAAACTAAAGACAAAAACAGAAAACCAAAATATTTCAAATAACTTTTTTTTCTTTTTTCATTTTATTTAGGTGTAAAATAAGGACAAAACCAGAAAACCAAAATATTTAAGATAACTTTTTTTTTCATTTTGCCTGTTATATAGGTGTAAAATAAGGAGAAAAACAGAAAAGCAAAATATTTCAAATAACTTTTTTTTTCTTTTTTCCCGTTATTTAAGTGAAAAATAAAGACAAAACCAGAAAACCAAAATATTTCAAATAAATTTTTCTTTCTTTTTTCCCGTTATTTATGTGAAAAATAAAGACAAAGACAGAAAACCAAAATATTTCAAATAACTTTTTTTTGTTTTTTCCCGTTATTGAGGTGTAAAATAAGGACAAAACAGAAAACCAAAATATTTCACAGAACTTTTTTTTTTCCCGTTATCTAGGTGCAAAATAAGGACAAATAATCCAAAATATTTCAGATAACTTTTTTTTTCTTTTTTCCCGCTATTTAGGTGGCAAAATAAGGACAAAAACAGAAAATCAAAAAATTTCAGATAACTTTTTTCTTCTTTTTTCCCGTTATTTATGTGACAACTAAAGTCAAAAACAGAAAACCAAAATATTTCAGCTAACTTTTTTTTTCTTTTTTCCCGTTATTTAAAATAAGGACAAAAACAGAAAACCAAAATATTTCAGATAACTTTTATTTCTTTTTTCCCGTTACTTAGGTGTAAAATAAGGACAAAAGCAGAAAACCAAAATATTGCACATAAACTTTTTTTCTGTTTTTCCGTTATTTAAGTGACAAATAAAGACAAAAACAGAAAACCAAAATATTTCAGATAACATTTTTTTTTTTTACCCGTTATTTAGGTGTAAAATAAGGACAAAAACAGAAAACCAAAATATTTCAAATAACTTTTTTTTCTTTTTTCCCGTTATTTAGGTGCAAAATAAGGACAATAAGAGAAAATCAAAATATTTCAGATAACTTTTTTTTTCTTTTTTCCCGTTATTTATGTGAAAAATAAAGACAAAAACAGAAAACCAAAATAATCCGGTACATTTTTTTTTCTTTTTTCCCGTTATTTATGTGAAAAATAAACACAAAGACAGAAAACCAAAATATTTCAGATAACTATTTTTTCTTTTTTCCCGTTATTTAGCTGTAAAATAAGGACAAAAACAGAAAACCAAAATATTTCACTTAAACTTTTTTTCTTTTTTTCCGTTATTTAAGTGACAAATAAAGACAAAAACAGAAAACCAAAATATTTCAGAAAACTTTTTTTTTCTTTTTCCCGTTATTTAGGTGCAAAATAAGGACAAAAACAGAAAACCAAAATATTTTAAATAAGTTTTTTTTCTTTTTTCCCGTTATCTAGGTGCAAAATAAGGACAAAAACAGAAATCCAAAATATTTCAGATAACTTTTTTTTTCTTTTTCCCGCTATTTAGGTGGCAAAATTAGGACAAAAACAGAAAATCAAAATATTTCAGATAACTTTTTTTTCTTTTTTCCCGTTATTTAGATGTAAAATAAGGACAAAAATAGAAAACCAAAATATTTCAAATAACTTTTTTTTTCTTTTTTCCCGCTATTTAGGTGGCAAAATAAGGACAAAAACAGAAAATCAAAATATTTCAGATAACTTTTTTTTTCTTTTTTCCCGTTATTTAGGTGTAAAATAAGGACAAAAACAGAAAACCAAAACATTTCAGATAACTTTTTTTTTCTTTTTTCCCGTTATTTATGTGAAAAATAAAGACAAAGTAAGAAAACCAAAATATTTCAGATAACTTGTTTTTCTTTTTTCCCGTTATTTAGGTGTAAAATAAGGACAAAAACAGAAAACCAAAACATTTCAGATAACTTTTTTTTTCATTTTTCCCGTTATTTATGTGAAAAATAAAGACAAAGTAAGAAAACCAAAATATTTCAGATAACTTGTTTTTCTTTTTCCGCGTTATTTAGGTGTAAAATAAGGACAAAAACAGAAAACCAAAATATTTCATATAACTTTTTTTTTCTTTTTTTCCGTTATTTAAGTGACAAATAAAGACAAAAACAGAAAACCAAAATATTTCAGATAACTTTTTTTTTCCGTTTTCCCGTTATTTATGTAAAAAATAAAGACAAAGACAGAAAACCAAAATATTTCAGATAACTTTTTTTTTCTTTTTCCTGTTTTGAAGGTACAAAAGCAGGAAAAAAACAGAAAACAAAAATATTTCTGATATCTTGTTTGTTCTCTTTCCCGTTATTTAGGTGACAAAATAAGTACAAAAACAGAAAATCAAAATATTTCAGATAACTTTTTTTTTCTTTTTTCCCGTTATTTAGTTGTAAAATAAGGACAAAAACAGAAAACCAAAATATTTCAGATAACTTTTTTTTCTTTTTTCCCGTTATTTATGTGAAAAATAAAGACAAAGACAGAAAACCAAAATATTTCAGATAACTTTTTTTTTTCTTTTTTCTCGTTATTTATGTGAAAAATAAAGACAAAGACAGAAAACCAAAATATTTCAGATAACTTTTTTTTCTTTTTTCCCGTTATTTAGATGTAAAATAAGGACAAAAATAGAAAACCAAAATATTTCAAATAACTTTTTTTTTCTTTTTTCCCGCTATTTAGGTGGCAAAATAAGGACAAAAACAGAAAACCAAAATATTTCAGATAACTTGTTTTTCTTTTTTCCCGTTATTTAGGTGTAAAATAAGGACAAAAACAGAAAACCAAAACATTTCAGATAACTTTTTTTTTCTTTTTTCCCGTTATTTATGTGAAAAATAAAGACAAAGTAAGAAAACCAAAATATTTCAGATAACTTGTTTTTCTTTTTTCCCGTTATTTAGGTGTAAAATAAGGACATAAACAGAAAACCAAAATATTTCACATAACCTTTTTTTTTCTTTTTTTCCGTTATTTAAGTGAAAAATAAAGACAAAAACAGAAAACCAAAATATTCCAGATAACATTTTTCTTCTTTTTTCCCGTTATTTAAGTCCAAAAGCAGGACAAAAACAGAAAACCAAAATATTTCAAATAATTTTTTTTTCTTTTTTCCCGTTATTTAGGTGTAAAATAAGGACAAAAACAGAAAACCAAAATATTTCAAATAATTTTTTTTTCTTTTTTCCCGTTATTTAGGTGTAAAATAAGGACAAAAACAGAAGACCAAAATATTTCAAATAACTTTTTTTTCTTTTTTCCCGTTATTTAGATGTAAAATAAGGACAAAAATAGAAAACCAAAATATTTCAAATAACTTTTTTTTTCTTTTTTCCCGCTATTTAGGTGGCAAAATACGGACAAAAACAGAAAATCAAAATATTGCAGATAACTTGTTTTTTCTTTTTTCCCGTTATTTAGGTGTAAAATAAGGACAAAAACAGAAAACCACAATATTTCAAATAACTTTTTTTTTCTTTTTTCCCGCTATTTATGTAAAAAATAAAGACAAAGACAGAACACCAAAATATTTCAGATAACTTTTTTTTTCTTTTTCCTGTTTTGTAAGTACAAAAGCAGGACAAAAACAGAAAACAAAAATATTTCTGATATCTTGTTTGTTCTCTTTCCCGTTATTTAGGTGACAAAATAAGTACAAAAACAGAAAACCAAAATATTTCAAATAACTTTTTTTTTCATTTTTCCCGTTATTTAGGTGTAAAATAAGGACAAAAACAGAAAACCAAAACATTTCAGATAACTTTTTTTTTCTTTTTTCCCGTTATTTAGGTGTAAAATAAGGACAAAACCAGAAAACCAAAATATTTCAGATAACTTTTTTTTTCTTTTTTCCCGTTATTTAGGTGTAAAATAAGGACAAAAACAGAAGACCAAAATATTTCAAATAACTTTTTTTTCTTTTTTCCTTTTATTTAGGTGTAAAATAAGGACAAATCCAGAAAACCAAAATATGTCAGATAACCTTTTTTTTCTTTTTTCCCGTTATTTAAGTGAAAAATAAAGACAAAAACAGAAAACCAAAATATTCCAGATAACTTTTTTCTTCTTTTTTCCCGTTATTTAAGTCCAAAAGCAGGACAAAAACAGAAAACCAAAATATTTCAAATAATTTTTTTTTCTTTTTTCCCGTTATTTAGGTGTAAAATAAGGACAAAAACAGAAAACCAAAATATTTCAAATAATTTTTTTTTCTTTTTTCCCGTTATTTAGGTGTAAAATAAGGACAAAAACAGAAGACCAAAATATTTCAAATAACTTTTTTTTCTTTTTTCCCGTTATTTAGATGTAAATTAAGGACAAAAATAGAAAACCAAAATATTTCAAATAACTTTTTTTTTCTTTTTTCCCGCTATTTAGGTGGCAAAATACGGACAAAAACAGAGAATCAAAATATTTCAGATAACTTGTTTTTTCTTTTTTCCCGTTATTTAGTTGCAAAATAAGGACAAAAACAGAAAACCACAATATTTCAAATAACTTTTTTTTTTTTTTCCCGTTAATTAGCTGCAAAATAAGGACAATAAGAGAAAACCAAAATATTTCAGATAACTTTTTTTTTTCTTTTTCCCCGTTATTTTGGTCCAAAAGCAGGACAAAAACCGAAAACCAAAATATTTCAAATAATTTTTTATTCGTTTTTCCCGTTATTTAGGTGTAAAATAAGGACAAAAACAGAAAACCAAAATATTTCAAATAATTTTTTTTTTTTTCCCTTTATTTAGGTGTAAAATAAGGACAAAACCAGAAAACCAAAATATTTCAGATAACTTTTTTTTCATTTTGCCTGTTATATAGGTGTAAAATAAGGAGACAAAGATAAAACCAAAATATTTCAGATAACTTTTTTTTTCTTTTTTCCCGTTATTTAAGTGAAAAATAAAGACAGAAACAGAAAACCAAAATATTTCAGCTAACTTTTTTTTTCTTTTTTCCCGTTATTTAGGTGCAAAACAAGGACAAAAACAGAAAACCAAAATATTTCAATTAACTTTTTTTTCTTTTTTCCTGTCATTTGAGTGCAAAATAAGGACAAAAATAGAAAACCAAAATATTTCAGATAAATTTTTTTTTCTTTTTTCCCGTTATTTAGGTGTAAAATAAGGACAAAATAGAAAACCAAAATATTTCAAATAACTTTTTTTTCTTTTTTCCCTTTATTTAGGTGCAAAATAAGGACAAAAACAGAAATCCAAAATATTTCAGATAACTTTTTTTTCTTTTTTCCCGTTATTTAGGTGTAAAATAAGGACAAAAACAGCATACGAAAATATTTCAGATAACTTTTTTTTCTATTTTCCCGCTATTTAAGTGAAAAATAAAGACAAAAACAGAAAACCAAAATATTTCAGTTAACTTTTTTTTATTTTTTCCCGATATTAAGTGAAAATTCAAGACAAAAACTGAAAATTAAAATATTTCAAATAACTTTTTTTCTTTTTTCCCGTTAGGTGCAAAATAAGGACAAAAACAGAAAACCAAAATATTTCAAATAACATTTTTTTCTTTTTTCCCGTTATTTAAGTGAAAAATAAAGACAAAACCAGAAAACCAAAATATTTCAGATAACTTTTTTTTTCTTTTTTGCCGTTATTTAGGTCCAAAAGTAGGACAAAAACAGAAAACCAAAATATTTCAGGTAACTTTTTTTTCTTTTTTCCCTTCATTTAGGTGCAAAATGAAGACAAAAACAGAAAACCAAAATATTTCAGATAACTTTTTTTTTCCCCCGTTATTTAGGTGTAAAATAAGGACAAAAACAGAAAACCAAAATATTTCAAATAACTCTTTTTTCTTTTTTCCCGTTATTTAAGTGAAAAATAAAGAGAAAAACCGAAAACCAAAATATTTTAGCTAACTTTTTTTTTCTTTTTTCCCGTCATTTAGGTGCAAAACAAGGACAAAAACAGAAAACCAAAATATTTCAAATAATTTTTTTTTCTTTTTTCCCGTTATTTATGTGCAAAATAAAGACAAAAATAGAAAATCAAAATATTTCAGATAACTTGGTTTTTCTTTTTTCCCGTTATTTATGTGAAAAATAAAGACAAAAACAGAAAACCAAAATATTTCAGATAACTTTTTTTTTCATTTTGCCTGTTATTTAGGTCTAAAATAAGGACAAAAACAAAAAACCAAAATATTTCAAATAACTTTTCTTTCTTTTTTCCTGTTATTTATGTGAAAAATAAAAACAAAAACCGAAAACCAAAATATTTAAGATAACTTTTTTTTCTTTTTTCCCGTTATTTAGGTGCAAAATAAGGACAAAAACAGAAATCCAAAATATTTCAGATAACTTTTTTTTTCTTTTTTCACGTTATTTAGGTGTAAAATAAGGACAAAAACAGAATACGAAAATATTTCACATAACTTTTTTTTTCTTTTTTCCCGTTATTTAAGTGAAAAACAAGGACAAAAACAGAAAACCAAAATATTTCAATTAACTTTTTTTTCTTTTTTAGTGTCATTTGAGTGCAAAATCAGGACAAAAAGAGAAAACCAAAATATTTCAGATAAATTTTTTTTTCTTTTTTCCCGTTATTTAGGTGTAAAATAAGGACAAAATAGAAAACCAAAATATTTCAATTCACATTTTTTTCTTTTTTCCCTTTATTTAGGTGTAAAATAAGGACAAAAACAGAAATCCAAAATATTTCAGATAACTTTTTTTTTCTTTTTTCACGTTATTTAGGTGTAAAATAAGGACAAAAACAGAATACGAAAATATTTCACATAACTTTTTTTTTCTTTTTTCCCGTTATTTAGGTGTAACATAAGGACAAAAACAAAGTAAGAAAACCAAAATATTTCAGATAACTTGTTTTTCTTTTTTCCCGTTATTTAGGTGTAAAATAAGGACAAAAACAGAAAACCAAAACATTTCAGATAACTTTTTTTTTCATTTTTCCCGTTATTTATGTGAAAAATAAAGACAAAGTAAGAAAACCAAAATATTTCAGATAACTTGTTTTTCTTTTTCCGCGTTATTTAGGTGTAAAATAAGGACAAAAACAGAAAACCAAAATATTTCACATAACCTTTTTTTTCTTTTTTTCCGTTATTTAAGTGACAAATAAAGACAAAAACAGAAAACCAAAATATTTCAGATAACTTTTTTTTTCCGTTTTCCCGTTATTTATGTAAAAAATAAAGACAAAGACAGAAAACCAAAATATTTCAGATAACTTTTTTTTTCTTTTTCCTGTTTTGAAGGTACAAAAGCAGGAAAAAAACAGAAAACAAAAATATTTCTGATATCTTGTTTGTTCTCTTTCCCGTTATTTAGGTGACAAAATAAGTACAAAAACAGAAAATCAAAATATTTCAGATAACTTTTTTTTTCTTTTTTCCCGTTATTTAGTTGTAAAATAAGGACAAAAACAGAAAACCAAAATATTTCAGATAACTTTTTTTTCTTTTTTCCCGTTATTTATGTGAAAAATAACGACAAAGACAAAAAACCAAAATATTTCAGATAACTTTTTTTTTTCTTTTTTCTCGTTATTTATGTGAAAAATAAAGACAAAGACAGAAAACCAAAATATTTCAGATAACTTTTTTTTCTTTTTTCCCGTTATTTAGATGTAAAATAAGGAAAAAATAGAAAACCAAAATATTTCAAATAACTTTTTTTTTCTTTTTTCCCGCTATTTAGGTGGCAAAATAAGGACAAAAACAGAAAACCAAAATATTTCAGATAACTTGTTTTTCTTTTTTCCCGTTATTTAGGTGTAAAATAAGGACAAAAACAGAAAACCAAAACATTTCAGATAACTTTTTTTTTCTTTTTTCCCGTTATTTATGTGAAAAATAAAGACAAAGTAAGAAAACCAAAATATTTCAGATAACTTGTTTTTCTTTTTTCCCGTTATTTAGGTGTAAAATAAGGACATAAACAGAAAACCAAAATATTTCACATAACCTTTTTTTTCTTTTTTTCCGTTATTTAAGTGAAAAATAAAGACAAAAACAGAAAACCAAAATATTCCAGATAACATTTTTCTTCTTTTTTCCCGTTATTTAAGTCCAAAAGCAGGACAAAAACAGAAAACCAAAATATTTCAAATAATTTTTTTTTCTTTTTTCCCGTTATTTAGGTGTAAAATAAGGACAAAAACAGAAAACCAAAATATTTCAAATAATTTTTTTTTCTTTTTTCCCGTTATTTAGGTGTAAAATAAGGACAAAAACAGAAAACCAAAATATTTCAAATAACTTTTTTTTCTTTTTTCCCGTTATTTAGATGTAAAATAAGGACAAAAATAGAAAACCAAAATATTTCAAATAACTTTTGTTTTCTTTTTTCCCGCTATTTAGGTGGCAAAATACGGACAAAAACAGAAAATCAAAATATTGCAGATAACTTGTTTTTTCTTTTTTCCCGTTATTTAGGTGTAAAATAAGGACAAAAACAGAAAACCACAATATTTCAAATAACTTTTTTTTTCTTTTTTCCCGTTATTTATGTAAAAAATAAAGACAAAGACAGAAAACCAAAATATTTCAGATAACTTTTTTTTTCTTTTTCCTGTTTTGTAGGTACAAAAGCAGGACAAAAACAGAAAACAAAAATATTTCTGATATCTTGTTTGTTCTCTTTCCCGTTATTTAGGTGACAAAATAAGTACAAAAACAGAAAACCAAAATATTTCAAATAACTTTTTTTTTCATTTTTCCCGTTATTTAGGTGTAAAATAAGGACAAAAACAGAAAACCAAAATATTTCAGATAACTTTTTTTTTCTTTTTTCCCGTTATTTAGGTGTAAAATAAGGACAAAACCAGAAAACCAAAATATTTCAGATAACTTTTTTTTTCTTTTTTCCCGTTATTTAGGTGTAAAATAAGGACAAAAACAGAAGACCAAAATATTTCAAATAACTTTTTTTTCTTTTTTCCTTTTATTTAGGTGTAAAATAAGGACAAATCCAGAAAACCAAAATATTTCAGATAACCTTTTTTTTCTTTTTTCCCGTTATTTAAGTGAAAAATAAAGACAAAAACAGAAAACCAAAATATTCCAGATAACTTTTTTCTTCTTTTTTCCCGTTATTTAAGTCCAAAAGCAGGACAAAAACAGAAAACCAAAATATTTCAAATAATTTTTTTTTCTTTTTTCCCGTTATTTAGGTGTAAAATAAGGACAAAAACAGAAAACCAAAATATTTCAAATAATTTTTTTTTCTTTTTTCCCGTTATTTAGGTGTAAAATAAGGACAAAAACAGAAGACCAAAATATTTCAAATAACTTTTTTTTCTTTTTTCCCGTTATTTAGATGTAAATTAAGGACAAAAATAGAAAACCAAAATATTTCAAATAACTTTTTTTTTCTTTTTTCCCGCTATTTAGGTGGCAAAATACGGACAAAAACAGAAAATCAAAATATTTCAGATAACTTGTTTTTTCTTTTTTCCCGTTATTTAGGTGTAAAATAAGGACAAAAACAGAAAACCACAATATTTCAAATAACTTTTTTTTTTTTTTCCCGTTAATTAGCTGCAAAATAAGGACAATAAGAGAAAACCAAAATATTTCAGATAACTTTTTTTTTCTTTTTCCCCGTTATTTTGGTCCAAAAGCAGGACAAAAACCGAAAACCAAAATATTTCAAATAATTTTTTATTCGTTTTTCCCGTTATTTAGGTGTAAAATAAGGACAAAAACAGAAAACCAAAATATTTCAAATAATTTTTTTTTTTTCCCTTTATTTAGGTGTAAAATAAGGACAAAACCAGAAAACCAAAATATTTCAGATAACTTTTTTTTCATTTTGCCTGTTATATAGGTGTAAAATAAGGAGACAAAGATAAAACCAAAATATTTCAGATAACTTTTTTTTTCTTTTTTCCCGTTATTTAAGTGAAAAATAAAGACAGAAACAGAAAACCAAAATATTTCAGCTAACTTTTTTTTTCTTTTTTCCCGTTATTTAGGTGCAAAACAAGGACAAAAACAGAAAACCAAAATATTTCAATTAACTTTTTTTTCTTTTTTCCTGTCATTTGAGTGCAAAATAAGGACAAAAATAGAAAACCAAAATATTTCAGATAAATTTTTTTTTCTTTTTTCCCGTTATTTAGGTGTAAAATAAGGACAAAATAGAAAACCAAAATATTTCAAATAACTTTTTTTTCTTTTTTCCCTTTATTTAGGTGCAAAATAAGGACAAAAACAGAAATCCAAAATATTTCAGATAACTTTTTTTTCTTTTTTCCCGTTATTTAGGTGTAAAATAAGGACAAAAACAGCATACGAAAATATTTCAGATAACTTTTTTTTCTATTTTCCCGCTATTTAAGTGAAAAATAAAGACAAAAACAGAAAACCAAAATATTTCAGTTAACTTTTTTTTATTTTTTCCCGATATTAAGTGAAAATTCAAGACAAAAACTGAAAATTAAAATATTTCAAATAACTTTTTTTCTTTTTTCCCGTTAGGTGCAAAATAAGGACAAAAACAGAAAACCAAAATATTTCAAATAACATTTTTTTCTTTTTTCCCGTTATTTAAGTGAAAAATAAAGACAAAACCAGAAAACCAAAATATTTCAGATAACTTTTTTTTCTTTTTTGCCGTTATTTAGGTCCAAAAGTAGGACAAAAACAGAAAACCAAAATATTTCAGGTAACTTTTTTTTCTTTTTTCCCTTCATTTAGGTGCAAAATGAAGACAAAAACAGAAAACCAAAATATTTCAGATAACTTTTTTTTCCCCCGTTATTTAGGTGTAAAATAAGGACAAAAACAGAAAACCAAAATATTTCAAATAACTCTTTTTTCTTTTTTCCCGTTATTTAAGTGAAAAATAAAGAGAAAAACCGAAAACCAAAATATTTTAGCTAACTTTTTTTTTCTTTTTTCCCGTCATTTAGGTGCAAAACAAGGACAAAAACAGAAAACCAAAATATTTCAAATAATTTTTTTTCTTTTTTCCCGTTATTTATGTGCAAAATAAAGACAAAAATAGAAAATCAAAATATTTCAGATAACTTGGTTTTTCTTTTTTCCCCGTTATTTATGTGAAAAATAAAGACAAAAACAGAAAACCAAAATATTTCAGATAACTTTTTTTTTCATTTTGCCTGTTATTTAGGTCTAAAATAAGGACAAAAACAAAAAACCAAAATATTTCAAATAACTTTTCTTTCTTTTTTCCTGTTATTTATGTGAAAAATAAAAACAAAAACCGAAAACCAAAATATTTAAGATAACTTTTTTTTCTTTTTCCGTTATTTAGGTGCAAAATAAGGACAAAAACAGAAATCCAAAATATTTCAGATAACTTTTTTTTTCTTTTTTCACGTTATTTAGGTGTAAAATAAGGACAAAAACAGAATACGAAATATTTCACATAACTTTTTTTTTCTTTTTTCCCGTTATTTAAGTGAAAAACAAGGACAAAAACAGAAAACCAAAATATTTC
The DNA here is from genome assembly GCA_963932195.1 of Empis livida. Taxonomy (NCBI): domain Eukaryota; kingdom Metazoa; phylum Arthropoda; class Insecta; order Diptera; family Empididae; genus Empis; species Empis livida. The sequence goes on along the minus strand of OZ010647.1, from coordinate 25,754,943 downwards.
AATAACTTTTTTTTCTTTTTTAGTGTCATTTGAGTGCAAAATCAGGACAAAAAGAGAAAACCAAAATATTTCCAGATAAATTTTTTTTTCTTTTTTCCCGTTATTTAGGTGTAAAATAAGGACAAAATAGAAAACCAAAATATTTCAATTCACATTTTTTTCTTTTTTCCCTTTATTTAGGTGTTAAAATAAGGACAAAAACAGAAATCCAAAATATTTCAGATAACTTTTTTTTTCTTTTTTCACGTTATTTAGGTGTAAAATAAGGACAAAAACAGAATACGAAAATATTTCACATAACTTTTTTTTTCTTTTTCCCGTTATTTAGGTGTAACATAAGGACAAAAAACAGAAAACCAAAATATTTCAAATAATTTTTTTTTCTTTTTTCCGTTTATTTAGGTGTAAAATAAGGACAAAACCAGAAAACCAAAATATTTCAGATAACTTTTTTTTTCATTTTGCCTGTTATATAGGTGTAAAATAAGGACAAAAATAGAAAAACAAAATATTTCAAATAACTTTTTTTTCTTTATTGCCGTTATTTAGGTGTAAAATAAGGACAAAAACAGAAAACAAAATATTTCAGATAACTTTTTCTTCTTTTTTCCCGTTATTTCGGTCCAAAAGCAGGACCAAAACAGAAAACCAAAATATTTCAAATAACTTTTTTTTTTTTCCCGTTATTTAGGTGCAAAATGAAGGCAAAAACAGAAAACCAAAATATTTCAGATAACTTTTTTTTTCTTTTTCCTGTTTTTTAGGTGCAAAAGCAGGACAAAAACAGAAAACAAAAATATTTCTGATATCTTGTTTGTTCTCTTTCCCGTTATTTAGGTGACAAAATAAGTACAAAAACAGAAAACCAAAATATTTCAAATAACTTTTTTTTTCATTTTTCCCGTTATTTAGGTGTAAAATAAGGACAAAAACAGAAAACCAAAATATTTCAGATAACTTTTTTTTTCTTTTTTCCCGTTATTTAGGTGTAAAATAAGGACAAAACCAGAAAACCAAAATATTTCAGATAACTTTTTTTTCCTTTTTTCCCGCTATTTAGGTGTAAAATAAGGACAAAAACAGAAGACCAAAATATTTCAAATAACTTTTTTTTCTTTTTTCCTTTTATTTAGGTGAAAAATAAAGACAAAAACAGAAAACCAAAATATTCCAGATAACTTTTTTCTTCTTTTTTCCCGTTATTTAAGTCCAAAAGCAGGAAAAAAACAGAAAACCAAAATATTTCAAATATTTTTTTTTTCTTTTTTCCCGTTATTTATGTGCAAAATAAAGACAAAAATAGAAAATCAAAATATTTCAGATAACTTGGTTTTTCTTTTTTCCCGTTATTTAGGTGTAAAATAAGGACAAAAACAGAAAACCACAATATTTCAAATAACTTTTTTTTCTTTTTTCCCGTTAATTAGCTGCAAAATAAGGACAATAAGAAAAAACCAAAATATTTCAGATAACTTTTTTTTCTTTTTTCCCGTTATTTAGGTGAAAAATAAGGACAAAAACAGCATACGAAAATATTTCAGATAACTTTTTTTTCTATTTTCCCGCTATTTAAGTGAAAAATAAAGACAAAAACAGAAAACCAAAATATTTCAGTTAACTTTTTTTTCTTTTTTCCCGATATTAAGTGAAAAATAAAGACAAAAACAGAAAACCAAAATATTTCAGATAATTTTTTTCTTCTTTTTTCCTGTTATTTAGATCCAAAAGCAGGACAAAAATAGAAAACCAAAATATTTCAAATAATTTTTTTTTCTTTTTTCCCGTTATTTAGGTGCAAAATGAAGACAAAAACAGAAAACCAAAATATTGCAGATAACTTTTTTTTTCTTTTTTCCCGTTATTTAAGTGTAAAATAAGGACAAAAACAGAAAACCAAAATATTTCATATAATTTTTTTTTCTTTTTTGCCGTTATTTAGGTGCAAAATAAGGACAAAAACAGAAAACGAAAACATTTCAGATAAGTTTTTTTTTCTTTTTTCTCGTTATTTAAGTGAAAAATAAAGACAAAAACAGAAAACCAAAATATTTCAAATTACTTTTTTCTTCTTTTTTCCCGTTATTTCGGTCCAAAAGCAGGACCAAACCAGAAAATCAAAATATTTCAAATAACTTTTTTTTCTTTTTTCCCGTTATTTAGGTGCAAAATGAAGACAAAAACAGAAAACCAAAATATTTCAGATAACTTTTTTTTCCCTCGTTATTTAGGTGTAAAATAAGGACAAAAACAGAAAACCAAAATATTTCAAATAACTCTTTTTTCTTTTTTCCCGTTATTTAAGTGAAAAATAAAGAGAAAAACCGAAACCCAAAATATTTCAGCTAACTTTTTTTTTCTTTTTTCCCGTTATTTAGGTGCAAAACAAGGACAAAAACAGAAAACCAAAATATTTCAATTCACTTTTTTTTCTTTTTTCCCTTTATTTAGGTGCAAAATAAGGACAAAACAGAAATCCAAAATATTTCAGATACCTTTTTTTTTTTCCCCGTTATTTAGGTGTAAAATAAGGACAAAAACGGAATACGAAAATATTTCAGATAACTTTTTTTTTCTTTTTTCCCGTTATTAAGGACAAAAACAGAAAACCAAAATATTTCAAATAATTTTGTTTTCTTTTTTCCGTTTATTTAGGTGTAACATAAGGACAAAACCAGAAAACCAAAATATTTCAGATAACTTTTTTTCATTTTGCCTGTTATATAGGTGTAAAATAAGGACAAAAACAGAAAAACAAAATATTTCAAATAACTTTTTTTTCTTTTTTGCCGTTATTTAGGTGTAAAATAAGGACAAAAACAGAGAACCAAAATATTTCAGATAACTTTTTTCTTCTTTTTTCCCGTTATTTCGGTCCAAAAGCAGGACCAAAACAGAAAACCAAAATATTTCAAATAACTTTTTTTCTTTTTTCCCGTTATTTAGGTGCAAAATGAAGACAAAAACAGAAAACCAAAATATTTCAGATAACTCATTTTTCTTTTTTCCCGTTATTTAAGTGAAAAATAAAGACAAAAACAGAAAACCAAAATATTTCAGCTAACTTTTTTTTTCTTTTTTCCCGTTATTTATGTGCAAAACAAGGACAAAAACAGAAAACCAAAATATTTCAGATAACTTTTTTTTCCCCCGTTATTTAGGTGTAAAATAAGGACAAAAACAGAAAACCAAAATATTTCAAATAACTCATTTTTCTTTTTTCCCGTTATTTAAGTGAAAAATAAAGACAAAAACAGAAAACCAAAATATTTCAGCTAACTTTTTTTTTCTTTTTTCCCGTTATTTATGTGAAAAATAAAGACAAAAACAGAAAACCAAAATATTTCAGATAACTTTTTTTTTTCATTTTGCCTGTTATTTAGGTGTAAAATAAGGACAAAAACAAAAAACCAAAATATTTCAAATAACTTTTCTTTCTTTTTTCCTGTTATTTATGTGAAAAATAAAAACAAAAACCGAAAACCAAAATATTTAAGATAACTTTTTTTTCTTTTTTCCCGTTATTTAGGTGCAAAATAAGGACAAAAACAGAAAACCAATATTTTTCACATAACCTTTTTTTTCTTTTTTCCCGTTATTTATGTGAAAAATAAAGACAAAAACAGAAAACCAAAATATGTCAGATAACATTTTTTTTCTTTTTTCCCGTTATTTAGGTCCAAAATTAGGACAAACCAGAAAACCAAAATATGTCAGATAACGTTTTTTTTTCATTTTGCCTATTATTTAGGTGTAAAATAAGGACAAAAACAGAAAACCAAAATATTTCAAATAAGTTTTCTTTCTTTTTTCCCGTTATTTTGGTGCAAAATAAGGACAAAAACAGAACACCAAAATATTTCAAATAACTGTTTTTTCTTTTTTCCCATTATTTAGGTCCAAAATTAGGACAAACCAGAAAACCAAAATATGTCAGATAACGTTTTTTTTTTCATTTTGCCTGTTATTTAGGTGTAAAATAAGGACAAAAACAGAAAACCAAAATATTTCAGATAACTTTTTTTTCCCCCGTTATTTAGGTGTAAAATAAGGACAAAAACAGAAAACCAAAATATTTCAAATAACTCTTTTTTCTTTTTTCCCGTTATTTAAGTGAAAAATAAAGAGAAAAACCGAAACCCAAAATATTTCAGCTAACTTTTTTTTTCTTTTTTCCCGTCATTTAGGTGCAAAACAAGGACAAAAACAGAAAACCAAAATATTTCAATTCACTTTTTTTTCTTTTTTCCCTTTATTTAGGTGCAAAATAAGGACAAAAACAGAAATCCAAAATATTTCAGATACCTTTTTTTTTTCCCCGTTATTTAGGTGTAAAATAAGGACAAAAACAGAATACGAAAATATTTCAGATAACTTTTTTTTTCTTTTTTCCCGTTATTAAGGACAAAAACAGAAAACCAAAATATTTCAAATAATTTTGTTTTCTTTTTTCCGTTTATTTAGGTGTAAAATAAGGACAAAACCAGAAAAACAAAATATTTCAGATAACTTTTTTTCATTTTGCCTGTTATATAGGTGTAAAATAAGGACAAAAACAGAAAAATAAAATATTTCAAATAACTTTTTTTTCTTTTTTGCCGTTATTTAGGTGTAAAATAAGGACAAAAACAGAGAACCAAAATATTTCAGATAACTTTTTTCTTCTTTTTTCCCGTTATTTCGGTCCAAAAGCAGGACCAAAACAGAAAACCAAAATATTTCAAATAACTTTTTTTCTTTTTTCCCGTTATTTAGGTGCAAAATGAAGACAAAAACAGAAAACCAAAATATTTCAGATAACTCATTTTTCTTTTTTCCCGTTATTTAAGTGAAAAATAAAGACAAAAACAGAAAACCAAAATATTTCAGCTAACTTTTTTTTTCTTTTTTCCCGTTATTTATGTGCAAAACAAGGACAAAAACAGAAAACCAAAATATTTCAGATAACTTTTTTTTCCCCCGTTATTTAGGTGTAAAATAAGGACAAAAACAGAAAACCAAAATATTTCAAATAACTCATTTTTCTTTTTTCCCGTTATTTAAGTGAAAAATAAAGACAAAAACAGAAAACCAAAATATTTCAGCTAACTTTTTTTTTCTTTTTTCCCGTTATTTATGTGAAAAATAAAGACAAAAACAGAAAACCAAAATATTTCAGATAACTTTTTTTTTCATTTTGCCTGTTATTTAGGTGTAAAATAAGGACAAAAACAAAAAACCAAAATATTTCAAATAACTTTTCTTTCTTTTTTCCTGTTATTTATGTGAAAAATAAAAACAAAAACCGAAAACCAAAATATTTAAGATTACTTTTTTTTCTTTTTTCCCGTTATTTAGGTGCAAAATAAGGACAAAAACAGAAAACCAATATTTTTCACATAACCTTTTTTTTCTTTTTTCCCGTTATTTATGTGAAAAATAAAGACAAAAACAGAAAACCAAAATATGTCAGATAACATTTTTTTTCTTTTTTCCCGTTATTTAGGTCCAAAATTAGGACAAACCAGAAAACCAAAATATGTCAGATAACGTTTTTTTTTCATTTTGCCTATTATTTAGGTGTAAAATAAGGACAAAAACAGAAAACCCCAATATTTCAAATAAGTTTTCTTTCTTTTTTCCCGTTATTTTGGTGCAAAATAAGGACAAAAACAGAACACCAAAATATTTCAAATAACTGTTTTTTCTTTTTTCCCATTATTTAGGTCCAAAATTAGGACAAACCAGAAAACCAAAATATGTCAGATAACGTTTTTTTTTTCATTTTGCCTGTTATTTAGGTGTAAAATAAGGACAAAAACAGAAAACCAAAATATTTGAAATAACTTTTTTTTTCATTTTTCCCGTTATTTAGGTTCAAAATAAGGACAAATACAAAAAACCAAAATATTTCAGAAAACTTTTTTTTCATTTTTTCCCGCTATTTAGGTGGAAAATAAGGACAAAAACGGTAAACCAAAATATTTGAGATAACCTTTTTTTTCTTTTTTCCCATTATTTAGTTGTAAAATAAGGGCAAAACCAGAAAACCAAAATATTTCAGATAACTTTTTTTTTCATTTTGCCTGTTATTTAGGTGTAAAATAAGGACAAAAACAGAAAACCAAAATATTTCAAATAACTTTTTTTCTTTTTCCCGTAATTTAGGTCTTTTTTTTGTAAAATAATGCCAAAAACAGAAAATCAAAATATTCCAGACAACTTTTTTTTTCTTCTTTCCCGTTATTGAAGTGAAAAAAACAGACAAAAAAAGAAAACCAAAATATTTCAAATAACTTTTTTTTCAGTTTTCCCGTTATTTAGGTGTAAAATAAGGAGAAAAACAGAAAACCAATATATTTCAGATAACTTATTTTTCTGTTTTACCGTTATTTAGGTGTAAAATAAGGACAAAAACAGAAAACCAAAATATTTCACATAACCTTTTTCTTCTTTTTTCCCGTTATTTAAGTGAAAAATAAAGACAAAAACAGAAAACCAAAATATTTCAAATAACTTTTTTTTTCTTTTTTCCCGTTATTTAAGTGAAAAATAAAGCCAAAAACAGAAAATCAAAATATTCCATACAACTTTTTTTTTCTTTTTTCCCGTTATTTAAGTGAAAAATAAAGACAAAAACAGAAAATCAAAATATTCCAGACAACTTTTTTTTTCTTTTTTCCCGTTATTGAAGTGAGAAAAACAGACAAAAACAGAAAACCAAAATATTTCAAATAACTTTTTTTTTCAGTTTTCCCGTTATTTAGGTGTAAAATAAGGAGAAAAACAGAAAACCAAAATATTTCAGATAACTTTTTTTTTCTTTTTTCCCGTTATTTAGGTGCAAAATAAAGACAAAAACACAAAACCAATATATTTCAGATAACTTTTTTTTCTGTTTTCCCGTTATTGAAGTGAAAAAAACAGACAAAAACAGAAAACCAAAATATTTCAAATAACTTTTTTTTTCAGTTTTCCCGTTATTTAGGTGTAAAATAAGGGGAAAAACAGAAAACCAAAATATTTCAATTAACTATTTTTTTCTTTTTTCCCGTTATTTAGGTGTAAAATAAGGACAAAAACAGAAAACCAAAATATTTCAGATAACTTTTTTTTTCTTTTTTCCCGTTATTTAAGTGAAAAATAAGGCCAAAAACAGAAAATCAAAATATTCCAGACAACTTTTTTTTTCTTTTTTCCCGTTATTGAAGTGAAAAAAACAGACAAAAACAGAAAACCAAAATATTTCAGATAACTTTTTTTTTTCAGTTTTCCCGTTATTTAGGTGTAAAATAAGGAGAAAAACAGAAAACCAAAATATTTCAGATAACTTTTTTTTTCTTTTTTCCCGTTATTTAGGTGCAAAATAAAGACAAAAACACAAAACCAATATATTTCAGATAACTTTTTTTTCTGTTTTCCCGTTATTGAAGTGAAAAAAACAGACAAAAACAGAAAACCAAAATATTTCAAATAACTTTTTTTTTTAGTTTTCCCGTTGTTTAGGTGTAAAATAAGGAGAAAAACAGAAAACCAAAATATTTCAGATAACTTTTTTTTTCTTTTTTCCCGTTATTTAGGTGCAAAATAAAGACAAAAACAGAAAACCAATGTATTTCAGATAACTTTTTTTTCTGTTTTCCCATTATTTAGGTGTAAAATAAGGACAAAAACAGAAAACCAAAATATTTCAAATAACTTTTTTTTTCTTTTTTCCCGTTATTTAAGTGAAAAATAAAGACAAAAACAGAAAACCAATATATTTCAGATAACTTTTTTTTCTGTTTTCCCGTTATTTAGGTGTAAAATAAGGACAAAAACAGAAAACCAAAATATTTCAAATAACTTTTTTTCTTTTTCCCGTAATTTAGGTCTTTTTTTTGTAAAATAAGGCCAAAAACAGAAAATCAAAATATTCCAGACAACTTTTTTTTTCTTTTTTCCCGTTATTGAAGTCAAAAAAACAGACAAAAACAGAAAACCAAAATATTTCAAATAACTTTTTTTTCAGTTTTCCCGTTATTTAGGTGTAAAATAAGGAGAAAAACAGAAAACCAAAATATTTCAGATAACTTTTTTTTTCTTTTTTCCCGTTATTTAAGTGAAAAATAAGGCCAAAAACAGAAAATCAAAATATTCCCGACAACTTTTTTTTTCTTTTTTCCCGTTATTGAAGTGAAAAAAACAGACAAAAACAGAAAACCAAAATATTTCAAATAACTTTTTTTTTCAGTTTTCCCTTTATTTAGGTGTAAAATAAGGAGAAAAACAGAAAACCAAAATATTTCAGATAACTTTTTTTTTCTTTTTTCCCGTTATTTAGGTGCAAAATAAAGACAAAAACAGAAAACCAATATATTTCAGATAACTTTTTTTTCTGTTTTCCCGTTATTTAGGTGTAAAATAAGGACAAAACCAGAAAACCAAAATATTTCAGATAACTTCTTTTTTCTTTTTTCCTGTTATTTAAGTGAAAAAAAAACACAAAAACAGAAAACCAATATATTTCAGATAACTTTTTTTTCTGTTTTCCCGTTATTTAGGTCCAAAAGCAGGACAAAAACAGAAAACCAAAATATTTCAAATAACTTTTTTTTCTTTTTTCCCGTTATTTAGGTGCAAAATAAGGACAATAAAAGAAAACCAAAATATTTCAGATAACTTTTTTTTTCTTTTTTGCCGTTATTTAAGTGAAAAATAAAGACAAAAACAGAAAACCAAAATATTTCAGATAACTTTTTTCTTCCTTTTTTCCGTTATTTCGGTCCAAAAGCAGGACAAATACAGAAAACCAAAATATTTCAAATAACTATCTTTTCTTTTTTTCCGTTATTTAGGTGCAAAATGAAGACAAAAACAGAAAACCAAAATATTTCTGATAACTTTTTTTTTTCCCTCGTTATTTAGGTGTAAAATAAGGACAAAAACAGAAAACCAAAATATTTCAAATAACTCTTTTTTTCTTTTTTCCCTTTATTTAGGTGCAAAATAAGGACAAAAACAGAAATCCAAAATATTTCAGCTAACTTTTTTTTTCTTTTTTCCCGTTATTTAGGTGCAAAACAAGGCCAAAAACAGAAAACCAAAATATTTCAATTCACTTTTTTCTCTATTTTCCCGCTATTTAAGTGAATAATAAAGACAAAAACAGAAAACCAAAATATTTCAGTTAACTTTTTTTTTTCTTTCTTCCTTTTATTTAGGTGCAAAATAACGCCAAAAACATAAAACCAAAATATTTCAGATAACTTTTTTTTTCTTTTTTCCCGTTATTAATGTGAAAAATAAAGACAAAAACAGAAAACCAAAATATTTCAGATAACTTTTTTTTTCATTTTGACTGTTATTGAGGTGCAAAATAAGGACAAAAACAAAAAACCAAAATATTTCAAATAACTTTTCTTTCTTTTTTCCTGTTATTTATGTGAAAAATAAAAACAAAAACCGAAAACCAAAATATTTCAGATACCTTTTTTTTCTTTTTTCCCGTTATTTAGGTGCAAAATAAGGACAAAAACAGACAACCAAAATATTTCACATAACCTTTTTTTTCTTTTTTCCCGTTATTTATGTGAAAAATAAAGACAAAAACAGAAAACCAAAATATGTCAGATAACTTTTTTTTTTCTTTTTTCCCGTTATTTAGGTCCAAAATTACGACAAACCAGAAAACCAAAATATGTCAGATAATGTTTTTTTTTCATTTTGCCTGTTATTTAGGTGTAAAATAAGGACAAAAACAGAAAACCAAAATATTTCAAATAACTTTTCTTTCTTTTTTCCCGTTATTTTGGTGCAAAATAAGGACAAAAACAGAACACCAAAATATTTCAAATAACTGTTTTTTCTTTTTTCCCGTTATTTAGGTCCAAAATTAGGACAAACCAGAAAACCAAAATATGTCAGATAACGTTTTTTTTTCATTTTGCCTGTTATTTAGGTGTAAAATAAGGACAAAAACAGAAAACCAAAATATTTGAAATAACTTTTTTTTTCTTTTTTCCCGTTATTTAGGTTCAAAATAAGGACAAATACAAAAAACCAAAATATTTTAGAAAACTTTTTTTTCCTTTTTTCCCGCTATTTAGGTGGAAAATAAGGACAAAAACGGAAAACCAAAATATTTGAGATAACCTCTTTTTTCTTTTTTCCCATTATTTAGTTGTAAAATAAGGACAAAACCAGAAAACCAAAATATTTCAGATAACTTTTTTTTTCATTTTGCCTGTTATTTAGGTGTAAAATAAGGACAAAAACAGAAAACCAAAATATTTCAAATAACTTTTTTTCTTTTTCCCGTAATTTAGGTCTTTTTTTTTGTAAAATAATGCCAAAAACAGAAAATCAAAATATTTCAGACAACTTTTTTTTTCTTCTTTCCCGTTATTGAAGTGAAAAAAACAGACAAAAACAGAAAACCAAAATATTTCAAATAACTTTTTTTTTCAGTTTTCCCGTTATTTAGGTGTAAAATAAGGAGAAAAACAGTAAACCAAAATATTTCAGATAACTTTTTTTTTCTTTTTTCCCGTTATTTAAGTGAAAAATAAAGACAAAAACAGAAAACCAATATATTTCAGATAACTTATTTTTCTGTTTTACCGTTATTTAGGTGTAAAATAATGACAAAAACAGAAAACCAAAATATTTCACATAACCTTTTTTTTCTTTTTTCCCGTTATTTAAGTGAAAAATAAAGACAAAAACAGAAAACCAAACTATTTCAAATAACTTTTTTTTTCTTTTTTCCCGTTATTTAAGTGAAAAATAAAGACAAAAACAGAAAACCAAAATATTTCAGTTAACTATTTTTTTCTTTTTTCCCGTTATTTAGGTGTAAAATAAGGACCAAAACAGAAAACCAAAATATTTCAGATAACTTTTTTTTTCTTTTTTCCCGTTATTTAAGTGAAAAATAAGGCCAAAAACAGAAAATCAAAATATTCCAGACAACTTTTTTTTTCTTTTTTCCCGTTATTGAAGTGAAAAATAAAGACAAAAACAGAAAACCAAAATATTTCAGTTAACTATTTTTTTCTTTTTTCCCGTTATTTAGGTGTAAAATAAGGACCAAAACAGAAAACCAAAATATTTCAGATAACTTTTTTTTTCTTTTTCCCCGTTATTTAAGTGAAAAATAAGGCCAAAAACAGAAAACCAAAATATTTCAAATAACTTTTTTTTTCAGTTTTCCCGTTATTTAGGTGTAAAATAAGGACAAAACCAGAAAACCAAAATATTTCAGATAACTTCTTTTTTCTTTTTTCCCGTTATTTAAGTGAAAAATAAAGACAAAAACAGAAAACCAAAATATTTCAGTTAACTATTTTTTTCTTTTTTCCCGTTATTTAGGTGTAAAATAAGGACCAAAACAGAAAACCAAAATATTTCAGATAACTTTTTTTTTCTTTTTTCCCGTTATTTAAGTGAAAAATAAGGCCAAAAACAGAAAACCAAAATATTTCAAATAACTTTTTTTTTCAGTTTTCCCGTTATTTACGTGTAAAATAACGACAAAAACAGAAAACCAAAATATTTCAAATAACTCTTTTTTTCTTTTTTCCCTTTATTTAGGTGCAAAATAAGGACAAAAACAGAAATCCAAAATATTTCAGCTAACTTTTTTTTTCTTTTTTCCCGTTATTTAGGTGCAAAACAAGGCCAAAAACAGAAAACCAAAATATTTCAATTAACTTTTTTCTCTATTTTACCGCTATTTAAGTGAAAAATAAAGACAAAAACAGAAAACCAAAATATTTCAGTTAACTTTTTTTTTTCTTTTTTCCTTTTATTTAGGTGCAAAATAACGCCAAAAACATAAAACCAAAATATTTCAGATAACTTTTTTTTTCTTTTTTCCCGTTATTTATGTGAAAAATAAAGACAAAAACAGAAAACCAAAATATTTCAGATAACTTTTTTTTTCATTTTGACTGTTATTAAGGTGCAAAATAAGGACAAAAACAAAAAACCAAAATATTTCAAATAACTTTTCTTTCTTTTTTCCTGTTATTTATGTGAAAAATAAAAACAAAAACCGAAAACCAAAATATTTCAGATAACTTTTTTTTCTTTTTTCCCGTTATTTAGGTGCAAAATAAGGACAAAAACAGAAAACCAAAATATTTCACATAACCTTTTTTTTCTTTTTTCCCGTTATTTATGTGAAAAATAAAGACAAAAACAGAAAACCAAAATATGTCAGATAACTTTTTTTTTCTTTTTTCCCGTTATTTAGGTTAAAAATTACGACAAACCAGAAAACCAAAATATGTCAGATAATGTTTTTTTTTCATTTTGCCTGTTATTTAGGTGTAAAATAAGGACAAAAACAGAAAACCAAAATATTTCAAATAACTTTTCTTTCTTTTTTCCCGTTATTTTGGTGCAAAATAAGGACAAAAACAGAACACCAAAATATTTCAAATAACTGTTTTTTCTTTTTTCCCGTTATTTAGGTCCAAAATTAGGACAAACCAGAAAACCAAAATATGTCAGATAACGTTTTTTTTTCATTTTGCCTGTTATTTAGGTGTAAAATAAGGACAAAAACAGAAAACCAAAATATTTCAAATAACTTTTTTTCTTTTTCCCGTAATTTAGGTCTTTTTTTTTGTAAAATAATGCCAAAAACAGAAAATCAAAATATTTCAGACAACTTTTTTTTTCTTCTTTCCCGTTATTGAAGTGAAAAAAACAGACAAAAACAGAAAACCAAAATATTTCAAATAACTTTTTTTTTCAGTTTTCCCGTTATTTAGGTGTAAAATAAGGAGAAAAACAGTAAACCAAAATATTTCAGATAACTTTTTTTTTCTTTTTTCCCGTTAGTTAAGTGAAAAATAAAGACAAAAACAGAAAACCAATATATTTCAGATAACTTATTTTTCTGTTTTACCGTTATTTAGGTGTAAAATAAGGACAAAAACAGAAAACCAAAATATTTCACATAACCTTTTTTTTCTTTTTTCCCGTTATTTAAGTGAAAAATAAAGACAAAAACAGAAAACCAAAATATTTCAAATAACTTTTTTTTTCTTTTTTCCCGTTATTTAAGTGAAAAATAAAGACAAAAACAGAAAACCAAAATATTTCAGTTAACTATTTTTTTCTTTTTTCCCGTTATTTAGGTGTAAAATAAGGACCAAAACAGAAAACCAATATATTTCAGATAACTTTTTTTTTCTTTTTTCCCGTTATTTAAGTGAAAAATAAGGGCAAAAACAGAAAATCAAAATATTCCAGACAACTTTTTTTTTTCTTTTTTCCCGTTATTGAAGTGAAAAAAACAGACAAAAACAGAAAACCAAAATATTTCAAATAACTTTTTTTTTCAGTTTTCCCGTTATTTAGGTGTAAAATAAGGAGAAAACAGAAAACCAAAATATTTCAGATAACTTTTTTTTTCTTTTTTCCCGTTATTTAGGTGCAAAATAAAGACAAAAACACAAAACCAATATATTTCAGATAACTTTTTTTTCTGTTTTCCCGTTATTGAAGTGAAAAAAACAGACAAAAACAGAAAACCAAAATATTTCTAATAACTATTTTTTCAGTTTTCCCGTTATTTAGGTGTAAAATAAGGAGAAAAACAGAAAACCAAAATATTTCAGATAACTTTTTTTTTCTTTTTTCCCGTTATTTAGTTGCAAAATAAAGACAAAAACAGAAAACCAATATATTTCAGATAACTTTTTTTTCTGTTTTCCCGTTATTTAGGTGTAAAATAAGGACAAAAACAGAAAACCAAAATATTTCAGATAACTTTTTTTTTTTTTTTTCCCGTTATTTAAGTGAAAAATAAAGACAAAAACAGAAAACCAATATATTTCAGATAACTTTTTTTTTCTGTTTTCCCATTATTTAGGTGTAAAATAAAGACAAAAACAGAAAACCAAAATATTTCAAATAACTTTTTTTTCTTTTTCCCGTAATTTAGGTCTTTTTTTTGGAAAATAAGGCCAAAAACAGAAAATCAAAATTTTCCAGACAATTTTTTTTTTCTTTTTTCCCGTTATTGAAGTGAAAAAAACAGACAAAAACAGAAAACCAAAATATTTCAAATAACTTTTTTTTTCAGTTTTCCCTTTATTTAGGTGTAAAATAAGGAGAAAAACAGAAAACCAAAATATTTCAGATAACTTTTTTTTTCTTTTTTCCCGTTATTTAGGTGCAAAATAAAGACAAAAACAGAAAACCAATATATTTCAGATAACTTTTTTTTCTTTTTTCCTGTCATTTAGGTGCAAAATAACGACAAAAAGAGAAAATCAAAATATTCCAGACAACTTTTTTTTTCTTTTTTCCCGTTATTGAAGTGAAAAAAACAGACAAAAACAGAAAACCAAAATATTTCAAATAACTTTTTTTTTCAGTTTTCCCTTTATTTAGGTGTAAAATAAGGAGAAAAACAGAAAACCAAAATATCTCAGATAACTTTTTTTTTCTTTTTTCCCGTTATTTAAGTGAAAAATAAGGCCAAAAACAGAAAATCAAAATATTCCAGACAACTTTTCTTTTCTTTTTTCCCGTTATTGAAGTGAAAAAAACAGACAAAAACAGAAAACCAAAATATTTCAAATAACTTTTTTTTTCAGTTTTCCCTTTATTTAGGTGTAAAATAAGGAGAAAAACAGAAAACCAAAATATTTCAGATAATTTTTTTTTTCTTTTTTCCCGTTATTTAGGTGTAAAATAAGGACAAAAACAGAAAACCAAAATATTTCAAATAACTTTTTTATCTTTTTTCCCGTTATTAAATGAAAATTAAAGACAAAAACTGAAAATCAAAATATTTCAAATAACTTTTTTTTCGTTTTTCCCGTTACGTGCAAAATAAGGACAAAAACAGAACACCAAAATATTTCACATAACCTTTTTTTTCTTTTTTCCCGTTATTTAAGTGAAAAATAAAGACAAAAACAGAAAACCAAAATATTTCAGATAACTTTTTTTTTCTTTTTTCCCGTTATTTAAGTGAAAAATAAAGACAAAAACAGAAAATCAAAATATTTCAGTTAACTTTTTTTTCTTTTTCCCGTTATTTAAGTGTAAAATAAAGACAAAAACAGAAAAGCAAAATATTTCAGTTAACTTTTTTTTTCTTTTTGCCCGTTATTTAGGTGTAAAATAACGCCAAAAACAGAAAACCAATTTAGTTCAAATAACTTTTTATTTCTTTTTTCCCGTTATTAAGTGAAAATTAAAGACAAAAACTGAAAATCAAAATATTTCAGATAACTTTTTTTTAGTTTTTTGCCGTTATTTAGGTCCAAAAGTAGGACAAAAACAGAAAACCAAAATATTTCAGATAACTTTTTTTTTCTTTTTTCCCGTTATTTAAGTGAAAAATAAAGACAAAAACAGAAAACCAAAATATTCCAGTTAACTTTTTTTTTCTTTTTTCCCGTTATTTAGATGCAAAATAACGCCAAAAACAGAAAACCAATTTATTTCAAATAACTTTTTTTTTTTTTCCCGTTAGGTGCAAAATAAGGACAAAAACAGAAAACCAAAATATTTCACATAACCTTTTTTTTCTTTTTTCCCGTTATTTAAGTGAAAAATAAAGACAAAAACAGAAAACCAAAATATTTCAGATAACTTTTTTTTTCTTTTTTCCCGTTATTTAAGTCAAAAATAAAGACAAAAACAGAAAACCAAAATATTTCACATAACCTTTTTTTTCTTTTTTCCCGTTATTTAAGTGAAAAATAAAGACAAAAACAGAAAACCAAAATATTTCAGATAACTTTTTTTTTCTTTTTTCCCGTTATTTAAGTGAAAAATAAAGACAAAAACAGAAAATCAAAATATTTCAGTTAACTATTTTTTTCTTTTTTCCCGTTATTTAGGTGTAAAATAAGGACAAAAACAGAAAACCAAAATATTTCAAATAACTTTTTTTTCTTTTTTCCCGTTAGGTGCAAAATAAGGACAAAAACAGAAAACCAAAATATTTCACATAACCTTTTTTTTCTTTTTTCCCGTTATTTAAGT
The DNA here is from genome assembly GCA_963932195.1 of Empis livida. Lineage (NCBI taxonomy): Eukaryota > Metazoa > Arthropoda > Insecta > Diptera > Empididae > Empis > Empis livida. The sequence goes on along the minus strand of OZ010647.1, from coordinate 25,738,968 downwards.
GAAAAATAAAGACAAAAACAGAAAACCAAAATATTCCAGATAACTTTTTTTTCTTTTTTCCCGTTATTTAAGTGAAAAATAAAGACAAACACAGAAAAGCAAAATATTTCAGATAACTTTTTTTTCTTTTTTCCCGTTATTTAAGTGAAAAATAAAGACAAAAACAGAAAAGCAAAATATTTCAGATAACTTTTTTTTTCTTTTTTGCCGTTATTTAGGTCCAAAAGTAGGACAAAAACAGAAAACCAAAATATTTCAGATAACTTTTTTTTTCTTTTTACCCGTTATTTAAGTCAAAAATAAAGACAAAAACAGAAAACCAAAATATTTCAGATAACTTTTTTTTTCTTTTTTCCTGTTATTTAGGTGTAAAATAAGGACAAAAACAGCAAACCAAAATATTTCAAATAACTTTTTTTTCTTTTTTCCCGTTAGGTGCAAAATAAGGACAAAAACAGAACACCAAAATATTTCACATAACCTTTTTTTTCTTTTTTCCCGTTATTTAGATGCAAAATAACGCCAAAAACAGAAAACCAAAATATTTCAGATAACTTTTTTTTTCTCTTTTCCCGTTATTTAAGTGAAAAATAAAGACAAAAACAGAAAACCAAAATATTTCAGTTAACTTTTTTTTTCTTTTTCCCGTTATTTAAGTGAAAAATAAAGACAAAAACAGAAAAGCAAAATATTTCAGTTAACTTTTTTTTTTCTTTTTTCCCGTTATTTAAGTGAAAAATAAAGACAAAAACAGAAAACCAAAATATTTCAGTTAACTTTTTTTTTCTTTTTTCCCGTTATTTAGATGCAAAATAACGCCAAAAACAGAAAACCTATTTATTTCAAATAACTTTTTTTTTCTTTTTTCCTGTTAGGTGCAAAATAAGGACAAAAACAGAAAACCAAAATATTTCACATAACCTTTTTTTTTTTCCCCGTTATTTAAGTGAAAAATAAAGACAAAAACAGAAAACCAAAATATTTCAGATAACTTTTTTTTTCTTTTTTCCTGTTATTTAGGTGTAAAATAAGGACAAAAACAGAAAACCAAAATATTTCAAATAACTTTTTTTTCTTTTTTCCCGTTAGGTGCAAAATAAGGACAAAAACAGAACACCAAAATATTTCACATAACCTTTTTTTTCTTTTTTCCCGTTATTTAAGTGAAAAATAAAGACAAAAAACCAAAATATTTCAGATAACTTTTTTTTTCTTTTTTCCCGTTATTTAAGTGAAAAATAAAGACAAAAACAGAAAACCAAAATATTTCAGTTAACTTTTTTTTTCTTTTTCCCGTTATTTAAGTGAAAAATAAAGACAAAAACAGAAAAGCAAAATATTTCAGTTAACTTTTTTTTTCTTTTTTCCCGTTATTTAAGTGAAAAATAAAGACAAAAACAGAAAACCAAAATATTCCAGATAACTTTTTTCTTCTTTTTCCCGTTATTTAAGTGAAAAATAAAGACAAAAACAGAAAACCAAAATATTTCAGATAACTTTTTTTTTCTTTTTTCCTGTTATTAAGGTGCAAAATAAGGACAAAAACAGAAAACCAAAATATTTCAAATAACTTTTGTTTCTTTTTTCCCGTTATTTAGGTGCAAAATTAGGACAAAGACAGAATACCAAAATATTTCATAAAACCTTTTTTTTCTTTTTTCCCGTTATTTAAGTGAAAAATAAAGACAAAAACAGAAAACCAAAATATTTCAGATAACTTTTTTTTTCTTTTTTCCCGTTATTTAAGTGAAAAATAAAGACAAAAACAGAAAACCAAAATATTTCAGTTAACTTTTTTTTTCTTTTTCCCGTTATTTAAGTGAAAAATAAAGACAAAAACATAAAAGCAAAATATTTCAGTTAACTTTTTTTTTCTTTTTGCCCGTTATTTAGGTGTAAAATAACGCCAAAAACAGAAAACCAATTTATTTCAAATAACTTTTTATTTCTTTTTTCCCGGTATTAAGTGAAAATTGAAGACAAAAACTGAAAATCAAAATATTTCAGATAACTTTTTTTTAGTTTTTTGCCGTTATTAGGTCCAAAAGTAGGACAAAAACAGAAAACCAAAATATTTCAGATAACTTTTTTTTTCTTTTTTCCCGTTATTTAAGTGAAAAATAAAGACAAAAACAGAAAACCAAAATATTCCAGTTAACTTTTTTTTTCTTTTTTCCCGTTATTTAGATGCAAAATAACGCCAAAAACAGAAAACCAATTTATTTCAAATAACTTTTTTTTTCTTTTTTCCCGTTAGGTGCAAAATAAGGACAAAAACAGAAAACCAAAATATTTCACATATCCTTTTTTTTCTTTTTTCCCGTTATTTAAGGGAAAAATAAAGACAAAAACAGAAAACCAAAATATTTCAGATAACTTTTTTTTTCTTTTTTCCCGTTATTTAAGTGAAAAATAAAGACAAAAACAGAAAACGAAAATATTTCAGTTAACTATTTTTTTCTTTTTTCCCGTTATTTAGATGCAAAATAACGCCAAAAACAGAAAACCAATTTATTTCAAATAACTTTTTTTTTTTTTCCCGTTAGGTGCAAAATAAGGACAAAAACAGAAAACCAAAATATTTCACATAACCTTTTTTTTCTTTTTTCCCGTTATTTAAGTGAAAAATAAAGACAAAAACAGAAAACCAAAATATTTCAGATAACTTTTTTTTTCTTTTTTCCCGTTATTTAAGTCAAAAATAAAGACAAAAACAGAAAACGAAAATATTTCAGTTAACTATTTTTTTCTTTTTTCCCGTTATTTAGATGCAAAATAACGCCAAAAACAGAAAACCAATTTATTTCAAATAACTTTTTTTTTTTTCCCGTTAGGTGCAAAATAAGGACAAAAACAGAAAACCAAAATATTTCACATAACCTTTTTTTTCTTTTTTCCCGTTATTTAAGTGAAAAATAACGCCAAAAACAGAAAACCAATTTAGTTCAAATAACTTTTTATTTCTTTTTTCCCGTTATTAAGTGAAAATTAAAGACAAAAACTGAAAATCAAAATATTTCAGATAACTTTTTTTTAGTTTTTTGCCGTTATTTAGGTCCAAAAGTAGGACAAAAACAGAAAACCAAAATATTTCAGATAACTTTTTTTTTCTTTTTTCCCGTTATTTAAGTGAAAAATAAAGACAAAAACAGAAAACCAAAATATTCCAGTTAACTTTTTTTTTCTTTTTTCCCGTTATTTAGATGCAAAATAACGCCAAAAACAGAAAACCAATTTATTTCAAATAACTTTTTTTTTTTTTCCCGTTAGGTGCAAAATAAGGACAAAAACAGAAAACCAAAATATTTCACATAACCTTTTTTTTCTTTTTTCCCGTTATTTAAGTGAAAAATAAAGACAAAAACAGAAAACCAAAATATTTCAGATAACTTTTTTTTTCTTTTTTCCCGTTATTTAAGTCAAAAATAAAGACAAAAACAGAAAACCAAAATATTTCACATAACCTTTTTTTTCTTTTTTCCCGTTATTTAAGTGAAAAATAAAGACAAAAACAGAAAACCAAAATATTTCAGATAACTTTTTTTTTCTTTTTTCCCGTTATTTAAGTGAAAAATAAAGACAAAAACAGAAAATCAAAATATTTCAGTTAACTATTTTTTTCTTTTTTCCCGTTATTTAGGTGTAAAATAAGGACAAAAACAGAAAACCAAAATATTTCAAATAACTTTTTTTTCTTTTTTCCCGTTAGGTGCAAAATAAGGACAAAAACAGAAAACCAAAATATTTCACATAACCTTTTTTTTCTTTTTTCCCGTTATTTAAGTGAAAAATAAAGACAAAAACAGAAAACCAAAATATTCCAGATAACTTTTTTTTCTTTTTTCCCGTTATTTAAGTGAAAAATAAAGACAAACACAGAAAAGCAAAATATTTCAGATAACTTTTTTTTCTTTTTTCCCGTTATTTAAGTGAAAAATAAAGACAAAAACAGAAAAGCAAAATATTTCAGATAACTTTTTTTTTCTTTTTTGCCGTTATTTAGGTCCAAAAGTAGGACAAAAACAGAAAACCAAAATATTTCAGATAACTTTTTTTTTCTTTTTACCCGTTATTTAAGTCAAAAATAAAGACAAAAACAGAAAACCAAAATATTTCAGATAACTTTTTTTTTCTTTTTTCCTGTTATTTAGGTGTAAAATAAGGACAAAAACAGAAAACCAAAATATTTCAAATAACTTTTTTTTCTTTTTTCCCGTTAGGTGCAAAATAAGGACAAAAACAGAACACCAAAATATTTCACATAACCTTTTTTTTCTTTTTTCCCGTTATTTAGATGCAAAATAACGCCAAAAACAGAAAACCAAAATATTTCAGATAACTTTTTTTTTCTTTTTTCCCGTTATTTAAGTGAAAAATAAAGACAAAAACAGAAAACCAAAATATTTCAGTTAACTTTTTTTTTCTTTTTCCCGTTATTTAAGTGAAAAATAAAGACAAAAACAGAAAAGCAAAATATTTCAGTTAACTTTTTTTTTCTTTTTTCCCGTTATTAAAGTGAAAAATAAAGACAAAAACAGAAAACCAAAATATTTCAGTTAACTTTTTTTTTCTTTTTTCCCGTTATTTAGATGCAAAATAACGCCAAAAACAGAAAACCTATTTATTTCAAATAACTTTTTTTTTCTTTTTTCCTGTTAGGTGCAAAATAAGGACAAAAACAGAAAACCAAAATATTTCACATAACCTTTTTTTTTTTTCCCCGTTATTTAAGTGAAAAATAAAGACAAAAACAGAAAACCAAAATATTTCAGATAACTATTTTTTTCTTTTTTCCTGTTATTTAGGTGTAAAATAAGGACAAAAACAGAAAACCAAAATATTTCAAATAACTTTTTTTTCTTTTTTCCCGTTAGGTGCAAAATAAGGACAAAAACAGAACACCAAAATATTTCACATAACCTTTTTTTTCTTTTTTCCCGTTATTTAAGTGAAAAATAAAGACAAAAAACCAAAATATTTCAGATAACTTTTTTTTTCTTTTTTCCCGTTATTTAAGTGAAAAATAAAGACAAAAACAGAAAACCAAAATATTTCAGTTAACTTTTTTTTTCTTTTTCCCGTTATTTAAGTGAAAAATAAAGACAAAAACAGAAAACCAAAATATTTCAGTTAACTTTTTTTTTCTTTTTTCCCGTTATTTAAGTGAAAAATAAAGACAAAAACAGAAAACCAAAATATTTCAGTTAACTTTTTTTTTCTTTTTCCCGTTATTTAAGTGAAAAATAAAGACAAAAACAGAAAACCAAAATATTTCAGATAACTTTTTTTTTCTTTTTTCCTGTTATTTAGGTGTAAAATAAGGACAAAAACAGAAAACCAAAATATTTCAAATAACTTTTTTTTCTTTTTTCCCGTTAGGTGCAAAATAAGGACAAAAACAGAACACCAAAATATTTCACATAACCTTTTTTTTCTTTTTTCCCGTTATTTAAGTGAAAAATAAAGACAAAAACAGAAAACCAAAATATTTCAGATAACTTTTTTTTTCTTTTTTCCCGTTATTTAAGTGAAAAATAAAGACAAAAACAGAAAACCAAAATATTTCAGTTAACTTTTTTTTTCTTTTTCCCGTTATTTAAGTGAAAAATAAAGACAAAAACATAAAAGCAAAATATTTCAGTTAACTTTTTTTTTCTTTTTGCCCGTTATTTAGGTGTAAAATAACGCCAAAAACAGAAAACCAATTTATTTCAAATAACTTTTTATTTCTTTTTTCCCGGTATTAAGTGAAAATTGAAGACAAAAACTGAAAATCAAAATATTTCAGATAACTTTTTTTTAGTTTTTTGCCGTTATTAGGTCCAAAAGTAGGACAAAAACAGAAAACCAAAATATTTCAGATAACTTTTTTTTTCTTTTTTCCCGTTATTTAAGTGAAAAATAAAGACAAAAACAGAAAACCAAAATATTCCAGTTAACTTTTTTTTTCTTTTTTCCCGTTATTTAGATGCAAAATAACGCCAAAAACAGAAAACCAATTTATTTCAAATAACTTTTTTTTTCTTTTTTCCCGTTAGGTGCAAAATAAGGACAAAAACAGAAAACCAAAATATTTCACATATCCTTTTTTTTCTTTTTTCCCGTTATTTAAGGGAAAAATAAAGACAAAAACAGAAAACCAAAATATTTCAGATAACTTTTTTTTTCTTTTTTCCCGTTATTTAAGTGAAAAATAAAGACAAAAACAGAAAACGAAAATATTTCAGTTAACTATTTTTTTCTTTTTTCCCCGTTATTTAGGTGTAAAATAAGGACAAAAACAGAAAACCAAAATATTTCAAATAACTTTTTTTTCTTTTTTCCCGTTAGGTGCAAAATAAGGACAAAAACAGAAAACCAAAATATTTCACATAACCTTTTTTTCTTTTTTCCCGTTATTTAAGTGAAAAAATAAAGACAAAAACAGAAAACCAAAATATTCCAGATAACTTTTTTTTCTTTTTTCCCGTTATTTAAGTGAAAAATAAAGACAAACACAGAAAACCAAAATATTTCAGATAACTTTTTTTTTATTTTTTCCCGTTATTTAAGTGTAAAATAAAGACAAAAACAGAAAAGCAAAATATTTCAGATAACTTTTTTTTTCTTTTTTGCCGTTATTTAGGTCCAAAAGTAGGACAAAAACAGAAAACCAAAATATATCAGATAACTTTTTTTTTCTTTTTTCCCGTTATTTAAGTCAAAAATAAAGACAAAAACAGAAAACCAAAATATTTCAGATAACTTTTTTTTACTTTTTTCCCGTTATTTAAGTGAAAAATAAAGACAAAAACAGAAAACCAAAATATTTCAGTTAACTTCTTTTTTCTTTTTTCCCGTTATTTAGGTGTAAAATAAGGACAAAAACAGAAAACCAAAATATTTCACATAACCTTTTTTCCTTTTTTCCCGTTATTTAAGTGAAAAATAAAGTGAAAAACTGAAAACCAAAATATTTCAGATAACTTTTTTTTTCTTTTTTCCCGTTATTTAACCCTTTCCCAGCCTGTGGGAAGTATTTTTCCCACTTCACTAAATTCGCGATTCTGGTAACACCGAATATTATTTTGGCTTAAGGGTTGAGCAGACATATGGTGGAAAGTAGCACAAATATTATTTGTGCTGCTTCGAAAAGATATTCGCTATAGTTTTTTTGTTAAATTGAATGCAACGGCACATTCCGTCAAAACAATAATTTTTTTTTGTGATTTTGGTCTGTTTTTTAGTCTTGTCATATAATTAGCAATTAAATAGTGAATAATAAGAAATTAAAAGTTATAATCATGATAATTAATATTTCTAATAACATAATAATATATAATAAAGTGAGTAGTTCTTTTTTTTTGACAAATATTGGAGGTTTAGTAGGTGGGAAGTATATTTCCCGCTGCCTATATAAGAATAGATAATTTGTAGTTCTATATTTGAAATATTATAGATTTTGGTGATGGCGGAATGGAATGTAAACAATCCCAAACATTTGGAAGAGATGATGGATTATTTTTTTTCATTACCTGATGAAGACGAATTATCAAATGTTGATGCCGATGAAGGTGCCCAAGCTGAAATTTTAAGATTGGATAATTTCGGAAGTGCTGATTACAATGAAATAGCTCTGCCTATTGTGGAAATTTTTCATGATGAAATTGAACCCATGGTAACTTGTGCCAATTCGGTAGTTGATGTAGACCCAAATGACGAAATCGATTATAGTGATGACTTGGAATGGGGCTCAAACACAGCTTATTTCGATAAAATAAGTACATTGTTTTCTGATGAAGTAAATATAAAAATCGACCAAAATTCAAAAGAAGTAGATTGTTTTTTGAAAATATTTGATTGCAATATAATTTTAAAAATTGTTGAAGAAACAAATGCATATGCCATTCAATACCAAACTAAAAATTGGGCAGACACTAACTCAAAGGAAATTATGGCTTTTATAGGGTGTCTAATTCTTATGGGCATACATCAACAGAAGTTTCGTGTCCAAAAGTTGTCGCTGTATACAATGAAATAATGGGAGCAGTGGATAGGTTTGACCAATTTCGTGAAAGGTATGCAATTGGTAGAAGGTCGATAAAATGGTGGCATCGAATATTCTATTACCTTATCGACTTGCCTATTGTAAATAGCTTCATAATGTGCAGGTATTCAAAAAGGGCTGCAAATATAAGGTTTTACCAACTGTCAATACGATTGGCCAAACAGCTTATTGATGATTACAGTAGTCAGAAACGACGAGGTCGCCCAATGATTAATTATTTAAAACATATGCCAGTTCCAGACGATGTAAGAATGGTGGAAGTTGGTAATCATATGCCACATCAAAATGAAAATTATCGTAGATACAAATTTTGCATTACAAAATACGCAGAAAAAAGGACGCGATATACTTGTACATCATGCGATGGCACATCGCATGATGTACAAGTATATCGCGTGAAAAATAAAGACAAAAACAGAAAACCAAAATATTTCAGATAACTTTTTTTTTATTTTTTCCGTTATTTAGGTGCAAAATAAGGACAGCAACAGCAAACTAAAATATTTCAGATAACTTTTTTTTATTTTTTCACAAAAAATAAAAAAAAGTAGCACAAAAACAGAAAACCAAAATATTTCAGATAACTTTTTTTTCTTTTTCCTGTTTTTTAAGAGGCAAAAAAAAGGACAAAAACAGAAAACCAAATATTTCAGATAACTTTTTTTTCTTTTTCCCGTTATTTAGGTGTAAAATAAGGACAAAAACAGAAAACCAAATATTTCAGATATTTTTTTTTTCTTTTTTCCCGTTATTTAGGTGCAAAATAAGGACAAAAACAGAAAACCGAAATATTTCAGATAACTTTTTTTTTCTTTTGTCCCGTTATTTAAGTGAAAAATAAAGACAAAAACAGAAAACCAAAATATTTCAGATAACTTTTTTTTCTTTTTTCCCGTTACTATAGTGAAAAATAAAGACAAAAACAGAAAACCAAAATATTTTAAATAACTTTTTTTTCTTTTTTCCCGTTATTTAGGTGTAAAATAAGGACAAAAACAGAAAACCAAAATATTTCAAATAACTTATTTTTTCTTTTTTCCCGTTATTTAGGTGTAAAATAAAGACAAAAACAAAAAACCAAAATATTTCAGATAACTTTTTTTTTCTTTTTCCCGTTACTATAGTGAAAAATAAAGACAAAAACAGAAAACCAAAATATTTCAAACAACTTTTTTTTCTTTTTTCCCGTTATTTAGGTGCAAAATAAGGACAAAAACAGAAAACCACAATATTTCAAATAACTTTTTTCTTGTTTTTTCCCGTTATTTAGGTGTAAAATAGGGACAAAAACAGAAAACCAAAATATTTCCGATAACTTTTTTTTTCTTTTTTCCCCGTTACTATAGTGGAAAATAAAGACAAAAACAGAAAACCATAATATTTCAGATAACTTTTTTTTTCTTTTTTCCCGTTATTTAAGTTAAAAATAAAGACAAAAACAGAAAACCAAAATATTCAGATACCTTTTTCTTGTTTTTTCCCGTTATTTAGGTGTAAAATAGGGACAAAAACAGAAAACCAAAATATTTCAGATAACTTTTTTTTTTCTCTTTTCCCGCTATATAAGTGAAAAGTAAAGACAAAAACAGAAAACCATAATATTTCAGATTATTTTTTTTTTCTTTTTTACCGCTATTTAAGTGAAAAATAAATACAAAAACAGAAAACCAAAATATTTCAGATAACTTTTTTTTATATTTTCCGTTATTTAGATGTAAAATAAGGACAAAAAAAGAAAACCATAATATTTCAGATAATTTTTTTTTTTGTTTTTCATGTTATTTAGTTGCAAAATAAGGACTAAAACAGAAAACCATAATATTTCAGATAACTTAGTTTTTCTTTTTCGCGATATTTAAGTGCAAAATAAGGACAGAAACAGAAAACTAAAATATTTCAGATAACTTTTTTTTCGTTTTTCCCGTTATTATAGTGAAAAATAAAGACAAAAACAGAAAACCAAAATATTTCAAATAACTTTTGTTTCTTTTTTCCCGTTAATTAGGTGCAAAATAAGGACAAAAACAGAAAACCAAAATATTTCAAATAACTTATTTTTTCTTTTTTCCCGTTATTTAGGTGTAAAATAAGGACAAAAACAAAAAACCAAAATATTTCAGATAACTTTTTTTTTCTTTTTCCCGTTATTTAGGTGGCAAAATAAAGATAAAAACAAAAAACCAAAATATTTCAAATAACTTCTTTTTTCTTTTTTTCCGTTATTTAAGTGCAAAATAGGGACAAAAAAAAACCAAAATATTTCAGATAACTTTTTCTTCTTTTTCCCGTTATATAGGTGACAAAATAAGGACAAAAACAAAAAACCAAAATATTTCAGATAACTTTTTTTTTCTTTTTTCCCGTTATTTAGGTGCAAAATAAGGACAAAAACAGAAAACCAAAATATTTCAAATATCTTTTTTTTTCTTTTTCTCGTTATTTAGATGGCAAAATAATAACAAAAACAGCAAACCAAAATATTTCAAATAACTTTTTTTTTCTTTTTTCCTGTTATTTAGGTGCAAAATAAGGCAAAAACAAAAAACCAAAATATTTCAGATAACTTTTTTTTTCTTTTTCCCGTTATTTAGGTGGCAAAATAAAGACAAAAACAAAAAACCAAAATATTTCAAATAACTTTTTTTTTCTTTTTTCCCGTTATTTAGGTGTAAAATAAGGACAAAAACAGAAAAATAAAATATTTCAAATAACTTTTTTTTCTTTTTTCCTGTTATTTACGTGCAAAATAAGGACAAAAACACAAAACCAAAATATTTCACATAACTTTTTTTTTTTTTCCCGTTATTTAGGTGCAAAATAAGGACAAAAACAGAAAAACTAAATATTTCAGATAACTTTTTTTTCTTTTGTCCCGTTATTTAAGTGAAAAATAAAGACAAAAACAGAAAACCAAAATATTTTAGATAACTTTTTTTTTCTTTTTTCCCGTTACTATAGTGAAAAATAAAGACAAAAACAGAAAACCAAAATATTTCAAATAACTTTTTTTTCTTTTTTCCCGTTATTTAGGTGCAAAATAAGGACAAAAACAGAAAACCAAAATATTTCACATAACTTTTTTTTTCTTTTTCCCGTTATTTAGGTGCAAAGTAAGGACAAACAGAAAACCAAAGTATTTGAAATAACTTATTTTTCTTTTTTCCTGTTATTTAGGTGCAAAATAAGGACAAAAACAGAAAACCAAAATATTTCAGATGAATTTTTTATTTTTCCGTTATTTAGGTGTAAAATAAAGACAAAAAAAGAAAACCAAAATATTTCAAATAACTTTTTTTTCTTTTTTCCCGTCATTTAGGTGCAAAATAAGCACAAAAACAGAAAACCTAAATATTTCAGATAACTTTTTTTTTCTTTTTTCCCGTTATTTAAGTGAAAAATAAAGACAAAAACAGAAAACCAAAATATTTCAAATAACTTTTTTTTCTTTTTTCCCATTATTTAGGTGCAAAATAAGGACAAAAACAGGAAACCAAAATATTTCACATAACTTTTTTTTCTTTTTTCCTGTTATTTATGTGCAAAATAAGGACAAAAACACAAAACCAAAATATTTCACGTAACTTTTTTTTTCTTTTTTCCCGTTATTTATATGCAAAATAAGGACAAAAACAGAAAACCTAAATATTTCAGATAACTTTTTTTTTCTTTTGTCCCGTTATTTAAGTGAAAAATAAAGACAAAAACAGAAAACCAAAATATTTCAAATAACTTTTTTTTCTTTTTTCCCGTTATTTAGGTGCAAAATAAGGGCAAAAAAAGGAAACCAAAATATTTCACATAACTTTTTTTTCTTTTTTCCTGTTATTTATGTGCAAAATAAGGACAAAAACACAAAACCAAAATATTTCACGTAACTTTTTTTTTCTTTTTTCCCGTTATTTAGGTGCAAAATAAGGACAAAAACAGAAAACCTAAATATTTCAGACAACTTTTTTTTTCTTTTGTCCCGTTATTTAAGTGAAAAATAAAGGCAAAAACAGAAAACCGAAATATTTTAGATAACTTTTTTTTTCTTTTTTCCCGTTACTATAGTGAAAAATAAAGACAAAAACAGAAAACCAAATTATTTCAAATAACTTTTTTTTCTTTTTTCCCGTTATTTAGGTGCAAAATAAGGACAAAAACAGAAAACCAAAATATATCACAAAACTTTTTTTTCTTTTTCCCGTTATTTAGGTGCAAAGTAAGGACAAACAGAAAACCAAAATATTTGAAATAACTTATTTTTCTTTTTTCCTGTTATTTAGGTGCAAAATAAGGACAAAAACAGAAAACCAAAATATTTCAAATAACTTTTTTTTCTATTTTCCCGTTATTTAGGTGCAAAATAAGGACAAAACAGAAAACCAAAATATTTCACATAACTTTTTTTTTCTTTTTCCCGTTATTTAGGTGCAAAGTAAGGACAAACAGAAAACCAAAATATCTCACATAACTTTTTTTTTCTTTTTCCCGTTATTTAGGTGCAAAGTAAGGTCAAACAGCAAACCAAAATATTTGAAATAACTTATTTTTCTTTTTTCCTGTTATTTAGGTGCAAAATAAGGACAAAAACAGATAACCAAAATATTTCAGATAAATTTTTTATTTTTCCGTTATTGAGTTATAAAATAAGGACAAAAACAGAAAACCAAAATATTTCAAATAAGTATTTTTTCTATTTTCCCGTTATTTAAGTGCAAAATAAGGCCAAAACAGAAAACCAAAATATTTCACATAACTTTTTTTTTCTTTTTCCCGTTATTTAGGTGCAAAGTAAGGACAAACAGAAAACCAAAATATTTGAAATAACTTATTTTTCTTTTTTCCTGTTATTTAGGTGCAAAATAAGGACAAATAAAGATAACCAAAATATTTCAGATGAATTTTTTATTTTACCGTTATTTAGATGTATAATAAAGACAACAACAGAAAACCAAAATATTTGAAATAACTTATTTTTCTTTTTTCCTGTTATTTAGGTGCAAAATAAGGACAAAAACAGAAAACCAAAATATTTCAGATAAATTTTTTATTTTCCCGTTATTTAGGTGCAAAATAAGGACAAAAACAGAAAACCAAAATATTTGAAATAACTTATTTTTCTTATTTCCTGTTATTTAGGTGCAAAATAAGGACAAATACAGAAAACCAAAATATTTCAGATGAATTTATTATTTTTCCGTTATTTAGGTGTAAAATAAAGACAAAAACAGAAAACCAAAATATTTGAAATAACTTATTTTTCTTTTTTCCCGTTATTTAGGTGCAAAATAAGGCCAAAACAAAAAACCAAAATATTTCACATAATTTTTTTCTTCTTTTTCCCGTTATTTAGGTGCAAAGTAAGGACAAACAGAAAACCAAAATATTTGAAATAACTTATTTTTCTTTTTTCCTGTTATTTAGGTGCAAAATAAGGACAAATACAGAAAACCAAAATATTTCAGATTTTTTTTTTATTTTTCCGTTATTTAGGTGCAAATTAAAGACAAACAGAAAACCAAAATATTTGAAATAACTTATTTTTCTTTTTTCCTGTTATATAGGTGCAAAATAAGGACAAAAACAGAAAACCAAAATATTTCAGATAAATTTTTTATTTTCCCGTTATTTAGGTGCAAAATAAGGACAAAAACAGAAAACCAAAATATATCACATAACTTTTTTTTTCTTTTTTCCCGTTATTTAGGTGCAAAATAAGGACAAAAACAGAAAAACAAAATATTTCAGATAACTTTTTTTTCTTTTTTCTTGTTATTTAAGTGAAAAATAAAGACAAAAACAGAAAACCAAAATATTTCAGACAACTTTTTTTTCTTTTTTCCCGTTATTTAGGTGTAAAATAAGGACAAAAACAGAAAACCAAAATATTTCACATAACTTTTTTTTTCTTTTTTCCCGTTATTTAGGTGCAAAATAAGGACAAAAACAGAAAAACAAAATATTTCAGATAACTTTTTTTTCTTTTTTCTTGTTATTTAAGTGAAAAATAAAGACAAAAACAGAAAACCAAAATATTTCAGACAACTTTTTTTTCTTTTTTCCCATTATTTAGGTGTAAAATAAGGACAAAAACAGAAAACCAAAATATTTCACATAACTTTTTTTTCTATTTTCCCGTTATTTAGGTGCAAAATAAGGACAAAAACAGAAAACCATAATATTTCACATAACTTTTTTTTCTTTTTTCCCGTTATTTAGGTGCAAAATAAGGACGAAAACAGAAACCCTAAATATTTCAGATAACTTTTTTTTCTTTTTTCCCGTTATTTAATTGAAAAATAAAGGCAAAAACAGAAAACCAAAATATTTCAGAGAACTTTTTTCTTATTTTTTCCCGTTAATTAAGTGAAAAATAAAGACAAAAACGGAAAACCAAAATATTTCAGATAACTTTTTTCTTATTTTTCCCGTTATTTAGGTGCAAAATAAGGACAAAAACAGAAAACCTAAATATTTCAGATAACTTTTTTTTTCTTTTTTCCCGTTATTTAAGTGAAAAATAAAGACAAAAACAGAAAACCAAAATATTTCAGATAACTTTTTTTTTCTTTTTTCCCGTTATTTGGTGCAAAATAAGGACAAAAACAGAAAACCAAAATATTTCAGATAAATTTTTTATTTTTCCGTTATTTAAGTGTGAAATAAGGACAAACACAGACAACCAAAATATATCAATAATTTTTTTTTTTTTTTCGCGTAATTTAGGTGCAAAATAAGCACAAAAACAGAAAACCAAAATATTTCAAATAACTTTTTTTTTCTTTTTTCCCGTTATTTAGGTGCAAAATAAGGACAAAAACAGAAAAACAAAATATTTCAGATAACTTTTTTTTTCTTTTTCCCATTATTTAGGTGTAAAATAAGGACAAAAACAGAAAACAAAATATTTCAGATACCTTTTTTTTCTTTTTTCCCGTTATTTAGGTGCAAAGTAAGGACAAACAGAAAACCAAAATATTTGAAATATCTTATTTTTCTTTTTTCCTGTTATTTTAGGTCCAAAATAAGGACAAAAACAGAATACCAAAATAATTCAGATGAATTTTTTATTTTTGCGTTATTTAGGTGTAAAATAAAGACAAAAACAGAAAACCAAAATATTTCAGATAAATTTTTTATTTTCCCGTTATTTAGGTGCAAAATAAGGACAAAAACAGAAAACCAAAATATTGGAAATAACTTATTTTTCTTTTTTCCTGTTATTTAGGTGCAAAATAAGGCCAAAACAGAAAACCAAAATATTTCACATAATTTTTTTTTTCTTTTTCCCGTTATTTAGGTGCAAAGTAAGGACAAACAGAAAACCAAAATATTTGAAATAACTTATTTTTCTTTTTTCCTGTTATTTAGGTGCAAAATAAGGACAAATACAGAAAACCAAAATATTTCAGATGAATTTTTTATTTTTCCGTTATTTAGGTGCAAAGTAAGGACAAACAGAAAACCAAAATATTTGAAATAACTTATTTTTCTTTTTTCCTGTTATATAGGTGCAAAATAAGGACAAAAACAGAAAACCAAAATATTTCAGATAAATTTTTTATTTTCCCGTTATTTAGGTGCAAAATAAGGACAAAAACAGAAAACCAAAATATTTGAAATAACTTATTTTTCTTTTTTCCTGTTATTTAGGTACAAAATAAGGACAAATACAGAAAACCAAAATATTTCAGATGAATTTTTTATTTTTCCGTTATTTAGGTGTAAAATAAAGACAAAAACAGAAAACCAAAATATTTGAAATAACTTATTTTTATTTTTTCCTGTTATTTAGGTGCAAAATAAGGACAAAAACAGAAAACCAAAATATTTCAGATAAATTTTTTATTTTCCCGTTATTTAGGTGCAAAATAAGGACAAAAACAGAAAACCAAAATATTTGAAATAACTTATTTTTCTTTTTTCCTCTTATTTAGGTGCAAAATAAGGACAAATACAGAAAACCAAAATATTTCAGATGAATTTTTTATTTTTCCGTTATTTAGGTGTAAAATAAAGACAAAAACAGAAAACCAAAATATTTGAAATAACTTATTTTTCTTTTTTCCCGTTATTTAGGTGCAAAATAAGGCCAAAACAGAAAACCAAAATATTTCACATAATTTTTTTTTTCTTTTTCCCGTTATTTAGGTGCAAAGTAAGGACAAACAGAAAACCAAAATATTTGAAATAACTTATTTTTCTTTTTTCCTGTTATATAGGTGCAAAATAAGGACAAAAACAGAAAACCAAAATATTTCAGATAAATTTTTTATTTTCCCGTTATTTAGGTGCAAAATAAGAACAAAAACAGAAAACCAAAATATATCAGATAACTTTTTTTTTCTTTTTTCCCGTTATTTAGGTGCAAAATAAGGACAAAAACAGAAAACCTAAATATTTCAGATGACTTTTTGTTTCTTTTTTCCCGTTATTTAGGTGCAAAATAAGGACAAAAACAGAAACCCTAAATATTTCAGATAACTTTTTTTTCTTTTTTCCCGTTATTTAATTGAAAAATAAAGACAAAAACAGAAAACCAAAATATTTCAGAGAACTTTTTTCTTATTTTTTCCCGTTAATTAAGTGAAAAATAAAGACAAAAACAGAAAACCAAAATATTTCAGATAACTTTTTTCTTATTTTTCCCGTTATTTAGGTGCAAAATAAGGACAAAAACAGAAAACCTAAATATTTCAGATAACTTTTTTTTCTTTTTTCCCGTTATTTAGGTGTAAAATAAAGACAAAAACAGAAAACCAAAATATTTCAGATAACTTTTTTTTCTTTTTTCCCGTTACTTAAGTGAAAAATAAAGACAAAAACAGAAAACCAAAATATTTCAGATAACTTTTTTCTTATTTTTTCCCGTTATTTAGGTGCAAAATAAGGACAAAAACAGAAAACCAAAATATTTCACGTAACTTTTTTTTTCTTTTTTTCCGTTATTTAGGTCCAACAGTAGCACAAAAACAGAAAACCAAAATATTTCAGATAACTTTTCATTGTTCTCGTTATTTAGGTGTAAAATAATGTCAAAAACAGAAAACCAAAATATTTCAAATATCTTTTATTTCTTTTTCCCGTTATTTAGGTGGCAAAATAAGGACAAAAACAGAAAACCAAAATATTTCAAATAACTTTTTTTTCTTTTTTCTTGTTATTTAGGTGCAAAATAAGGACAAAACCTGAAAACCAAATTATTTCAGATAACTTCTTTTTTTTCCGTTATTTAGGTGTAAAATAAGGACAAAAACAGAAAGCCAAATATTTCAGATAACTTTTTCTTCTTTTTTCCCGTTATTTAGGTGCAAAATAATGACAAAAACAGAAAACCAAAATATTTCAGATAACTTTTTTTGTCTTTTTTCCCGTTATTTAGGTGTAAAATAAGGACAAAAACAGAAAACCAAAATATTTCAGATGACTTTTTGTTTCTTTTTTCCCGTTATTTAGGTGCAAAATAAGGACAAAAACAGAAACCCTAAATATTTCAGATAACTTTTTTTTCTTTTTTCCCGTTATTTAATTGAAAAATAAAGACAAAAACAGAAAACCAAAATATTTCAGAGAACTTTTTTCTTATTTTTTCCCGTTAATTAAGTGAAAAATAAAGACAAAAACAGAAAACCAAAATATTTCAGATAACTTTTTTCTTATTTTTCCCGTTATTTAGGTGCAAAATAAGGACAAAAACAGAAAACCAAAATATTTCAGATAAATTTTTTATTTTCCCGTTATTTAGGTGCAAAATAAGGACAAAAACAGAAAACCAAAATATTTGAAATAACTTATTTTTCTTTTTTCCTCTTATTTAGGTGCAAAATAAGGACAAATACAGAAAACCAAAATATTTCAGATGAATTTTTTATTTTTCCGTTATTTAGGTGTAAAATAAAGACAAAAACAGAAAACCAAAATATTTGAAATAACTTATTTTTCTTTTTTCCCGTTATTTAGGTGCAAAATAAGGCCAAAACAGAAAACCAAAATATTTCACATAATTTTTTTTTTCTTTTTCCCGTTATTTAGGTGCAAAGTAAGGACAAACAGAAAACCAAAATATTTGAAATAACTTATTTTTCTTTTTTCCTGTTATATAGGTGCAAAATAAGGACAAAAACAGAAAACCAAAATATTTCAGATAAATTTTTTATTTTCCCGTTATTTAGGTGCAAAATAAGAACAAAAACAGAAAACCAAAATATATCAGATAACTTTTTTTTTCTTTTTTCCCGTTATTTAGGTGCAAAATAAGGACAAAAACAGAAAACCTAAATATTTCAGATGACTTTTTGTTTCTTTTTCCCGTTATTTAGGTGCAAAATAAGGACAAAAACAGAAACCCTAAATATTTCAGATAACTTTTTTTTCTTTTTTCCCGTTATTTAATTGAAAAATAAAGACAAAAACAGAAAACCAAAATATTTCAGAGAACTTTTTTCTTATTTTTTCCCGTTAATTAAGTGAAAAATAAAGACAAAAACAGAAAACCAAAATATTTCAGATAACTTTTTTCTTATTTTTCCCGTTATTTAGGTGCAAAATAAGGACAAAAACAGAAAACCTAAATATTTCAGATAACTTTTTTTTCTTTTTTCCCGTTATTTAAGTGAAAAATAAAGACAAAAACAGAAAACCAAAATATTTCAGATAACTTTTTTTTCTTTTTTCCCGTTACTTAAGTGAAAAATAAAGACAAAAACAGAAAACCAAATTATTTCAGATAACTTCTTTTTTTTTCCCGTTATTTAGGTGCAAAATAAGGACAAAAACAGAAAACCAAAATATTTCACGTAACTTTTTTTTTCTTTTTTCCCGTTATTTAGGTCCAACAGTAGCACAAAAACAGAAAACCAAAATATTTCAGATAACTTTTCATTGTTCTCGTTATTTAGGTGTAAAATAATGTCAAAAACAGAAAACCAAAATATTTCAAATATCTTTTATTTCTTTTTCCCGTTATTTAGGTGGCAAAATAAGGACAAAAACAGAAAACCAAAATATTTCAAATAACTTTTTTTTCTTTTTTCTTGTTATTTAGGTGCAAAATAAGGACAAAACCTGAAAACCAAATTATTTCAGATAACTTCTTTTTTTTTCCGTTATTTAGGTGTAAAATAAGGACAAAAACAGAAAGCCAAATATTTCAGATAACTTTTTCTTCTTTTTTCCCGTTATTTAGGTGCAAAATAATGACAAAAACAGAAAACCAAAATATTTCAGATAACTTTTTTTGTCTTTTTTCCCGTTATTTAGGTGTAAAATAAGGACAAAAACAGAAAACCAAAATATTTCAGATGACTTTTTGTTTCTTTTTTCCCGTTATTTAGGTGCAAAATAAGGACAAAAACAGAAACCCTAAATATTTCAGATAACTTTTTTTTCTTTTTTCCCGTTATTTAATTGAAAAATAAAGACAAAAACAGAAAACCAAAATATTTCAGAGAACTTTTTTCTTATTTTTTCCCGTTAATTAAGTGAAAAATAAAGACAAAAACAGAAAACCAAAATATTTCAGAGAACTTTTTTCTTATTTTTTCCCGTTAATTAAGTGAAAATAAAGACAAAAACAGAAAACCAAAATATTTCAGATAACTTTTTTCTTATTTTTCCCGTTATTTAGGTGCAAAATAAGGACAAAAACAGAAAACCTAAATATTTCAGATAACTTTTTTTTTTCTTTTTTCCCGTTATTTAAGTGAAAAATAAAGACAAAAACAGAAAACCAAAATATTTCAGATAACTTTTTTTTCTTTTTTCCCGTTACTTAAGTGAAAAATAAGGACAAAAACAGAAAACCTAAATATTTCAGATAACTTTTTTTTTCTTTTTTCCCGTTATTTAGGTCCAACAGTAGCACAAAAACAGAAAACCAAAATATTTCAGATAACTTTTCATTGTTCTCGTTATTTAGGTGTAAAATAATGTCAAAAACAGAAAACCAAAATATTTCAAATATTTTTTATTTCTTTTTCCCGTTATTTAGGTGGCAAAATAAGGACAAAAACAGAAAACCAAAATATTTCAAATAACTTTTTTTTCTTTTTTCTTGTTATTTAGGTGCAAAATAAGGACAAAACCTGAAAACCAAATTATTTCAGATAACTTCTTTTTTTTTCCGTTATTTAGGTGTAAAATAAGGACAAAAACAGAAAGCGAAATATTTCAGATAACTTTTTCTTCTTTTTTCCCGTTATTTAGGTGCAAAATAATGACAAAAACAGAAAACCAAAATATTTCAGATAACTTTTTTTGTCTTTTTTCCCGTTATTTAGGTGTAAATAAGGACAAAAACAGAAAACCAAAATATTTCACTTAACTTTTTTTTCTTTTTTCCTGTTATTTAGGTGCAAAATAAGGACAAAACACAGAAAAGCAAAAAATTTCACATAACTTTTTATTATTTTTTTTTCAGAAAACAAAAACAGAAAACCAAAATATTTCAGATAACTTTTTTTTCTTTTTTCCCGTTATTTGGTGCAAAATAAGGACAAAAACAGAAAACCAAAATATTTCAGATAAATTTTTTATTTTTCCGTTATTTAAGTGTGAAATAAGGACAAACACAGAAAACCAAAATATATCAATAATTTTTTTTTCTTTTTTCCCGTTATTTAGGTGCAAAATAAGAACAAAAACAGAAAACCAAAATATTTCAAATAACTTTTTTTTTCTTTTTTCCCGTTATTTAGGTGCAAAATAAGGACAAAAACAGAAAAACAAAATATTTCAGATAACTTTTTTTTTCTTTTTCCCATTATTTAGGTGTAAAATAAGGACAAAAACAGAAAACAAAATATTTCAGATACCTTTTTTTTCTTTTTTCCCGTTATTTAGGTGCAAAGTAAGGACAAACAGAAAACCAAAATATTTGAAATATCTTATTTTTCTTTTTTCCTGTTATTTAGGTGCAAAATAAGGACAAAAACAGAATACCAAAATATTTCAGATGAATTTTTTATTTTTGCGTTATTTAGGTGTAAAATAAAGACAAAAACAGAAAACCAAAATATTTCAGATAAATTTTTTATTTACCCGTTATTTAGGTGCAAAATAAGGACAAAAACAGAAAACCAAAATATTTGAAATAACTTATTTTTCTTTTTTCCTGTTATTTAGGTGCAAAATAAGGCCAAAACAGAAAACCATAATATTTCACATAATTTTTTTTTTCTTTTTCCCGTTATTTAGGTGCAAAGTAAGGACAAACAGAAAACCAAAATATTTGAAATAACTTATTTTTCTTTTTTCCTGTTATTTAGGTGCAAAATAAGGACAAATACAGAAAACCAAAATATTTCAAATGAATTTTTTATTTTTCCGTTATTTAGGTGCAAAGTAAGGACAAACAGAAAACCAAAATATTTGAAATAACTTATTTTTCTTTTTTCCTGTTATATAGGTGCAAAATAAGGACAAAAACAGAAAACCAAAATATTTCAGATAAATTTTTAATTTTCCCGTTATTTAGGTGCAAAGTAAGGACAAACAGAAAACCAAAATATTTGAAATATCTTATTTTTCTTTTTTCCTGTTATTTAGGTGCAAAATAAGGACAAAAACAGAATACCAAAATATTTCAGATGAATTTTTTATTTTTGCGTTATTTAGGTGTAAAATAAAGACAAAAACAGAAAACCAAAATATTTCAGATAAATTTTTTATTTACCCGTTATTTAGGTGCAAAATAAGGACAAAAACAGAAAACCAAAATATTTGAAATAACTTATTTTTCTTTTTTCCTGTTATTTAGGTGCAAAATAAGGCCAAAACAGAAAACCATAATATTTCACATAATTTTTTTTTTTCTTTTTCCCGTTATTTAGGTGCAAAGTAAGGACAAACAGAAAACCAAAATATTTGAAATAACTTATTTTTCTTTTTTCCTGTTATTTAGGTGCAAAATAAGGACAAATACAGAAAACCAAAATATTTCAAATGAATTTTTTATTTTTCCGTTATTTAGGTGCAAAGTAAGGACAAACAGAAAACCAAAATATTTGAAATAACTTATTTTTCTTTTTTCCTGTTATATAGGTGCAAAATAAGGACAAAAACAGAAAACCAAAATATTTCAGATAAATTTTTTATTTTCCCGTTATTTAGGTGCAAAATAAGGACAAAAACAGAAAACCAAAATATTTGAAATAACTTATTTTTCTTTTTTCCTGTTATTTAGGTGCAAAATAAGGACAAAATACAGAAAACCAAAATATTTCAGATGAATTTTTTATTTTTCCGTTATTTAGGTGTAAAATAAAGACAAAAACAGAAAACCAAAATATTTGAAATAACTTATTTTTCTTTTTTCCTGTTATTTAGGTGCAAAATAAGGACAAAAACAGAAAACCAAAATATTTCAGATAAATTTTTATTTTCCCGTTATTTAGGTGCAAAATAAGGACAAAATCAGAAAACCAAAATATTTGAAATAACTTATTTTTCTTTTTTCCTGTTATTTAGGTGCAAAATAAGGACAAAAACAGAAAACCAAAATATATCACATAACTTTTTTTTTCTTTTTTCCCGTTATTTAGGTGCAAAATAAGGACAAAAACAGAAAAACAAAATATTTCAGATAACTTTTTTTTCTTTTTTCCCATTATTTAGGTGTAAAATAAGGACAAAAGCAGAAAACAAAAATATTTCACATAACTTTTTTTTTCTATTTTCCCGTTATTTAGGTGCAAAATAAGGACAAAAACAGAAAACCATAATATTTCAAATAACTTTTTTTTCTTTTTTCCCGTTACTTAGGTGCAAAATAAGGACAAAAACAGAAAACCTAAATATTTCAGATGACTTTTTGTTTCTTTTTTCCCGTTATTTAGGTGCAAAATAAGGACAAAAACAGAAACCCTAAATATTTCAGATAACTTTTTTTTCATTTTTCCCGTTATTTAATTGAAAAATAAAGACAAAAACAGAAAACCAAAATATTTCAGAGAACTTTTTTCTTATTTTTTCCGGTTAATTAAGTGAAAAATAAAGACAAAAACAGAAAACCAAAATATTTCAGATAACTTTTTTCTTATTTTCCCGTTATTTAGGTGCAAAATAAGGACAAAAACAGAAAACCTAAATATTTCAGATAACTTTTTTTTTCTTTTTTCCCGTTATTTAAGTGAAAAATAAAGACAAAAACAGAACACCAAAATATTTCAGATAACTTTTTTTTCTTTTTTCCCGTTACTTAAGTGAAAAATAAAGACAAAAACAGAAATCCAAAATATTTCAGATAACTTTTTTCTTATTTTTTCCCGTTATTTAGGTGCAAAATAAGGACAAAAACAGAAAACCAAAATATTTCACGTAACTTTTTTTTCTTTTTTCCCATTATTTAGGTGCAAAATAAGGACAAAAACAGAAAACCTAAATATTTCAGATAACTTTTTTTTTCTTTTTTCCCGTTATTTAGGTCCAACAGTAGCACAAAAACAGAAAACCAAAATATTTCAGATAACTTTTCATTGTTCTCGTTATTTAGGTGTAAAATAATGTCAAAAACAGAAAACCAAAATATTTCAAATATCTTTTATTTCTTTTTCCCGTTATTTAGGTGGCAAAATAAGGACAAAAACAGAAAACCAAAATATTTCAAATAACTTTTTTTTCTTTTTTCTTGTTATTTAGGTGCAAAATAAGGACAAAACCTGAAAACCAAATTATTTCAGATAACTTCTTTTTTTTTCCGTTATTTAGGTGTAAAATAAGGACAAAAACAGAAAGCCAAATATTTCAGATAACTTTTTCTTCTTTTTTCCCGTTATTTAGGTGCAAAATAATGACAAAAACAGAAAACCAAAATATTTCAGATAACTTTTTTTGTCTTTTTTCCCGTTATTTAGGTGTAAAATAAGGACAAAAACAGAAAACCAAAATATTTCACTTAACTTTTTTTTCTTTTTTCTTGTTATTTAGGTGCAAAATAAGGACAAAACACAGAAAAGCAAAAAATTTCACATAACTTTTTTTTATTTTTTTTCCGTTATTTAGGTGCAATATAAGGACAAAAACAGAAAACCAAAATATTTCAGATAACTTTTTTTTTCTTTTTTCCCGTTATTTAGGTGCAAAATAAGGACAAAAACAGAAAATCTAAATATTTCAGATAACTTTTTTTTTCTTTTTTCCTGTTATTTAAGTGAAAAATAAAGACAAAAACAGAAAACCAAAATATTTCAGATAACTTTTTTTTTCTTTTTTCCCGTTATTTGGTGCAAAATAAGGACAAAAACAGAAAACCAAAATATTTCAGATAAATTTTTTATTTTTCCGTTATTTAAGTGTGAAATAAGGACAAACACAGAAAACCAAAATATATCAATAATTTTTTTTTCTTTTTTCCCGTTATTTAGGTGCAAAATAAGAACAAAAACAAAAAACCAAAATATTTCAAATAACTTTTTTTTTCTTTTTTCCCGTTATTTAGGTGCAAAATAAGGACAAAAACAGAAAAACAAAATATTTCAGATAACTTTTTTTTTCTTTTTCCCATTATTTAGGTGTAAAATAAGGACAAAAGCAGAAAACAAAATATTTCAGATACCTTTTTTTTCTTTTTTCCCGTTATTTAGGTGCAAAGTAAGGACAAACAGAAAATCAAAATATTTGAAATATCTTATTTTTCTTTTTTCCTGTTATTTAGGTGCAAAATAAGGACAAAAACAGAATACCAAAATATTTCAGATGAATTTTTTATTTTTGCGTTATTTAGGTGTAAAATAAAGACAAAAACAGAAAACCAAAATATTTGAAATAACTTATTTTTCTTTTTTCCTGTTATTTAGGTGCAAAGTAAGGACAAAAACAGAAAACCATAATATTTCAGACAACTTTTTTTTCTTTTTTCCCGTTATTTAGGTGTAAAATAAGGACAAAAACAGAAAACCAAAATATTTCACATATCTTTTTGTTTCTTTTTTCCCGTTATTTAGGTGCAAAATAAGGACAAAAACAGAAAACCAAAATATTTCAGATAAATTTTTTATTTTTCCGTTATTTAGGTGTAAAATAAGGACAAAAACAGAAAACCAAAATAATTCACATAACTTTTTTTTTCTTTTTCCCGTTATTTAGGTGTAAAGTAAGGACAAACAGAAAACCAAAATATTTGAAATAACTTTTTTTTCTTTATTCCTGTTATTTAGGTGCAAAATAAGGACAAATACAGAAAACCAAAATATTTCAGATGAATTTTTTATTTTTCCGTTATTTAGGTGTAAAATAAAGAAAAAAACAGAAAACCAAAATATTTGAAATAACTTATTTTTCTTTTTTCCTGTTATTTAGGTGCAAAATAAGGACAAAAACAGAAAACCAAAATATTTCAGATAAATTTTTTATTTTCCCGTTATTTAGGTGCAAAATAAGGACAAAAACAGAAAACCAAAATATTTGAAATAACTTATTTTTCTTTTTTCCTGTTATTTAGGTGCAAAATAAGGACAAATACAGAAAACCAAAATATTTCAGATAATTTTTTTATTTTTCCGTTATTTAGGTGTAAAATAAAGACAAACACAGAAAACCAAAATATTTGAAATAACTTATTTTTCGTTTTTCCCGTTATTTAGGTGCAAAATAAGGCCAAAACAGAAAACCAAAATATTTCACATAACTTTTTTTTTCTTTTTCCCGTTATTTAGGTGCAAACTAAGGACAAACAGAAAACCAAAATATTTGAAATAACTTATTTTTCTTTTTTCCTGTTATTTAGGTGCAAAATAAGGACAAAAACAGAAAACCAAAATATTTCAGATAAATTTTTTATTTTCCCGTTATTTAGGTGCAAAATAAGGACAAAAACAGAAAACCAAAATATATCACATAACTTTTTTTTTTCTTTTTTCCCGTTATTTAGGTGCAAAATAAGGACAAAAACAGAAAAACAAAATATTTCAGATGACTTTTTTTTCTTTTTTCTTGTTATTTAAGTGAAAAATAAAGACAAAAACAGAAAACCAAAATATTTCAGACAACTTTTTTTCTTTTTTCCCATTATTTAGGTGTGAAATAAGGACAAAAACAGAAAACCCAAATATTTCACATAACTTTTTTTTTCTATTTTCCCGTTATTTAGGTGCAAAATAAGGACAAAAACAGAAAACCATAATATTTCACATAACTTTTTTTTCTTTTTTCCCTTTATTTAGGTGCAAAATAAGGACAAAAACAGAAAACCTAAATATTTCAGATAACTTTTTGTTTCTTTTTTCCCGTTATTTAGGTGCAAAATAAGGACAAAAACAGAAACCCTAAATATTTCAGATAACTTTTTTTTCTTTTTTCCCGTTATTTAGGTGAAAAATAAAGACAAAAACAGAAAACCAAAATATTTCAGAGAACTTTTTTCTTATTTTTTCCCGTTAATTAAGTGAAAAATAAAGACAAAAACAGAAAACCAAAATATTTCAGATAACTTTTTTCTTATTTTTCCCGTTATTTAGGTGCAAAATAAGGACAAAAACAGAAAACCTAAATATTTCAGAAAACTTTTTTTTTCTTTTTTCCCGTTATTTAAGTGAAAAATAAAGACAAAAACAGAAAACCAAAATATTTCAGATAACTTTTTTTTTCTTTTTTCCCGTTACTTAAGTGAAAAATAAAGACAAAAACAGAAAACCAAAATATTTCAGATAACTTTTTTCTTATTTTTCCCGTTATTTAGGTGCAAAATAAGGACAAAAACAGAAAACCAAAATATTTCACGTAACTTTTTTTTCTTTTTTCCCGTTATTTAGGTGCAAAATAAGGACAAAAACAGAAAACCTAAATATTTCAGATAACTTTTTTTTTCTTTTTTCCCGTTATTTAGGTCCAACAGTAGCACAAAAACAGAAAACCAAAATATTTCAGATAACTTTTCATTGTTCTCGTTATTTAGGTGTAAAATAATGTCAAAAACAGAAAACCAAAATATTTCAAATATCTTTTATTTCTTTTTCCCGTTATTTATGTGGCAAAATAAGGACAAAAACAGAAAACCAAAATATTTCAAATAACTTTTTTTTCTTTTTTCTTGTTATTTAGGTGCAAAATAAGGACAAAACCTGAAAACCAAATTATTTCAGATAACTTTTTTCTTCTTTTTCCCGTTACTTAGGTGCAAAATAACGACAAAAACAGAAAGCCAAATATTTCAGATAACTTTTTCTTCTTTTTTCCCGTTATTTAGGTGCAAAATAATGACAAAAACAGAAAACCAAAATATTTCAGATAACTTTTTTGTCTTTTTTCCCGTTATTTAGGTGTAAAATAAGGACAAAAACAGAAAACCAAAATATTTCACTTAACTTTTTTTTTTCCTGTTATTTAGGTGCAAAATAAGGACAAAACACAGAAAAGCAAAAAATTTCACATAACTTTTTTTTATTTTTTTTCCGTTATTTAGGTGCAATATAAGGACAAAAACAGAAAACCAAAATATTTCTGATAACTTTTTTTTTCTTTTTTCCCGTTATTTAGGTGCAAAATAAGGACAAAAACAGAAAACCAAAATATTTCACATAACTTTTTTTTTCTTTTTTCCCGTTATTTAGGTGCAAAATAAGGACAAAAACAGAAAATCTAAATATTTCAGATAACTTTTTTTTTCTTTTTTCCCGTTATTTAAGTGAAAAATAAAGACAAAAACAGAAAACCAAAATATTTCAGATAACTTTTTTTTTCTTTTTTCCCGTTATTTGGTGCAAAATAAGGACAAAAACAGAAAACCAAAATATTTCAGATAAATTTTTTATTTTTCCGTTATTTAAGTGTGAAATAAGGACAAACACAGAAAACCAAAATATATCAATAATTTTTTTTTCTTTTTTCCCGTTATTTAGGTGCAAAAAAAGAACAAAAACAGAAAACCAAAATATTTCAAATAACTTTTTTTTTCTTTTTTCCCGTTATTTAGGTGCAAAATAAGGACAAAAACAGAAAAACAAAATATTTCAGATAACTTTTTTTTTCTTTTTCCCATTATTTAGGTGTAAAATAAGGACAAAAACAGAAAACAAAATATTTCAGATACCTTTTTTTTCTTTTTTCCCGTTACTTAGGTGCAAAATAATGACAAAAACAGAAAACAAAATATTTCAGATGACTTTTTTTGTCTTTTTTCCTGTTATTTAGGTGCAAAGCAAGGACAAACAGAAAACCAAAATATTTGAAATAACTTATTTTTCTTTTTTCCTGTTATTTAGGTGCAAAATAAGGAGAAATACAGAAAACCAAAATATTTCAGATAAATTTTTTATTTTCCCGTTATTTAGGTGCAAATTAAGGACAAAAACAGAAAACCAAAATATTTGAAATAACTTATTTTTCTTTTTTCCTGTTATTTAGGTGCAAAATAAGGACAAAACACAGAAAAGCAAAAAATTTCACATAACTTTTTTTTATTTTTTTTCCGTTATTTAGGTGCAATATAAGGACAAAAACAGAAAACCAAAATATTTCAGATAACTTTTTTTTTCTTTTTTCGCGTTATTTAGGTGCAAAATAAGGACAAAAACAGAAAACCTAAATATTTCAGATAACTTTTTTTTTCTTTTTCCAGTTATTTAGGTGCAAAGTCAGGACAAACAGAAAACCAAAATATTTGAAATAACTTATTTTTCTTTTTTCCTGTTATTTAGGTGCAAAATAAGGAGAAATACAGAAAACCAAAATATTTCAGATGAATTTTTTATTTTTCCGTTATTTAGGTGTAAAATAAAGACAAAAACAGAAAACCAAAATATTTGAAATAACTTATTTTTCTTTTTTCCTGTTATTTAGGTGCAAAATAAGGACAAAAACAGAAAACCAAAATATTTCAGATAAATTTTTTATTTTCCCGTTATTTAGGTGCAAAATAAGGACAAAAACAGAAAACCAAATTATTTGAAATAACTTATTTTTCTTTTTTCCTGTTATTTAGGTGCAAAATAAGGACAAATACAGAAAACCAAAATATTTCATATGAATTTTTTATTTTTCCGTTATTTAGGTGTAAAATAAAGACAAAAACAGAAAACCAAAATATTTGAAATAACTTATTTTTCTTTTTTCCCGTTATTTAGGTGCAAAATAAGGCCAAAACAGAAAACCAAAATATTTCACATAACTTTTTTTTTCTTTTTCCCGTTATTTAGGTGCAAACTAAGGACAAACAGAAAACCAATATATTTGAAATAACTTATTTTTCTTTTTTCCTGTTATTTAGGTGCAAAATAAGGGCAAATACAGAAAACCAAAATATTTCAGATGAATTTTTTATTTTTCCGTTATTTAGGTGCAAAGTAAGGACAAACAGAAAACCAAAATATTTGAAATAACTTATTTTTCTTTTTTCCTGTTCTTTAGGTGCAAAATAAGGACAAAAACAGAAAACCAAAATATTTCAGATAAATTTTTTATTTTCCCGTTATTTAGGTGCAAAATAAGGACAAAAACAGAAAACCAAAATATTTGAAATAACTTATTTTTTTTTTTTCCTGTTATTTAGGTGCAAAATAAGGACAAATACAGAAAACCAAAATATTTCAGATGAATTTTGTATTTTTCCGTTATTTAGGTGTAAAATAAAGACAAACACAGAAAACCAAAATATTTGAAATAACTTATTTTTCGTTTTTCCCGTTATTTAGGTGCAAAATAAGGCCAAAACAGAAAACCAAAATATTTCACATAACTTTTTTTTTCTTTTTCCCGTTATTTAGGTGCAAAGTAAGGACAAACAGAAAACCAAAATATTTGAAATAACTTATTTTTCTTTTTTCCTGTTATTTAGGTGCAAAATAAGGACAAAAACAGAAAACCAAAATATTTCAGATAAATTTTTTATTTTCCCGTTATTTAGGTGCAAAATAAGGACAAAAACAGAAAACCAAAATATATCACATAACTTTTTTTTTCTTTTTTCCCGTTATTTAGGTGCAAAATAAGGACAAAAACAGAAAAACAAAATATTTCAGATAACTTTTTTTTCTTTTTTCTTGTTATTTAAGTGAAAAATAAAGACAAAAACAGAAAACCAAAATATTTCAGACAACTTTTTTTCTTTTTTAGGTGTGAAATAAGGACAAAAACAGAAAACCAAAATATTTCACATAACTTTTTTTTTCTATTTTCCCGTTATTTAGGTGCAAAATAAGGACAAAAACAGAATACCATAATATTTCACATAACTTTTTTTTCTTTTTTCCCGTTATTTAGGTGCAAAATAAGGACAAAAACAGAAAACCTAAATATTTCAGATAACTTTTGGTTTCTTTTTTCCCGTTATTTAGGTGCAAAATAAGGACAAAAACAGAAACCCTAAATATTTCAGATAACTTTTTTTTCTTTTTTCCCGTTATTTAAGTGAAAAATAAAGACAAAAACAGAAAACCAAAATATTTCAGAGAACTTTTTTCTTATCTTTTCCAGTTAATTAAGTGAAAAATAAAGACAAAAACAGAAAACCAAAATATTTCAGATAACTTTTTTCTTATTTTTCCCGTTATTTAGGTGCAAAATAAGGACAAAAACAGAAAACCTAAATATTTCAGATAACTTTTGGTTTCTTTTTTCCCGTTATTTAGGTGGAAAATAAGGACAAATACAGAAAACCAAAATATTTCAGATGAATTTTTTATTTTTCCGTTATTTAGGTGTAAAATAAAGACAAACACAGAAAACCAAAATATTTGAAATAACTTATTTTTCGTGTTTCCCGTTATTTAGGTGCAAAATAAGGCCAAAACAGAAAACCAAAATATTTCACATAACTTTTTTTTTCTTTTTTCCCGTTATTTAGGTGCAAAATAAGGACAAAAACAGAAAACCTAAATATTTCAGATAACTTTTTTTTTCTTTTTTCCCGTTATTTAAGTGAAAAATAAAGACAAAAACAGAAAACCAAAATATTTCAGATAACTTTTTTTTCTTTTTTCCCGTTACTTAAGTGAAAAATAAAGACAAAAACAGAAAACCAAAATATTTCAGATAACTTTTTTCTTATTTTTTCCCGTTATTTAGGTGCAAAATAAGGACAAAAACAGAAAACCAAAATATTTCACGTAACTTTTTTTTTCTTTTTTCCCGTTATTTAGGTGCAAAATAAGGACAAAAACAGAAAACCTAAATATTTCAGATAACTTTTTTTTTCTTTTTTCCCGTTATTTAGGCCCAACAGTAGCACAAAAACAGAAAACCAAAATATTTCAGATAACTTTTCATTGTTCTCGTTATTTAGGTGTAAAATAATGTCAAAAACAGAAAACCAAAATATTTCAAATATCTTTTATTTCTTTTTCCCGTTATTTATGTGGCAAAATAAGGACAAAAACAGAAAACCAAAATATTTCAAATAACTTTTTTTTCTTTTTTCTTGTTATTTAGGTGCAAAATAAGGACAAAACCTGAAAACCAAATTATTTCAGATAACTTTTTTTTCTTTTTCCCGTTACTTAGGTGCAAAATAAGGACAAAAACAGAAAGCCAAATATTTCAGATAACTTTTTCTTCTTTTTTCCCGTTATTTAGGTGCAAAATAATGACAAAAACAGAAAACCAAAATATTTCAGATAACTTTTTTGTCTTTTTTCCCGTTATTTAGGTGTAAAATAAGGACAAAAACAGAAAACCAAAATATTTCACTTAACTTTTTTTTTTCCTGTTATTTAGGTGCAAAATAAGGACAAAACACAGAAAAGCAAAAAATTTCACATAACTTTTTTTTATTTTTTTCCGTTATTTAGGTGCAATATAAGGACAAAAACAGAAAACCAAAATATTTCTGATAACTTTTTTTTTCTTTTTTCCCGTTATTTAGGTGCAAAATAAGGACAAAAACAGAAAACCAAAATATTTCAGATAAATTTTTTATTTTCCCGTTATTTAGGTGCAAAATAAGGACAAAAACAGAAAACCAAAATATATCACATAACTTTTTTTTTCTTTTTTCCCGTTATTTAGGTGCAAAATAAGGACAAAAACAGAAAAACAAAATATTTCAGATAACTTTTTTTTCTTTTTTCTTGTTATTTAAGTGAAAAATAAAGACAAAAACAGAAAACCAAAATATTTCAGACAACTTTTTTTCTTTTTTAGGTGTGAAATAAGGACAAAATTAAGAAAACCAAAATATTTCACATAACTTTTTTTTTCTATTTTCCCGTTATTTAGGTGCAAAATAAGGACAAAAACAGAATACCATAATATTTCACATAACTTTTTTTTCTTTTTTCCCGTTATTTAGGTGCAAAATAAGGACAAAAACAGAAAACCTAAATATTTCAGATAACTTTTGGTTTCTTTTTTCCCGTTATTTAGGTGCAAAATAAGGACAAAAACAGAAACCCTAAATATTTCAGATAACTTTTTTTTCTTTTTTCCCGTTATTTAAGTGAAAAATAAAGACAAAAACAGAAAACCAAAATATTTCAGAGAACTTTTTTCTTATTTTTTCCCGTTAATTAAGTGAAAAGTAAAGACAAAAACAGAAAACCAAAATATTTCAGATAACTTTTTTCTTATTTTTCCCGTTATTTAGGTGCAAAATAAGGACAAAAACAGAAAACCTAAATATTTCAGATAACTTTTGGTTTCTTTTTTCCCGTTATTTAGGTGCAAAATAAGGACAAATACAGAAAACCAAAATATTTCAGATGAATTTTTTATTTTTCCGTTATTTAGGTGTAAAATAAAGACAAACACAGAAAACCAAAATATTTGAAATAACTTATTTTTCGTGTTTCCCGTTATTTAGGTGCAAAATAAGGCCAAAACAGAAAACCAAAATATTTCACATAACTTTTTTTTTCTTTTTTCCCGTTATTTAGGTGCAAAATAAGGACAAAAACAGAAAACCTAAATATTTCAGATAACTTTTTTTTTCTTTTTTCCCGTTATTTAAGTGAAAAATAAAGACAAAAACAGAAAACCAAAATATTTCAAATAACTTTTTTTTCTTTTTTCCTATTATTTAAGTGAAAAATAAAGACAAAAACAGAAACCCAAAATATTTCAGATAACTTTTTTCTACTTTTTTCCCGTTATTTAGGTGCAAAATAAGGACAAAAACAGAAAACCAAAATATTTCACGTAGCTTTTTTTTTCTTTTTTCCCGTTATTTAGGTGCAAAATAAGGACAAAAACAGAAAATCTAAATATTTCAGATAACTTTTTTTTTCTTTTTTCCCGTTATTTAGGCCCAACAGTAGCACAAAAACAGAAAACCAAAATATTTCAGATAACTTTTTTTCTTTTTTAGGTGTGAAATAAGGACAAAAACAGAAAACCAAAATATTTCACATAACTTTTTTTTTCTTTTTCCCGTTATTTAGGTGCAAAGTAAGGACAAACAGAAAACCAAAATATTTGAAATAACTTATTTTTCTTTTTTCCTGTTATTTAGGTGCAAAATAAGGACAAAAACAGAAAACCAAAATATTTCAGATAAATTTTTTATTTTCCCGTTATTTAGGTGCAAAATAAGGACAAAAACAGAAAACCAAAATATATCACATAACTTTTTTTTTCTTTTTTCCCGTTATTTAGGTGCAAAATAAGGACAAAAACAGAAAAACAAAATATTTCAGATAACTTTTTTTTCTTTTTTCTTGTTATTTAAGTGAAAAATAAAGACAAAAACAGAAAACCAAAATATTTCAGACAACTTTTTTTCTTTTTTAGGTGTGAAATAAAGACAAAAACAGAAAACCAAAATATTTCACATAACTTTTTTTTTCTATTTTCCCGTTATTTAGGTGCAAAATAAGGACAAAAACAGAAAACCATAATATTTCACATAACTTTTTTTCTTTTTTCCCGTTATTTAGGTGCAAAATAAGGACAAAAACAGAAAACCTAAATATTTCAGATAACTTTTGGTTTCTTTTTTCCCGTTATTTAGGTGCAAAATAAGGACAAAAACAGAAACCCTAAATATTTCAGATAACTTTTTTTTCTTTTTTCCCGTTATTTAAGTGAAAAATAAAGACAAAAACAGAAAACCAAAATATTTCAGAGAACTTTTTTCTTATTTTTTCCCGTTAATTAAGTGAAAAATAAAGACAAAAACAGAAAACCAAAATATTTCAGATAACTTTTTTCTTATTTTTCCCGTTATTTAGGTGCAAAATAAGGACAAAAACAGAAAACCTAAATATTTCAGATAACTTTTGGTTTCTTTTTTCCCCTTATTTAGGTGCAAAATAAGGACAAATACAGAAAACCAAAATATTTCAGATGAATTTTTTATTTTTCCGTTATTTAGGTGTAAAATAAAGACAAACACAGAAAACCAAAATATTTGAAATAACTTATTTTTCATTTTTCTCGTTATTTAGGTGCAAAATAAGGCCAAAACAGAAAACCAAAATATTTCATATAACTTTTTTTCTTTTTGCCCGTTATTTAGGTGCAAAATAAGGACAAAAACAGAAAACCTAAATATTTCAGATAACTTTTTTTTTCTTTTTTCCCGTTATTTAAGTGAAAAATAAAGACAAAAACAGAAAACCAAAATATTTCAGATAACTTTTTTTTCTTTTTTCCCGTTACTTAAGTGAAAAATAAAGACAAAAACAGAAAACCAAAATATTTCAGATAACTTTTTTCTTATTTTTTCCCGTTATTTAGGTGCAAAATAAGGACAAAAACAGAAAACCAAAATATTTCACGTAACTTTTTTTTTCTTTTTTCCCGTTATTTAGGTGCAAAATAAGGACAAAAACAGAAAACCTAAATATTTCAGATAACTTTTTTTTTCTTTTTTCCCGTTATTTAGGCCCAACAGTAGCACAAAAACAGAAAACCAAAATATTTCAGATAACTTTTCATTGTTCTCGTTATTTAGGTGTAAAATAATGTCAAAAACAGAAAACCAAAATATTTCAAATATCTTTAATTTCTTTTTCCCGTTATTTATGTGGCAAAATAAGGACAAAAACAGAAAACCAAAATATTTCAAATAACTTTTTTTTCTTTTTTCTTGTTATTTAGGTGCAAAATAAGGACAAAACCTGAAAACCAAATTATTTCAGATAACTTTTTTTTTCTTTTTCCCGTTACTTAGGTGCAAAATAAGGACAAATACAGAAAGCCAAATATTTCAGATAACTTTTTCTTATTTTTTCCCGTTATTTAGGTGCAAAATAATGACAAAAACAGAAAACCAAAATATTTCAGATAACTTTTTTGTCTTTTTTCCCGTTATTTAGGTGTAAAATAAGGACAAAAACAGAAAACCAAAATATTTCACTTAACTTTTTTTTTTTCCTGTTATTTAGGTGCAAAATAAGGACAAAACACAGAAAAGCAAAAAATTTCACATAACTTTTTTTTATTTTTTTCCGTTATTTAGGTGCAATATAAGGACAAAAACAGAAAACCAAAATATTTCTGATAACTTTTTTTTTCTTTTTTCCCGTTATTTAGGTGCAAAATAAGGACAAAAACAGAAAACCAAAATATTTCACATAACTTTTTTTTTCTTTTTTCCCGTTATTTAGGTGCAAAATAAGGACAAAAACAGAAAATCTAAATATTTCAGATAACTTTTTTTTTCTTTTTTCCCGTTATTTAAGTGAAAAATAAAGACAAAAACAGAAAACCAAAATATTTCAGATAACTTTTTTTTTCTTTTTTCCCGTTATTTGGTGCAAAATAAGGACAAAAACAGAAAACCAAAATATTTCAGATAAATTTTTTATTTTTCCGTTATTTAAGTGTGAAATAAGGACAAACACAGAAAACCAAAATATATCAATTTTTCTTTTTTTCCCGTTATTTAGGTGCAAAATAAGAACAAAAACAGAAAACCAAAATATTTCACATAACTTTTTTTTTCTTTTTTCCCGTTATTTAGGTGCAAAATAAGGACAAAAACAGAAAAACAAAATATTTCAGATAACTTTTTTTTTCTTTTTCCCATTATTTAGGTGTAAAATAAGGACAAAAACAGAAAACAAAATATTTCAGATACCTTTTTTTTCTTTTTTCCCGTTACTTAGGTGCAAAATAATGACAAAAACAGAAAACCAAAATATTTCAGATAACTTATTTTGTCTTTTTTCCCGTTATTTAGGTGTAAAATAAGGACAAAAACAGAAAACCAAAATATTTCACATAACTTTTTTTTCTTTTTTCCTGTTATTTAGGTGCAAAATAAGGACAAAACACAGAAAAGCAAAAAATTTCACATAACTTTTTTTTATTTTTTTTCCGTTATTTAGGTGCAATATAAGGACAAAAACAGAAAACCAAAATATTTCAGATAACTTTTTTTTTCTTTTTTCCCGTTATTTAGGTGCAAAATAAGGACAAAAACAGAAAACCTAAATATTTCAGATAACTTTTTCTTTCTTTTGTCCCGTTATTTAAGTGAAAAAAAAAGACAAAAACAGAAAACCAAAATATTTCAGATAACTTTTTTTTTCTTTTTCCAGTTATTTAGGTGCAAAGTAAGGACAAACAGAAAACCAAAATATTTGAAATAACTTATTTTTCTTTTTTCCTGTTATTTAGGTGCAAAATAAGGAGAAATACAGAAAACCAAAATATTTCAGATGAATTTTTTATTTTTCCGTTATTTAGGTGTAAAATAAAGACAAAAACAGAAAACCAAAATATTTGAAATAACTTATTTTTCTTTTTTCCTGTTATTTAGGTGCAAAATAAGGACAAAAACAGAAAACCAAAATATTTCAGATAAATTTTTTATTTTCCCGTTATTTAGGTGCAAAATAAGGACAAAAACAGAAAACCAAAATATATCACATAACTTTTTTTTTCTTTTTTCCAGTTATTTAGGTGCCAAATAAGGACAAAAACAGAAAAACAAAATATTTCAGATAACTTTTTTTTCTTTTTTCTTGTTATTTAAGTGAAAAATAAAGACAAAAACAGAAAACCAAAATATTTCAGACAACTTTTTTTTCTTTTTTCCCATTATTTAGTTGTAAAATAAGGACAAAAGCAGAAAACCAAAATATTTCACATAACTTTTTTTTTCTATTTTCCCGTTATTTAGGTGCAAAATAAGGACAAAAACAGAAAACCATAATATTTCACATAACTTTTTTTTCTTTTTTCCCGTTATTTAGGTGCAAAATAAGGACAAAAACAGAAAACCTAAATATTTCAGATGACTTTTTGTTTCTTTTTTCCCGTTATTTAGGTGCAAAATAAGGACAAAAACAGAAACCCTAAATATTTCAGATAACTTTTTTTTCTTTTTTCCCGTTATTTAATTGAAAAATAAAGACAAAAACAGAAAACCAAAATATTTCAGATAACTTTTTTCTTATTTTTCCCGTTATTTAGGTGCAAAATAAGGACAAAAACAGAAAAACTAAATATTTCAGCTAACTTTTTTTTTCTTTTTTCCCGTTATTTAAGTGAAAAATAAAGACAAAACAGAAAACCAAAATATTTAAGATAACTTTTTTCTTATTTTTTCCCGTTATTTAGGTGCAAAATAAGGACCAAAACAGAAAACCAAAATATTTCACGTAACTTTTTTTTTCTTTTTTCCCGTTATTTAGGTGCAAAATAAGGACAAAAACAGAAAACCTAAATATTTCAGATAACTTTTTTTTTCTTTTTTCCCGTTATTTAGGTCCAACAGTAGCACAAAAACAGAAAACCAAAATATTTCAGATAACTTTTCATTGTTCTCGGTATTTAGGTGTAAAATAATGTCAAAAACAGAAAACCAAAATATTTCAAATATCTTTTATTTCTTTTTCCCGTTAATTAGGTGGCAAAATAAGGACAAAAACAGAAAACCAAAATATTTCAAATAACTTTTTTTTCTTTTTTCTTGTTATTTAGGTGCAAAATAAGGACAAAACCTGAAAACCAAATTATTTCAGATAACTTCTTTTTTTTCCGTTATTTATGTGTAAAATAAGGACAAAAACAGAAAGCCAAATATTTCAGATAACTTTTTCTTCTTTTTTCCCGTTATTTAGGTGCAAAATAATGACAAAAACAGAAAACCAAAATATTTCAGATAACTTTTTTTGTCTTTTTTCCCGTTATTTAGTTGTAAAATAAGGACAAAAACAGAAAACCAAAATATTTCACTTAACTATTTTTTCTTTTTTCCTGTTATTTAGGTGCAAAATAAGGACAAAACACAGAAAAGCAAAAAATTTCACATAACTTTTTTTTATTTTTTTTTCCGTTATTTAGGTGCAATATAAGGACAAAAACAGAAAACCAAAATATTTCAGATAACTTTTTTTTTCTTTTTTCCCGTTATTTAGGTGCAAAATAAGGACAAAAACAGAAAACCAAAATATTTCACATAACTTTTTTTTTCTTTTTTCCCGTTATTTAGGTGCAAAATAAGGACAAAAACAGAAAATCTAAATATTTCAGATAACTTTTTTTTTCTTTTTTCCCGTTATTTAAGTGAAAAATAAAGACAAAAACAGAAAACCAAAATATTTCAGATAACTTTTTTTTTCTTTTTTCCCGTTATTTGGTGCAAAATAAGGACAAAAACAGAAAACCAAAATATTTCAGATAAATTTTTTATTTTTCTGTTATTTAAGTGTGGAATAAGGACAAACACAGAAAACCAAAATATATCAATAATTTTTTTTTCTTTTTTCCCGTTATTTAGGTGCAAAATAAGAACAAAAACAGAAAACCAAAATATTTCCAATAACTTTTTTTTTCTTTTTTCCCGTTATTTAGGTGCAAAATAAGGACAAAAACAGAAAAACAAAATATTTCAGATAACTATTTTTTTTTTTTTTCCCATTATTTAGGTGTAAAATAAGGACAAAAACAGAAAACAAAATATTTCAGATACCTTTTTTTTTCTTTTTTCCCGTTATTTAGGTGCAAAGTAAGGACAAACAGAAAACCAAAATATTTGAAATATCTTATTTTTCTTTTTTCCTGTTATTTAGGTGCAAAATAAGGACAAAAACAGAATACCAAAATATTTCAGATGAATTTTTTATTTTTGCGTTATTTAGGTGTAAAATAAAGACAAAAACAGAAAACCAAAATATTTGAAATAACTTATTTTTCTTTTTTCCTGTTATTTAGGTGCAAAATAAGGACAAAAACAGAAAACCAAAATATTTCAGATAAATTTTTTATTTTTTCCGTTATTTAGGTGTAAAATAAGGACAAAAACAGAAAACCAAAATATTTCAAATAAGTTTTTTTTCTATTTTCCCGTTATTTAGGTGCAAAATAAGGCCAAAACAGAAAACCAAAATATTTCAAATACCTTTTTTTTCTTTTTTCCTGTTATTTAGGTGCAAAATAAGGACAAAAACAGAAAACCAAAATATTTCAGATTAATTTTTTATTTTTCCGTTATTCAGGTGTAATATAAAGACAAAAACAGAAAACCAAAATATTTCAAATACCTTTTTTTTCTTTTTTCCCGTTATTTAGGTGCAAAATAAGGACAAAAACAGAAAACCAAAATATATCACATAACTTTTTGTTTCTTTTTTCCCGTTATTTAGGTGCAAAATAAGGACAAAAACAGAAAACCATAATATTTCAGACAACTTTTTTTTCTTTTTTCCCGTTATTTAGGTGTAAAATAAGGACAAAAACAGAAAACCAAAATATTTCACATAACTTTTTGTTTCTTTTTTCCCGTTATTTAGGTGCAAAATAAGGACAAAAACAGAAAACCAAAATATTTCAGATAAATTTTTTATTTTTCCGTTATTTAGGTGTAAAATAAGGACAAAAACAGAAAACCAAAACATTTCACATAACTTTTTTTTTCTTTTTCCCGTTATTTAGGTGTAAAGTAAGGACAAACAGAAAACCAAAATATTTGAAATAACTTTTTTTTCTTTATTCCTGTTATTTAGGTGCAAAATAAGGACAAATACAGAAAACCAAAATATTTCAGATGAATTTTTTATTTTTCCGTTATTTAGGTGTAAAATAAAGAAAAAAACAGAAAACCAAAATGTTTGAAATAACTTATTTTTCTTTTTTCCTGTTATTTAGGTGCAAAATAAGGACAAAAACAGAAAACCAAAATATTTCAGATAAATTTTTTATTTTCCCGTTATTTAGGTGCAAAATAAGGACAAAAACAGAAAACCAAAATATTTGAAATAACTTATTTTTCTTTTTTCCTGTCATTTAGGTGCAAAATAAGGACAAATACAGAAAACCAAAATATTTCAGATGAATTTTTTATTTTTCCGTTATTTAGGTGTAAAATAAAGACAAACACAGAAAACCAAAATATTTGAAATAACTTATTTTTCATTTTTCCCGTTATTTAGGTGCAAAATAAGGCCAATACAGAAAACCAAAATATTTCACATAACTTTTTTTTTCTTTTTCCCGTTATTTAGGTGCAAAGTAAGGACAAACAGAAAACCAAAATATTTGAAATAACTTATTTTTCTTTTTTCCTGTTATTTAGGTGCAAAATAAGGACAAAAACAGAAAACCAAAATATTTCAGATAAATTTTTTATTTTCCCGTTATTTAGGTGCACAATAAGGACAAAAACAGAAAACCAAAATATATCACATAACTTTTTTTTTTCTTTTTTCCCGTTATTTAGGTGCAAAATAAGGACAAAAACAGAAAAACAAATTATTTCAGATAACTTTCTTTTCTTTTTTCTTGTTATTTAAGTGAAAAATAAAGACAAAAACAGAAAACCAAAATATTTCAGACAACTTTTTTTCTTTTTTCCCATTATTTAGGTGTGAAATAAGGACAAAAACAGAAAACCAAAATATTTCAGATAACTTTTTTTTTCTATTTTCCCGTTATTTAGGTGCAAAATAAGGACAAAAACAGAAAACCATAATATTTCACATAACTTTTTTTTCTTTTTTCCCGTTATTTAGGTGCAAAATAAGGACAAAAACAGAAAACCTAAATATTTCAGATAACTTTTTGTTTCATTTTTCCCGTTATTTAGGTGCAAAATAAGGACAAAAACAGAAACCCTAAATATTTCAGATAACTTTTTTTTCTTTTTTCCCGTTATTTAAGTGAAAAATAAAGACAAAAACAGAAAACCAAAATATTTCAGAGAACTTTTTTCTTATTTTTTCCCGTTAATTAAGTGAAAAATAAAGACAAAAACAGAAAACCAAAATATTTCAGATAACTTTTTTCTTATTCTTCCCGTTATTTAGGTGCAAAATAAGGACAAAAACAGAAAACCTAAATATTTCAGATAACTTTTTTTTTCTTTTTTCCCGTTATTTAAGTGAAAAATAAAGACAAAAAGAGAAAACCAAAATATTTCAGATAACTTTTTTTTCTTTTTTCCCGTTACTTAAGTGCAAAATAAAGACAAAAACAGAAAACCAAAATATTTCAGATAACTTTTTTCTTATTTTTTCCCGTTATTTAGGTGCAAAATAAGGACAAAAACAGAAAACCAAAATATTTCACGTAATTTTTTTTTCTTTTTTCCCGTTATTTAGGTGCAAAGTAAGGACAAAAACAGAAAACCTAAATATTTCAGATAACTTTTTTTTTCTTTTTTCCCGTTATTTAGGTGCAAAATAAGGACAAAAACAGAAAACCAAAATATTTCACATAACTTTTTTTTTCTTTTTTCCCGTTATTTAGGTGCAAAATAAGGACAAAAACAGAAAATCTAAATATTTCAAATAACTTTTTTTTCTTTTTTCTTGTTATTTAGGTGCAAAATAAGGACAAAACCTGAAAACCAAATTATTTCAGATAACTTTTTTTTTCTTTTTCCCGTTACTTAGGTGCAAAATAAGGACAAAAACAGAAAGCCAAATATTTCAGATAACTTTTTCTTCTTTTTCCCCGTTATTTAGGTGCAAAATAATGACAAAAACAGAAAACCAAAATATTTCAGATAACTTTTTTGTCTTTTTTCCCGTTATTTAGGTGTAAAATAAGGACAAAAACAGAAAACCAAAATATTTCAAATAACTTTTTTTTCTTTTTTCTTGTTATTTAGGTGCAAAATAAGGACAAAACCTGAAAACCAAATTATTTCAGATAACTTTTTTTTTCTTTTTCCCGTTACTTAGGTGCAAAATAAGGACAAAAACAGAAAGCCAAATATTTCAGATAACTTTTTCTTCTTTTTTCCCGTTATTTAGGTGCAAAATAATGACAAAAACAGAAAACCAAAATATTTCAGATAACTTTTTTATCTTTTTTCCCGTTATTTAGGTGTAAAATAAGGACAAAAACAGAAAACCAAAATATTTCACTTAACTTTTTTTTTTCCCCTGTTATTTAGGTGCAAAATAAAGACAAAAACAGAAAACCAAAATATTTCAGATAACTTCTTTTTTCTTTTTTCCCGTTATTTAAGTGAAAAATAGAGACAAAAACAGAAAACCAAAATATTTCAGATAACTTTTTTTTTATTTTTTCCCGTTATTTGGTGCAAAATAAGGACAAAAACAGAAAACCAAAATATTTCAGATAAATTTTTAATTTTTCCGTTATTTAAGTGTGAAATAAGGACAAACACAGAAAACCAAAATATATCAATAACTTTTTTTTATTTTTTTTCCGTTATTTAGGTGCAATATAAGGACAAAAACAGAAAACCAAAATATTTCAGATAACTTTTTTTTTCTTTTTTCCCGTTAGTTTGCACCTACTAAGGACAAAAACAGAAAACCAAAATATTTCACATAACTTTTTTTTTCTTTTTTCCCGTTATTTAGGTGCAAAATAAGGACAAAAACAGAAAATCTAAATATTTCAGATAACTTTTTTTTCCTTTTTTCCCGTTATTTAAGTGAAAAATAAAGACAAAAACAGAAAACCAAAATATTTCAGATAACTTTTTTTTTCTTTTTTCCCGTTATTTAGGTGCAAAGTAAGGACAAACAGAAAACCAAAATATTTGAAATAACTTATTTTTCTTTTTTCCTGTTATTTAGGTGCAAAATAAGGAGAAATACAGAAAACCAAAATATTTCAGATGAATTTTTTATTTTTCCGTTATTTAGGTGTAAAATAAAGACAAAAACAGAAAACCAAAATATTTGAAATAACTTATTTTTCTTTTTTCCTGTTATTTAGGTTCAAAATAAGGACAAAAACAGAAAACCAAAATATTTCAGATAAATTTTTTATTTTCCCGTTATTTAGGTGCAAAATAAGGACAAAAACAGAAAACCAAAATATTTGAAATAACTTATTTTTCTTTTTTCCTGTTATTTAGGTGCAAAATAAGGGCAAATACAGAAAACCAAAATATTTCAGATGAATCTTTTCTTATTTTTCCCGTTATTTAGGTGCAAAATAAGGACAAAAACAGAAAACCTAAATATTTCAGATAACTTTTTTTTTTTTTTTTCCCGTTATTTAAGTGAAAAATAAAGACAAAAACAGAAAACCAAAATATTTCAGATAACTTTTTTCTTATTTTTTCCCGTTATTTAGGTGCAAAATAAGGACAAAAACAGAAAACCTAAATATTTCAGATAACTTTTTTTTCTTTTTTCCCGTTATTTAGGTCCAACAGTAGCACAAAAACAGAAAACCAAAATATTTCAGATAACTTTTCATTGTTCTCGTTATTTAGGTGTAAAATAATGTCAAAAACAGAAAACCAAAATATTTCAAATATCTTTTATTTTTTTTCCCGTTATTTAGGTGGCAAAATAAGGACAAAAACAGAAAACCAAAATATTTCAAATAACTTTTTTTTCTTTTTTCTTGTTATTTAGGTGCAAAATAAAGACAAAACTTGAAAACCAAATTATTTCAGATAACTCTTTTTTTCTTTTTCCCGTTATTTAGGTGTAAAATAAGGACAAAAACAGAAGACCAAAATATTTCAGATAACTTTTTTTGTCTTTTTTCCCGTTATTTAGGTGTAAAATAAGGACAAAAACAG
This sequence comes from Empis livida, assembly GCA_963932195.1. Taxonomy (NCBI): domain Eukaryota; kingdom Metazoa; phylum Arthropoda; class Insecta; order Diptera; family Empididae; genus Empis; species Empis livida. The sequence goes on along the minus strand of OZ010647.1, from coordinate 25,695,106 downwards.
AAAACCAAAATATTTCACTTAACTTTTTTTTCTTTTTTCCTGTTATTTAGGTGCAAAATAAGGACAAAACACAGAAAAGCAAAAAATTTCAAATAACTTTTTTTTATTTTTTTTCCGTTATTTAGGTGCAATATAAGGACAAAAACAGAAAACCACAATATTTCAGATAAATTTTTTATTTTCCCGTTATTTAGGTGCAAAATAAGGACAAAAACAGAAAACCAAAATATATCACATAACTTTTTTTTTCTTTTTTCCCGTTATTTAGGTGCAAAATAAGGACAAAACAGAAACCCTAAATATTTCAGATAACTTTTTTTTCTTTTTTCCAGTTAATTAAGTGAAAAATAAAGACAAAAACAGAAAACCAAAATATTTCAGTTAACTCTTTTCTTATTTTTCCCGTTATTTAGGTGCAAAATAAGGACAAAAACAGAAAACCTAAATATTTCAGATAACTTTTTTTTTTTTTTTTTCCCGTTATTTAAGTGAAAAATAAAGACAAAAACAGAAAACCAAAATATTTCAGATAACTTTTTTCTTATTTTTTCCCGTTATTTAGGTGCAAAATAAGGACAAAAACAGAAAACCTAAATATTTCAGATAAGTTTTTTTTCTTTTTTCCCGTTATTTAGGTCCAACAGTAGCACAAAAACAGAAAACCAAAATATTTCAGATAACTTTTCATTGTTCTCGTTATTTAGGTGTAAAATAATGTCAAAAACAGAAAACCAAAATATTTCAAATATCTTTTATTTCTTTTTCCCGTTATTTAGGTGGCAAAATAAGGACAAAAACAGAAAACCAAAATATTTCAAATAACTTTTTTTCCTTTTTTCTTGTTATTTAGGTGCAAAATAAAGACAAAACTTGAAAACCAAATTATTTCAGATAACTCTTTTTTTCTTTTTCCCGTTATTTAGGTGTAAAATAAGGACAAAAACAGAAGACCAAAATATTTCAGATAACTTTTTTTGTCTTTTTTCCCGTTATTTAGGTGTAAAATAAGGACAAAAACAGAAAACCAAAATATTTCACTTAACTTTTTTTTCTTTTTTCCTGTTATTTAGGTGCAAAATAAGGACAAAACACAGAAAAGCAAAAAATTTCAAATAACTTTTTTTTATTTTTTTTCCGTTATTTAGGTGCAATATAAGGACAAAAACAGAAAACCAAAATATTTCAGATAACTTTTTTTTTCTTTTTTCCCGTTATTTAGGTGCAAAATAAGGACAAAAACAGAAAACCAAAATATTTCACATAACTTTTTTTTTCTTTTTCCCGTTATTTAGGTGTAAAATAAGGACAAAAACAGAAAATCTAAATATTTCAGATAACTTTTTTTTTCTTTTTTCCCGTTATTTAAGTGAAAAATAAAGACAAAAACAGAAAACCAAAATATTTCAGATAACTTTTTTTTTCTTTTTTCCCGTTATTTGGTGCAAAATAAGGACAAAATCAGAAAACCAAAATATTTCAGATAAATTTTTTATTTTTCCGTTATTTAAGTGTGAAATAAGGACAAACACAGAAAACCAAAATATATCAATAATTTTTTTTTCTTTTTTCCCGTTATTTAGGTGCAAAATAAGAACAAAAACAGAAAACCAAAATATTTCAGATAACTTTTTTTTTCTTTTTTCCCGTTATTTAGGTGCAAAATAAGGACAAAAACAGAAAACCAAAATATTTCACATAACTTTTTTTTTCTTTTTTCCCGTTATTTAGGTGTAAAATAAGGACAAAAACAGAAAATCTAAATATTTCAGATAACTTTTTTTTTCTTTTTTCCCGTTATTTAGGTGCAAAATAAGGACAAAAACGAAAATCAAAATATTTCAGATAACTTTTTTTTTCTTTTTCCCATTATTTAGGTGTAAAATAAGGACAAAAACAGAAAACAAAATATTTCAAATAACTTTTTTTTCTTTTTTCTTGTTATTTAGGTGCAAAATAAGGACGAAAAAAATAAGGACCAAAAATATTTTGGTTTTCTTTTTTTGTCCTTGTTGTGCACCTAAATAACGCGGAAAAAGAAAAAAAAAAATTCTGAAATATTTTGGTTTTCTGTTTTCGTCCTTATTTTGCACCTAAATAACAGGAAAAAAGAAAAAAAAATTATTTGAAATATTTTGGTTTTCTGTTTTTGTCCTTATTTTGCCACCTAAATAAGGACAAAAACAGAAAACCAAAATATTTCAAATAATTTTTTTTTCTTTTTTCCTGTTATTTAGGTGCAAAATAAGGACGAAAACAGAAAACCAAAATATTTCAGATAACTTTTTCTTCTTTTTTCCCGTTATTTAAGTGAAAATAAAGACAAAAACAGAAAACCAAAATATTTCAAAAACTTTTTTTTCTTTTTTCCCGTTATTTAGGTGTAAAATAAGGGCAAAACAGAAAACCAAAATATTTCAGATAACTTTTTTTTTCTTTTTTCCCGCTATTTAAGTAAAAATAAAGACAATAAAAGAAAACGAAAATATTTCAGATAACTTTTTTTTTCTTTTTTCCTGTTATTTAGGTGCAAAATAAGGACAAAAACGTAAAACTAAAATATTTCAGATAACTAGTTTTTTCTTTTTCGCGTTATTTAAGTGGCCAAATAAGGACAAAAACAGAAAACCAAAATATTTCAGTTAACTTTTTTCCCGTTATTTAGGTGTAAAATAAGGACGAAAACAGAAAACCAAAAAATTTCAGATAACTTTTTTTTCTTCTTTCCCGTTATTTATGTGAAAAATAAAGACAAAAACAGAAAACCAAAATATTTCAGATAACTTTTTTTCTCTTTTTTCCTGTTATTTAGGTGCAAAATAAGGACAAAAAAAGAAAACCAAAATATTTCAGATAACTTTTTTTTCCTTTTCCTGTTATTTAGGTGCAAAATAACGACAAAACCCGGAAAACCAAAATATTTCAGATAACTTTTTTTTTCTTTTTTCTCGTTATTTAGGTGCAAAATAAGGACGAAAACAGAAAACCAAAATATTTCAGATAACTTTTTTTTTATTTTTCCTCGTTATTTAAGTGCAAAACAACGACAAAAGTAGAAAACCAAATATTTCAAATAACTTTTTTTTCTTTTTTCCTGTTATTTAGGTGCAAAATAAGGACGAAAACAGAAAACCAAAATATTTCAGAAACTTTTTTTTTCTTTTTCCGCGTTATTTAGGTGCACAACAAGGACAAAAAAGAAAACCAAAATATTTCAAATAAATTTTTTTCTTTTTTCCTGTTATTTAGGTGCAAAATAAGGACAAAAAAAGAAAACCAAATTATTTCAGATCACTTTTTTCTTCTTTTTCCCCGTTATTTAAGTGAAAATAAAGACAAAAACAGAAAACCAAAATTTTTCAGATAACTTTTTTCTTCTTTTTTCCCGTTATTTAGGTGTAAAATAAGGACAAAAACAGAAAACCAAAATATTTCAAATAACTATTTTTTCTTTTTTCCCGTTATATTGGTGCAAAATAAGGACAAAAACAGAAAACCAAAATATTTCAAAAACTTTTTTTTTCTTTTTTCCCGTTATTTAGGTGTAAAATAAGGGCAAAACAGAAAACCAAAATATTTCAGATAACTTTTTTTTTCTTTTTTCCCGCTATTTAAGTAAAAATAAGGACAAAAACAGAAAACCTAAATATATCAGATAACTTTTTTTTTTTTTTTTCCCGTTATTTAAGTGAAAAATAAAGACAAAAACAGAAAACCAAAATATTTCAGATAACTTTTTTCTTATTTTTTCCCGTTATTTAGGTGCAAAATAAGGACAAAAACAGAAAACCTAAATATTTCAGATAAGTTTTTTTTCTTTTTTCCCGTTATTTAGGTCCAACAGTAGCACAAAAACAGAAAACCAAAATATTTCAGATAACTTTTCATTGTTCTCGTTATTTAGGTGTAAAATAATGTCAAAAACAGAAAACCAAAATATTTCAAATATCTTTTATTTCTTTTTCCCGTTATTTAGGTGGCAAAATAAGGACAAAAACAGAAAACCAAAATATTTCAAATAACTTTTTTTCCTTTTTTCTTGTTATTTAGGTGCAAAATAAAGACAAAACTTGAAAACCAAATTATTTCAGATAACTCTTTTTTTCTTTTTCCCGTTATTTAGGTGTAAAATAAGGACAAAAACAGAAGACCAAAATATTTCAGATAACTTTTTTTGTCTTTTTTCCCGTTATTTAGGTGTAAAATAAGGACAAAAACAGAAAACCAAAATATTTCACTTAACTTTTTTTTCTTTTTTCCTGTTATTTAGGTGCAAAATAAGGACAAAACACAGAAAAGCAAAAAAGTTCAAATAACTTTTTTTTATTTTTTTTCCGTTATTTAGGTGCAATATAAGGCCAAAAACAGAAAACCAAATTATTTCATATAACTTTTTTTTTCTTTTTTCCCGTTATTTAGGTGCAAAATAAGGACAAAAACAGAAAACCAAAATATTTCACATAACTTTTTTTTTCTTTTTTCCCGTTATTTAGGTGTAAAATAAGGACAAAAACAGAAAATCTAAATATTTCAGATAACTTTTTTTTTCTTTTTTCCCGTTATTTAAGTGAAAAATAAAGACAAAAACAGAAAACCAAAATATTTCAGATAACTTTTTTTTTCTTTTTTCCCGTTATTTGGTGCAAAATAAGGACAAAATCAGAAAACCAAAATATTTCAGATAAATTTTTTATTTTTCCGTTATTTAAGTGTGAAATAAGGACAAACACAGAAAACCAAAATATATCAATAATTTTTTTTTCTTTTTTCCCGTTATTTAGGTGCAAAATAAGAACAAAAACAGAAAACCAAACTATTTCAGATAACTTTTTTTTTCTTTTTTCCCGTTATTTAGGTGCAAAATAAGGACAAAAACAGAAAACCAAAATATTTCACATAACTTTTTTTTTCTTTTTTCCCGTTATTTAGGTGTAAAATAAGGACAAAAACAGAAAATCTAAATATTTGAGATAACTTTTTTTTTCTTTTTTCCGGTTATTTAGGTGCAAAATAATGACAAGAGCAGAAAAACAAAATATTTCAGATAACTTTTTTTTTCTTTTTCCCATTATTTAGGTGTAAAATAAGGACAAAAACAGAAAACAAAATATTTCAAATAACTTTTTTTTCTTTTTTCTTGTTATTTAGGTGCAAAATAAGGACGAAAAAAATAAGGACCAAAAATATTTTGGTTTTCTTTTTTTGTCCTTGTTGTGCACCTAAATAACGCGGAAAAAGAAAAAATAAAATTCTGAAATATTTTGGTTTTCTGTTTTCGTCCTTATTTTGCACCTAAATAACAGAAAAAAAGAAAAAAAAGTTATTTGAAATATTTGGTTTTCTATTTTTGTCGTTGTTTTGCACTTAAACAACGACAAAAATAGAAAACCAAATATTTCAAATAACTTTTTTTTCTTTTTTCCTGTTATTTAGGTGCAAAATAAGGACGAAAACAGAAAACCAAAATATTTCAGATAACTTTTTCTTCTTTTTTCCCGTTATTTAAGTGAAAATAAAGACAAAAACAGAAAACCAAAATATTTCAAAAACTTTTTTTTCTTTTTTCCCGTTATTTAGGTGTAAAATAAGGGCAAAACAGAAAACCAAAATATTTCAGATAACTTTTTTTTTCTTTTTTCCCGCTATTTAAGTAAAAATAAAGACAATAAAAGAAAACGAAAATATTTCAGATAACTTTTTTTTTCTTTTTTCCTGTTATTTAGGTGCAAAATAAGGACAAAAACGTAAAACTAAAATATTTCAGATAACTAGTTTTTTCTTTTTCGCGTTATTTAAGTGGCCAAATAAGGACAAAAACAGAAAACCAAAATATTTCAGTTAACTTTTTTCCCGTTATTTAGGTGTAAAATAAGGACGAAAACAGAAAACCAAAAAATTTCAGATAACTTTTTTTTCTTCTTTCCCGTTATTTATGTGAAAAATAAAGACAAAAACAGAAAACCAAAATATTTCAGATAACTTTTTTTCTCTTTTTTCCTGTTATTTAGGTGCAAAATAAGGACAAAAAAAGAAAACCAAAATATTTCAGATAACTTTTTTTTCCTTTTCCTGTTATTTAGGTGCAAAATAACGACAAAACCCGGAAAACCAAAATATTTCAGATAACTTTTTTTTTCTTTTTTCTCGTTATTTAGGTGCAAAATAAGGACGAAAACAGAAAACCAAAATATTTCAGATAACTTTTTTTTTATTTTTCCTCGTTATTTAAGTGCAAAACAACGACAAAAGTAGAAAACCAAATATTTCAAATAACTTTTTTTTCTTTTTTCTTGTTATTTAGGTGCAAAATAAGGACGAAAACAGAAAACCAAAATATTTCAGAAACTTTTTTTTTCTTTTTCCGCGTTATTTAGGTGCACAACAAGGACAAAAAAGAAAACCAAAATATTTCAAATAACTTTTTTTCTTTTTTCCTGTTATTTAGGTGCAAAATAAGGACAAAAAAAGAAAACCAAATTATTTCAGATCACTTTTTTCTTCTTTTTCCCCGTTATTTAAGTGAAAATAAAGACAAAAACAGAAAACCAAAATTTTTCCGATAACTTTTTTCTTCTTTTTTCCCGTTATTTAGGTGTAAAATAAGGACAAAAACAGAAAACCAAAATATTTCAAATAACTATTTTTTCTTTTTTCCCGTTATATTGGTGCAAAATAAGGACAAAAACAGAAAACCAAAATATTTCAAAAACTTTTTTTTTCTTTTTTCCCGTTATTTAGGTGTAAAATAAGGGCAAAACAGAAAACCAAAATATTTCAGATAACTTTTTTTTTCTTTTTTCCCGCTATTTAAGTAAAAATAAAGACAATAAAAGAAACTGAAAATATTTCAGATAACTTTTTTTTTGTTTTTTCCTGTTATTTAGGTGCAAAATAAGGACAAAAACAGAAAACCAAAATATTTCAAATAACTTTTTTTCTTTTTTCCTGTTATTCAGGTGGCAAAATAAGGACAAAAATAGAAAACCAAAATATTTCAGTTAACTTTTGTCCCGTTATTTAGGTGTAAAATAAGGACGAAAACAGAAAACCAAAAAATTTCAGATAACTTTTTTTTCTTTTTTCCTGTTATTTAGGTGCAAAATAAGGACAAAAAAAGAAAACCAAAATATTGCAAATAACTTTTTTTTCTTTTTTCCTGTTATTTAGGTGCAAAATAACGACAAAACCCGGAAAACCAAAATATTTCAGATAACTTTTTTTTTCTTTTTTCCTGTTATTTAGGTGCAAAATAAGGACAAAAACAGAAAACCAAAATATTTCAGAAACTTTTTTTTACTTTTTCCTGTTATTCAGGTGGCAAAATAAGGACAAAAACAGAAAACCAAAATATTTCAGTTAACTTTTTTCCCGTTATTTAGGTGTAAAATAAGGACGAAAACAGAAAACCAAAAAATTTCAGATAACTTTTTTTTCTTCTTTCCCGTTATTTATGTGAAAAATAAAGACAAAAACAGAAAACCAAAATATTTCAGATAACTTTTTTTCTCTTTTTTCCTGTTATTTAGGTGCAAAATAAGGACAAAAAAAGAAAACCAAAATATTTCAGATAACTTTTTTTTCCTTTTCCTGTTATTTAGGTGCAAAATAACGACAAAAAAAGAAAACCAAAATATTGCAAATAACTTTTTTTTCTTTTTTCCTGTTATTTAGGTGCAAAATAAGGACAAAAAAAGAAAACCAAAATATTGCAAATAACTTTTTTTTCTTTTTTCCTGTTATTTAGGTGCAAAATAACGACAAAACCCGGAAAACCAAAATATTTCAGATAACTTTTTTTTTCTTTTTTCTCGTTATTTAGGTGCAAAATAAGGACGAAAACAGAAAACCAAAATATTTCAGATAACTTTTTTTTCTTTTTTCCTGTTATTTAGGTGCAAAATAAGGACAAAAAAAGAAAACCAAAATATTGCAAATAACTTTTTTTTCTTTTTTCCTGTTATTTAGGTGCAAAATAACGACAAAACCCGGAAAACCAAAATATTTCAGATAACTTTTTTTTTCTTTTTTCTTGTTATTTAGGTGCAAAAAAAAGGACGAAAACAGAAAACCAAAATATTTCAGATAACTTTTTTTTTATTTTTCCGCGTTATTTAAGTGCAAAACAACGACAAAAATAGAAAACCAAATATTTCAAATAACTTTTTTTTCTTTTTTCCTGTTATTTAGGTGCAAAATAAGGACGAAAACAGAAAACCAAAAAATTTCAGATAACTTTTTTTTCTTTTTTCCTGTTATTTAGGTGCAAAATAAGGACAAAAAAAGAAAATCAAAATATTGCAAATAACTTTTTTTTCTTTTTTCCTGTTATTTAGGTGCAAAATAACGACAAAACCCGGAAAACCAAAATATTTCAGATAACTTTTTTTTTCTTTTGTCTCGTTATTTAGGTGCAAAATAAGGACGAAAACAGAAAACCAAAATATTTCAGATAACTTTTTTTTCTTTTTTCCTGTTATTTAGGTGCAAAATAAGGACAAAAATAGAAAACCAAAATATTTCAGTTAACTTTTTTCCCGTTATTTAGGTGTAAAATAAGGACGAAAACAGAAAACCAAAAAATTTCAGATAACTTTTTTTTCTTTTTTCCTGTTATTTAGGTGCAAAATAAGGACAAAAAAAGAAAACCAAAATATTGCAAATAAGTTTTTTTTCTTTTTTCCTGTTATTTAGGTGCAAAATAACGACAAAACCCGGAAAACCAAAATATTTCAGATAACTTTTTTTTTCTTTTTTCTCGTTATTTAGGTGCAAAATAAGGACGAAAACAGAAAACCAAAATATTTCAGATAACTTTTTTTTTATTTTTCCTCGTTATTTAAGTGCAAAACAACGACAAAAGTAGAAAACCAAATATTTCAAATAACTTTTTTTTCTTTTTTCCTGTTATTTATGTGAAAAATAAAGACAAAAACAGAAAACCAAAATATTTCAGATAACTTTTTTCTTCTTTTTTCCCGTTATTTAGGTGCAAAATAAGGACAAAAAGAGAAAACCAAAATATTTCATATAACTTTTTTTTTCCTTTTCCGTTATTTAGGTGGCAAAATAAGGACAAAAACAGAAAACCAAAATATTTCAAATAACTTTTTTTTCTTTTTTCCTGTTATTTAGGTGCAAAATAAGGACAAAAAAAGAAAACCAAAATATTGCAAATAACTTTTTTTTCTTTTTTCCTGTTATTTAGGTGCAAAATAACGACAAAACCCGGAAAACCAAAATATTTCAGATAACTTTTTTTTCTTTTTTCTTGTTATTTAGGTGCAAAATAAGGACGAAAACAGAAAACCAAAATATTTCAGATAACTTTTTTTTTATTTTTCCGCGTTATTTAAGTGCAAAACAACGACAAAAATAGAAAACCAAATATTTCAAATAACTTTTTTTTCTTTTTTCCTGTTATTTAGGTGCAAAATAAGGACGAAAACAGAAAACCAAAATATTTCAGAAACTTTTTTTTTCTTTTTCCCCGTTATTTAGGTGCACAACAAGGACAAAAAAGAAAACCAAAATATTTCAAATAACTTTTTTTTCTTTTTTCCTGTTATTTAGGTGCAAAATAAGGACAAAAACAGAAAACCAAATTATTTCAGATAACTTTTTTCTTCTTTTTTCCCGTTATTTAAGTGAAAATAAAGACAAAAACAGAAAACCAAAATTTTTCAGATAACTTTTTTCTTCTTTTTCCCCGTTATTTAGGTGTAAAATAAGGACAAAAACAGAAAACCAAAATATTTCAAATAACTATTTTTCCTTTTTTCCCGTTATATAGGTGCAAAATAACGACAAAAACAGAAAACCAAAATATTTCAAAAACTTTTTTTTTCTTTTTTCCCGTTATTTAGGTGTAAAATAAGGACAAAACAGAAAACCAAAATATTTCAGATAACTATTTTTTCTTTTTTCCCGCTATTTAAGTAAAAATAAAGACAATAAAAGAAAACGAAAATATTTCAGATAACTTTTTTTTTCTTTTTTCCTGTTATTTAGGTGCAAAATAAGGACAAAAACAGAAAACCAAAATATTTCAGATAACTTTTTTCTTCTTTTTTCCCGTTATTTAGGTGCAAAATAAGGCCAAAAACAGAAAACCAAAATATTTCAGATAACTTTTTTTTTCCTTTTCCGTTATTTAGGTGGCAAAATAAGGACAAAAACAGATACGGTTATTTAGATGCAAAATAAGGACAAAAACAGAAAACAAAAATATTTCAGATAACTTTTTTTTCTTATTTCCCGTTATTTAGGTGTAAAATAAGGACAAAAACAGAAAACCAAAATATTTCAAATAACTATTTTTTCTTTTTTCCCGTTATATAGGTGCAAAATAACGACAAAAACAGAAAACCAAAATATTTCAAAAACTTTTTTTTTCTTTTTTCCCGTTATTTAGGTGTAAAATAAGGACAAAACAGAAAACCAAAATATTTCAGATAACTATTTTTTCTTTTTTCCCGCTATTTAAGTAAAAATAAAGACAATAAAAGAAAACGAAAATATTTCAGATAACTTTTTTTTTCTTTTTTCCTGTTATTTAGGTGCAAAATAAGGACAAAAACAGAAAACCAAAATATTTCAGATAACTTTTTTCTTCTTTTTTCCCGTTATTTAGGTGCAAAATAAGGCCAAAAACAGAAAACCAAAATATTTCAGATAACTTTTTTTTTCCTTTTCCGTTATTTAGGTGGCAAAATAAGGACAAAAACAGATACGGTTATTTAGATGCAAAATAAGGACAAAAACAGAAAACAAAAATATTTCAGATAACTTTTTTTTCTTATTTCCCGTTATTTATGTGAAAAATAAAGACAAAAACAGAAAACCAAAATATTTCAAATAACTTTTTTTTCTTTTTTCCTGTTATTAAGGTGCAAAATAAGGACAAAAACAGAAAACCAAAATATTTCAGATAACTTTTTTTTTCTTTTTTCTCGTTATTTAGGTGCAAAATAAGGACGAAAACAGAAAACCAAAATATTTCAAATAACTTTGTTTTTCTTTTTCCGCGTTATTTAACTGCAAAACAAGGACAAAAACAGAAAACCAAAATATTTCAAATAACTTTTTTTTCTTTTTTCCTGTTATTTAGGTGCAAAATAAGGACAAAAAAAGAAAACCAAAATATTGCAAATAACTTTTTTTTCTTTTTTCCTGTTATTTAGGTGCAAAATAACGACAACACCCGGAAAACCAAAATATTTCAGATAACTTTTTTTTTCTTTTTTCTCGTTATTTAGGTGCAAAATAAGGACGAAAACAGAAAACCAAAATATTTCAGATAACTTTTTTTTAATTTTTCCGCGTTATTTAAGTGCAAAACAACGACAAAAATAGAAAACCAAATATTTCAAATAACTTTTTTTTCTTTTTTCCTGTTATTTAGGTGCAAAATAAGGACGAAAACAGAAAACCAAAATATTTCAGAAATTTTTTTTTTCTTTTTTCCCGTTATTTAGGTGCAAAACAAGGACAAAAACAGAAAACCAAAATAGTTCAAATAACTTTTTTTTCTTTTTTCCTGTTATTAAGGTGCAAAATAAGGACAAAAACAGAAAACCAAAATATTTCAGATAACTTTTTTTTTCTTTTTTCTCGTTATTTAGGTGCAAAATAAGGACGAAAACAGAAAACCAAAATATTTCAGATAACTTTTTTTTTCTTTTTTCTCGTTATTTAGGTGCAAAATAAGGACGAAAACAGAAAACCAAAATATTTCAGATAACTTTTTTTTAATTTTTCCGCGTTATTTAACTGCAAAACAAGGACAAAAAAAGAAAACCAAAATATTTCAAATAACTTTTTTTTCTTATTTCCTTTTATTTAGGTGCAAAATAAGGACAAAAAATGAAAACCAAATTATTTCAGATAACTTTTTTCTTCTTTTTTCCCGTTATTTAAGTGAAAATAAAGACAAAAACAGAAAACCAAAATTTTTCAGATAACTTTTTTCTTCTTTTTTCCCGTTATTTAGGTGTAAAATAAGGACAAAAACAGAAAACCAAAATATTTCAAATAACTTTTTTTTCTTTTTTCCCGTTATTTAGGTGCAAAATAAGGACAAAACAGAAAACCAAAATATTTCAGATAACTTTTTTTTTCTTTTTTCCCGCTATTTAAGTAAAAATAAAGACAATAAAAGAAAACGAAAATATTTCAGATAACTTTTTTTTTCTTTTTTCCTGTTATTTAGGTGCAAAATAAGGACAAAAACAGAAAACCAAAATATTTCAAATAAATTTTTTTCTTTTTTCCTGTTATTCAGGTGGCAAAATAAGGACAAAAATAGAAAACCAAAATATTTCAGTTAACTTTTTTCCCGTTATTTAGGTGTAAAATAAGGACGAAAACAGAAAACCAAAAAATTTCAAATAAGTTTTTAGTCTTTTTTCCTGTTATTTAGGTGCAAAATAAGGACAAAAAGAGAAAACCAAAATATGTCAGATAACTTTTTTTTTCCTTTTCCGTTATTTAGGTGGCAAAATAAGGACAAAAACAGATACGGTTATTTAGATGCAAAATAAGGACAAAAACAGAAAACCAAAATATTTCAGATAACTTTTTTTTCTTATTTCCCGTTATTTATGTGAAAAATAAGGACAAAAACAGAAAACCAAAATATTTCAGATAACTTTTTTTTTCTTTTTTCTCGTTATTTAGGTGCAAAATAAGGACGAAAACAGAAAACCAAAATATTTCAAATAACTTTGTTTTTCTTTTTCCGCGTTATTTAACTGCAAAACAAGGACAAAAACAGAAAACCAAAATATTTCAAATAACTTTTTTTTCTTTTTTCCTGTTATTTAGGTGCAAAATAAGGACAAAAAAAGAAAACCAAAATATTGCAAATAACTTTTTTTTCTTTTTTCCTGTTATTTAGGTGCAAAATAACGACAACACCCGGAAAACCAAAATATTTCAGATAACTTTTTTTTTCTTTTTTCTCGTTATTTAGGTGCAAAATAAGGACGAAAACAGAAAACCAAAATATTTCAGATAACTTTTTTTTAATTTTTCCGCGTTATTTAAGTGCAAAACAACGACAAAAATAGAAAACCAAATATTTCAAATAACTTTTTTTTCTTTTTTCCTGTTATTTAGGTGCAAAATAAGGACGAAAACAGAAAACCAAAATATTTCAGAAATTTTTTTTTTCTTTTTCCCCGTTATTTAGGTGCAAAACAAGGACAAAAACAGAAAACCAAAATATTTCAAATAACTTTTTTTTCTTTTTTCCTGTTATTAAGGTGCAAAATAAGGACAAAAACAGAAAACCAAAATATTTCAGATAACTTTTTTTTTCTTTTTTCTCGTTATTTAGGTGCAAAATAAGGACGAAAACAGAAAACCAAAATATTTCAGATAACTTTTTTTTTCTTTTTTCTCGTTATTTAGGTGCAAAATAAGGACGAAAACAGAAAACCAAAATATTTCAGATAACTTTTTTTTAATTTTTCCGCGTTATTTAACTGCAAAACAAGGACAAAAAAAGAAAACCAAAATATTTCAAATAACTTTTTTTTCTTATTTCCTTTTATTTAGGTGCAAAATAAGGACAAAAAATGAAAACCAAATTATTTCAGATAACTTTTTTCTTCTTTTTTCCCGTTATTTAAGTGAAAATAAAGACAAAAACAGAAAACCAAAATTTTTCAGATAACTTTTTTCTTCTTTTTTCCCGTTATTTAGGTGTAAAATAAGGACAAAAACAGAAAACCAAAATATTTCAAATAACTTTTTTTTCTTTTTTCCCGTTATTTAGGTGCAAAATAAGGACAAAACAGAAAACCAAAATATTTCAGATAACTTTTTTTTTCTTTTTTCCCGCTATTAAAGTAAAAATAAAGACAATAAAAGAAAACGAAAATATTTCAGATAACTTTTTTTTTCTTTTTTCCTGTTATTTAGGTGCAAAATAAGGACAAAAACAGAAAACCAAAATATTTCAAATAAATTTTTTTCTTTTTTCCTGTTATTCAGGTGGCAAAATAAGGACAAAAATAGAAAACCAAAATATTTCAGTTAACTTTTTTCCCGTTATTTAGGTGTAAAATAAGGACGAAAACAGAAAACCAAAAAATTTCAAATAAGTTTTTAGTCTTTTTTCCTGTTATTTAGGTGCAAAATAAGGACAAAAAGAGAAAACCAAAATATGTCAGATAACTTTTTTTTTCCTTTTCCGTTATTTAGGTGGCAAAATAAGGACAAAAACAGATACGGTTATTTAGATGCAAAATAAGGACAAAAACAGAAAACCAAAATATTTCAGATAACTTTTTTTTCTTATTTCCCGTTATTTATGTGAAAAATAAGGACAAAAACAGAAAACCAAAATATTTCAGATAACTTTTTTCTTCTTTTTTCCCGTTTTTTAGGTGTAAAATAAGGACAAAAACAGAAAACCAAAATATTTCAAATAACTATTTTTTCTTTTTTCCTGTTATTTAGGTATAAAATAAGGACAAAAACAGAAAACCAAAATATTTCAAATAACAATTTTTTCTTTTTTCCCGTTATTTAGGTGCAAAATAAGGCCAAAAACAGAAAACCAAAATATTTCAGAAACTTTTTTTTCTTTTTCCCCGTTATTTAGGTGCAAAACAGAAAACCAAAACATTTCAAATAAGTTTTTTTTTCTTTTTTCCTGTTATTTAGGTGCAAAATAAGGACAAAAACGGAAACATAAAATATTTCAGATAACATTTTTTTCTTTTTTCCTGTTATTTAGGTGCAAAATTAGGACTAAAACAGAAAACCAAAATATTTCAGAAACTTTTTTATTCTTTTTTCCCGTTATCTAGGTGCAAAATAAGGACAAAAACAGAAAACCAAAATATTTCAGATAACTTTTTTTTTCTTTTTCCCCGTTATTTAGGTGCAAAACAAGGACAAAAACAGAAAACCAAAATATTTCAAATAACTTTTTTTTCTTTTTTCCTGTTATTTAGGTGCAAAATAAGGCCAAAAACAGAAAACCAAAATATTTCAGAAACTTTTTCTTTCTTTTTCCCCGTTATTTAGGTGCAAAACAAGGACAAAAACAGAAAACCAAAATATTTCAGATAACTTGTTTTTTGTTTTTCGCGTTATTTAAGTGGCCAAATAAGGACAAAAACAGAAATCCAAAATATTTCAGATAACTTTTTTTTTCTTTTTTCCCGTTATCTAGGTATAAAATAAGGACAAAAACAGGGAACCAAAATATTTCAAATAACTTTTTTTTCTTTTTTCCTGTTATTTAGATATAAAATAAAGACAAAAACAGAAAACCAAAATATTTCAAATAACTATTTTTTCTTTTTTCCCGTTATTTCGGTGCAAAATAAGGCCAAAAACAGAAAACCAAAATATTTCAGAAACTTTTTTTTTCTTTTTTCCTGTTATTTAGGTGCAAAATAACGACAAAAACCGGAAAACCAAAATATTTCAGATAACTTTTTTTTCTTTTTTCTCGTTATTTAGGTGCAAAATAAGGACGAAAACAGAAAACCAAAATATTTCAGATAACTTTTTTTTTCTTTTTCCGCGTTATTTAAGTACAAAACAAGGACAAAAATAGAAAACCAAATATTTCAAATAACTATTTTTTCTTTTTTCCTGTTATTTAGGTGCAAAATAAGGCCAAAAACAGAAAACCAAAATATTTCAGAAACTTTTTTTTTCTTTTTTCCCGTTACCTGGGTGCAAAATAAGGACAAAAAAGAAAACAAAAATATTTCAAATAACTTTTTTTTCTTTTTTCCTGTTATTTAGCTGCAAAATAAGGACGAAAACAGAAAACCAAAATATGTCAGAAACTTTTTTTTTCTTTTTCCCAGTTATTTACGTGCACAACTAGGACAAAAAAAGAAAACCAAAATATTTCAATTAACTTTTTTTTCTTTTTTCCTGTTATTTAGGTGCAAAATAAGGACAAAAACAGAAAACCAAAATATTTCAGATAACTTTTTTTTTCTTTTTCCCCGTTATTTAGGTGCAAAAAAAGGACAAAAACAGAAAACCAAAATATTTCAAATAACTTTTTTTTCTTTTCTCCTGTTATTTAGGTGCAAAATAAGGCCAAAAACAGAAAACCAAAATATTTCAGAAAAACAGAAAACCAAAATATTTCAAATAACTATTTTTTCTTTTTTCCCTTTATTTAGGTGCAAAATAAGGACAAAAACAGAAAACCAAAATATTTCAAAAACTTTTTTTTTCTTTTTTCCCGTTATTTAGGTGTAAAATAAGGACAAAACAGAAAACCAAAATATTTCAGATAACTTTTTTTTTCTTTTTTCCCGCTATTTAAGTAAAAATAAAGACAAAAACAGAAAACCAAAATTTTTCAGATAACTTTTTTCTTCTTTTTTCCCGTTATTTAGGTGTAAAATAAGGACAAAAACAGAAAACCAAAATATTTCAAATAACTTTTTTTTCTTTTTTCCCGTTATTTAGGTGCAAAATAAGGACAAAACAGAAAACCAAAATATTTCAGATAACTTTTTTTTTCTTTTTTCCCGCTATTTAAGTAAAAATAAAGACAATAAAAGAAAACGAAAATATTTCAGATAACTTTTTTTTTCTTTTTTCCTGTTATTTAGGTGCAAAATAAGGACAAAAACAGAAAACCAAAATATTTCAAATAAATTTTTTTCTTTTTTCCTGTTATTCAGGTGGCAAAATAAGGACAAAAATAGAAAACCAAAATATTTCAGTTAACTTTTTTCCCGTTATTTAGGTGTAAAATAAGGACGAAAACAGAAAACCAAAAAATTTCAAATAAGTTTTTAGTCTTTTTTCCTGTTATTTAGGTGCAAAATAAGGACAAAAAGAGAAAACCAAAATATTTCAGATAACTTTTTTTTTCCTTTTCCGTTATTTAGGTGGCAAAATAAGGACAAAAACAGATACGGTTATTTAGATGCAAAATAAGGACAAAAACAGAAAACCAAAATATTTCAGATAACTTTTTTTTCTTATTTCCCGTTATTTATGTGAAAAATAAGGACAAAAACAGAAAACCAAAATATTTCAGATAACTTTTTTCTTCTTTTTTCCCGTTTTTTAGGTGTAAAATAAGGACAAAAACAGAAAACCAAAATATTTCAAATAACTAATTTTTCTTTTTTCCTGTTATTTAGGTATAAAATAAGGACAAAAACAGAAAACCAAAATATTTCAAATAACAATTTTTTCTTTTTTCCCGTTATTTAGGTGCAAAATAAGGCCAAAAACAGAAAACCAAAATATTTCAGAAACTTTTTTTTCTTTTTCCCCGTTATTTAGGTGCAAAACAGAAAACCAAAACATTTCAAATAAGTTTTTTTTTCTTTTTTCCTGTTATTTAGGTGCAAAATAAGGACAAAAACGGAAACATAAAATATTTCAGATAACATTTTTTTCTTTTTTCCTGTTATTTAGGTGCAAAATTAGGACTAAAACAGAAAACCAAAATATTTCAGAAACTTTTTTATTCTTTTTTCCCGTTATCTAGGTGCAAAATAAGGACAAAAACAGAAAACCAAAATATTTCAGATAACTTTTTTTTTCTTTTTCCCCGTTATTTAGGTGCAAAACAAGGACAAAAACAGAAAACCAAAATATTTCAAATAACTTTTTTTTCTTTTTTCCTGTTATTTAGGTGCAAAATAAGGCCAAAAACAGAAAACCAAAATATTTCAGAAACTTTTTCTTTCTTTTTCCCCGTTATTTAGGTGCAAAACAAGGACAAAAACAGAAAACCAAAATATTTCAGATAACTTGTTTTTTGTTTTTCGCGTTATTTAAGTGGCCAAATAAGGACAAAAACAGAAATCCAAAATATTTCAGATAACTTTTTTTTTCTTTTTTCCCGTTATCTAGGTATAAAATAAGGACAAAAACAGGGAACCAAAATATTTCAAATAACTTTTTTTTCTTTTTTCCTGTTATTTAGATATAAAATAAAGACAAAAACAGAAAACCAAAATATTTCAAATAACTATTTTTTCTTTTTTCCCGTTATTTCGGTGCAAAATAAGGCCAAAAACAGAAAACCAAAATATTTCAGAAACTTTTTTTTTCTTTTTTCCTGTTATTTAGGTGCAAAATAACGACAAAAACCGGAAAACCAAAATATTTCAGATAACTTTTTTTTCTTTTTTCTCGTTATTTAGGTGCAAAATAAGGACGAAAACAGAAAACCAAAATATTTCAGATAACTTTTTTTTTCTTTTTCCGCGTTATTTAAGTACAAAACAAGGACAAAAATAGAAAACCAAATATTTCAAATAACTATTTTTTCTTTTTTCCTGTTATTTAGGTGCAAAATAAGGCCAAAAACAGAAAACCAAAATATTTCAGAAACTTTTTTTTTCTTTTTTCCCGTTACCTGGGTGCAAAATAAGGACAAAAAAGAAAACAAAAATATTTCAAATAACTTTTTTTTCTTTTTTCCTGTTATTTAGCTGCAAAATAAGGACGAAAACAGAAAACCAAAATATGTCAGAAACTTTTTTTTTCTTTTTCCCAGTTATTTACGTGCACAACTAGGACAAAAAAAGAAAACCAAAATATTTCAATTAACTTTTTTTTCTTTTTTCCTGTTATTTAGGTGCAAAATAAGGACAAAAACAGAAAACCAAAATATTTCAGATAACTTTTTTTTTCTTTTTCCCCGTTATTTAGGTGCAAAAAAAGGACAAAAACAGAAAACCAAAATATTTCAAATAACTTTTTTTTCTTTTCTCCTGTTATTTAGGTGCAAAATAAGGCCAAAAACAGAAAACCAAAATATTTCAGAAAAACAGAAAACCAAAATATTTCAAATAACTATTTTTTCTTTTTTCCCTTTATTTAGGTGCAAAATAAGGACAAAAACAGAAAACCAAAATATTTCAAAAACTTTTTTTTTCTTTTTTCCCGTTATTTAGGTGTAAAATAAGGACAAAACAGAAAACCAAAATATTTCAGATAACTTTTTTTTTCTTTTTTCCCGCTATTTAAGTAAAAATAAAGACAATAAAAGAAAACGAAAATATTTCAGATAACTTTTTTTTTCTTTTTTCCTGTTATTCAGGTGGCAAAATAAGGACAAAAATGGAAAACCAAAATATTTCAAATAACTTTTTTTTCTTTTTTCCTGTTATTTAGCTGCAAAATAAGGACGAAAACAGAAAACCAAAATATTTCAGAAACTTTTTTTTCTTTTTCCCCGTTATTTAGGTGCAAAACAGAAAACCAAAACATTTCAAATAAGTTTTTTTTCTTTTTTCCTGTTATTTAGGTGCAAAATAAGGACAAAAACGGAAACATAAAATATTTCAGATAACATTTTTTTCTTTTTTCCTGTTATTTAGGTGAAAAATTAGGACTAAAACAGAAAACCAAAATATTTCAGAAACTTTTTTTTTCTTTTTTCCTGTTATCTAGGTGCAAAATAAGGACAAAAACAGAAAACCAAAATATTTCAGATAACTTTTTTTTCTTTTTCCCCGTTATTTAGGTGCAAAACAAGGACAAAAGCAGAAAACCAAAATATTTCAAATAACTTTTTTTTCTTTTTTCCTGTTATTTAGGTGCAAATTAAGGCCAAAAACAGAAAACCAAAATATTTCAGAAACTTTTTCTTTCTTTTTCCCCGTTATTTAGGTGCAAAACAAGGACAAAAACAGAAAACCAAAATATTTCAGATAACTTGTTTTTTGTTTTTCGCGTTATTTAAGTGGCCAAATAAGGACAAAAACAGAAATCCAAAATATTTCAGATAACTTTTTTTTTCTTTTTTCCCGTTATCTAGGTATAAAATAAGGACAAAAACAGAAAACCAAAATATTTCAAACAACTTTTTTTTCTTTTTTCCTGTTATTTAGATATAAAATAAAGACAAAAACAGAAAACCAAAATATTTCAAATAACTGTTTTTTCTTTTTTCCCGTTATTTAGGTGCAAAATAAGGCCAAAAACAGAAAACCAAAATATTTCAGAAACTTTTTTTTTCTTTTTTCCTGTTATCTAGGTGCAAAATAAGGACAAAAAAAGAAAACCAAAATATTGCAAATAACTTTTTTTTTTCCTGTTATTTAGGTGCAAAATAACGACAAAAACCGGAAAACCAAAATATTTCAGATAACTTTTTTTTTCTCTTTCTCGTTATTTAGGTGCAAAATAAGGACGAAAACAGAAAACCAAAATATTTCAGATAACTTTTTTTTTCTTTTTCCGCGTTATTTAAGTGCAAAACAAGGACAAAAATAGAAAACCAAATATTTCAAATAACTATTTTTTCTTTTTTCCTGTTATTTAGGTGCAAAATAAGGCCCAAAACAGAAAACCAAAATATTTCAGAAACTTTTTTTTTCTTTTTTCCCGTTATCTAGGTGCAAAATAAGGACAAAAAAGAAAACAAAAATATTTCAAATAACTTTTTTTTCTTTTTTCCTGTTATTTAGCTGCAAAATAAGGACGAAAACAGAAAACCAAAATATTTCAGAAACTTTTTTTTCCTTTTCCCAGTTATTTAGGTGCACAACAAGGACAAAAAAAGAAAACCAAAATATTTCAATTAACTTTTTTTTCTTTTTTCCTGTTATTTAGGTGCAAAATAAGGACAAAAACAGAAAACCAAAATATTTCAGATAACTTTTTTTTCATTTTTCCTGTTAATTAGGTGCAAAATAAGGACAAAAAAAGAAAACCAAAATATTTCAATTAACTTTTTTTTCTTTTCTCCTGTTATTTAGGTGCAAAATAAGGCCAAAAACAGAAAACCAAAATATTTCAGAAACTTTTTTTTTCTTTTTCCCCGTTATTTAGGTGCAAAACAAGGACAAAAACAGAAAACCAAAATATTTCAAATAACTTTTTTTCTTTTTTCCTGTTATTTAGGTGCAAAATAAGGACTAAAACGGAAACATAAATTATTTCAGATAACATTTCTGCTTTTTTCCTGTTATTTAGGTGCAAAATTAGGACAAAAACAGAAATCCAAAATATTTCAGAAACTTTTTTTTTCTTTTTTCCCGTTATCTAGGTGAAAAATAAAGACAAAAAAGAAAACCAAAATATTTCAAATAACTTTTTTTTCTTTTTTCCTGTTATTTAGGTGCAAAATAAGGACAAAAACAGAAAACCAAAATATTTCAGATAACGTTTTTTCTCTTTTTTCCCGTTATTTAGGTGCAAAACAAGGACAAAAACAGAAAACCAAAATATTTCAAATAACTTTTTTTTCATTTTTCCTGTTAATTAGGTGCAAAATAAGGACAAAAAAAGAAAACCAAAATATTGCAAATAACTTTTTTTTCTTTTTTCCTGTTATTTAGGTGCAAAATAACGACAAAAACCGGAAAACCAAAATATTTCAGATAACTTTTTTTTTCTTTTTTCTCGTTATTTAGGTGCAAAATAATGACGAAAACAGAAAACCAAAATATTTCAGATAACTTTTTTTTTATTTTTCCGCGTTATTTAAGTGCAAAACAACGACAAAAATAGAAAACCAAATATTTCAAATAACTTTTTTTTTTTTTTTCCTGTTATTTAGCTGCAAAATAAGGACGAAAACAGAAAACCAAAATATTTCAGAAACTTTTTTTTTCTTTTTCCCCGTTATTTAGGTGCACAACAAGGACAAAAAAAGAAAACCAAAATATTTCAAATAACTTTTTTTTCTTTTTTCCTGTTATTTAGGTGCAAAATAAGGACAAAAACAGAAAACCAAAATATTTCAGATAACTTTTTTTTTCTTTTCCCCCATTATTTAGGTGCAAAAAAAGGACAAAAACAGAAAACCAAAATATTTCAAATAACTTTTTTTTCTTTTTTCCTGTTATTTAGGTGCAAAATAAGGCCAAAAACAGAAAACCAAAATATTTCAGAAACTTTTTTTTTCTTTTTCCCCGTTATTTAGGTGCAAAACAAGGACAAAAACAGAAAACCAAAATATTTCAAATAACTTTTTTTTCTTTTTTCCTGTTATTTAGGTGCAAAATAAGGACAAAAAAAAGAAAACCAAAATATTGCAAATAACTTTTTTTTCTTTTTTCCTGTTATTTAGGTGCAAAATAAAGACAAAAACAGAAAACCAAAATATTTCAGATAACTTTTTTTTTCTTTTTCCCCGTTATTTAGGTGCAAAAAAAGGACAAAAACAGAAAACCAAAATATTTCAAATAACTTTTTGTTTTTTTCTCCTGTTATTTAGGTGCAAAATAAGGCCAAAAACAGAAAACCAAAATATTTCAGAAACTTTTTTTTTCTTTTCCCCCGTTATTTAGGTGCAAAACAAGGACAAAAACAGAAAACCAAAATATTTCAAATAACTTTTTTTCTTTTTTCCTGTTATTTAGGTGCAAAATAAGGACTAAAACGGAAACATAAAATATTTCAGATAACATTTTTGCTTTTTTCCTGTTATTTAGGTGCAAAATTAGGACAAAAACATAAAACCAAAATATTTCAGAAACTTTTTTTTCGTTTTTCCCGTTATCTAGGTGCAAAATAAAGACAAAAAAGAAAACCAAAATATTTCAAATACCTTTTTTTTCTTTTTTCCTATTATTTAGGTGCAAAATAAGGACAAAAACAGAAAACCAAAATATTTCAGATAACTTTTTTTCTCTTTTTTCCCGTTATTTAGGTGCAAAACAAGGACAAAAACAGAAAACCAAAATATTTCAGAAACTTTTTTTTTCTTTTTCCCAGTTATTTAGGTGCAAAACAAGGACAAAAACAGAAAACCAAAATATTTCAAATAACTTTTTTTCTTTTTTCCTGTTATTTAGGTGCAAAATAAGGACTAAAACAGAAAACCAAAATATTTCAAAAACTTTTTTTTTCTTTTTTCCCGTTATTTAGGTGTAAAATAAGGACAAAACAGAAAACCAAAATATTTCAGATAACTTTTTTTTTCTTTTTTCCCGCTATTTAAGTAAAAATAAAGACAATAAAAGAAAACGAAAATATTTCAGATAACTTTTTTTTTCTTTTTTCCTGTTATTCAGGTGGCAAAATAAGGACAAAAATGGAAAACCAAAATATTTCAAATAACTTTTTTTTCTTTTTTCCTGTTATTTAGCTGCAAAATAAGGACGAAAACAGAAAACCAAAATATTTCAGAAACTTTTTTTTTCTTTTTCCCCGTTATTTAGGTGCAAAACAGAAAACCAAAACATTTCAAATAAGTTTTTTTTCTTTTTTCCTGTTATTTAGGTGCAAAATAAGGACAAAAACGGAAACATAAAATATTTCAGATAACATTTTTTTCTTTTTTCCTGTTATTTAGGTGAAAAATTAGGACTAAAACAGAAAACCAAAATATTTCAGAAACTTTTTTTTTCTTTTTTCCTGTTATCTAGGTGCAAAATAAGGACAAAAACAGAAAACCAAAATATTTCAGATAACTTTTTTTTCTTTTTCCCCGTTATTTAGGTGCAAAACAAGGACAAAAGCAGAAAACCAAAATATTTCAAATAACTTTTTTTTCTTTTTTCCTGTTATTTAGGTGCAAATTAAGGCCAAAAACAGAAAACCAAAATATTTCAGAAACTTTTTCTTTCTTTTTCCCCGTTATTTAGGTGCAAAACAAGGACAAAAACAGAAAACCAAAATATTTCAGATAACTTGTTTTTTGTTTTTCGCGTTATTTAAGTGGCCAAATAAGGACAAAAACAGAAATCCAAAATATTTCAGATAACTTTTTTTTTCTTTTTTCCCGTTATCTAGGTATAAAATAAGGACAAAAACAGAAAACCAAAATATTTCAAACAACTTTTTTTTCTTTTTTCCTGTTATTTAGATATAAAATAAAGACAAAAACAGAAAACCAAAATATTTCAAATAACTGTTTTTTCTTTTTTCCCGTTATTTAGGTGCAAAATAAGGCCAAAAACAGAAAACCAAAATATTTCAGAAACTTTTTTTTTCTTTTTTCCTGTTATCTAGGTGCAAAATAAGGACAAAAAAAGAAAACCAAAATATTGCAAATAACTTTTTTTTTTCCTGTTATTTAGGTGCAAAATAACGACAAAAACCGGAAAACCAAAATATTTCAGATAACTTTTTTTTTCTCTTTCTCGTTATTTAGGTGCAAAATAAGGACGAAAACAGAAAACCAAAATATTTCAGATAACTTTTTTTTTCTTTTTCCGCGTTATTTAAGTGCAAAACAAGGACAAAAATAGAAAACCAAATATTTCAAATAACTATTTTTTCTTTTTTCCTGTTATTTAGGTGCAAAATAAGGCCCAAAACAGAAAACCAAAATATTTCAGAAACTTTTTTTTTCTTTTTTCCCGTTATCTAGGTGCAAAATAAGGACAAAAAAGAAAACAAAAATATTTCAAATAACTTTTTTTTCTTTTTTCCTGTTATTTAGCTGCAAAATAAGGACGAAAACAGAAAACCAAAATATTTCAGAAACTTTTTTTTCCTTTTCCCAGTTATTTAGGTGCACAACAAGGACAAAAAAAGAAAACCAAAATATTTCAATTAACTTTTTTTTCTTTTTTCCTGTTATTTAGGTGCAAAATAAGGACAAAAACAGAAAACCAAAATATTTCAGATAACTTTTTTTTCATTTTTCCTGTTAATTAGGTGCAAAATAAGGACAAAAAAAGAAAACCAAAATATTTCAATTAACTTTTTTTTCTTTTCTCCTGTTATTTAGGTGCAAAATAAGGCCAAAAACAGAAAACCAAAATATTTCAGAAACTTTTTTTTTCTTTTTCCCCGTTATTTAGGTGCAAAACAAGGACAAAAACAGAAAACCAAAATATTTCAAATAACTTTTTTTCTTTTTTCCTGTTATTTAGGTGCAAAATAAGGACTAAAACGGAAACATAAAATATTTCAGATAACATTTCTGCTTTTTTCCTGTTATTTAGGTGCAAAATTAGGACAAAAACAGAAATCCAAAATATTTCAGAAACTTTTTTTTTCTTTTTTCCCGTTATCTAGGTGAAAAATAAAGACAAAAAAGAAAACCAAAATATTTCAAATAACTTTTTTTTCTTTTTTCCTGTTATTTAGGTGCAAAATAAGGACAAAAACAGAAAACCAAAATATTTCAGATAACGTTTTTTCTCTTTTTTCCCGTTATTTAGGTGCAAAACAAGGACAAAAACAGAAAACCAAAATATTTCAAATAACTTTTTTTTCATTTTTCCTGTTAATTAGGTGCAAAATAAGGACAAAAAAAGAAAACCAAAATATTGCAAATAACTTTTTTTTCTTTTTTCCTGTTATTTAGGTGCAAAATAACGACAAAAACCGGAAAACCAAAATATTTCAGATAACTTTTTTTTTCTTTTTTCTCGTTATTTAGGTGCAAAATAATGACGAAAACAGAAAACCAAAATATTTCAGATAACTTTTTTTTTATTTTTCCGCGTTATTTAAGTGCAAAACAACGACAAAAATAGAAAACCAAATATTTCAAATAACTTTTTTTTTTTTTTTCCTGTTATTTAGCTGCAAAATAAGGACGAAAACAGAAAACCAAAATATTTCAGAAACTTTTTTTTTCTTTTTCCCCGTTATTTAGGTGCAAAATAAGGACAAAAAAAAGAAAACCAAAATATTGCAAATAACTTTTTTTTCTTTTTTCCTGTTATTTAGGTGCAAAATAAAGACAAAAACAGAAAACCAAAATATTTCAGATAACTTTTTTTTTCTTTTTCCCCGTTATTTAGGTGCAAAAAAAGGACAAAAACAGAAAACCAAAATATTTCAAATAACTTTTTGTTTTTTTCTCCTGTTATTTAGGTGCAAAATAAGGCCAAAAACAGAAAACCAAAATATTTCAGAAACTTTTTTTTTCTTTTCCCCCGTTATTTAGGTGCAAAACAAGGACAAAAACAGAAAACCAAAATATTTCAAATAACTTTTTTTCTTTTTTCCTGTTATTTAGGTGCAAAATAAGGACTAAAACGGAAACATAAAATATTTCAGATAACATTTTTGCTTTTTTCCTGTTATTTAGGTGCAAAATTAGGACAAAAACATAAAACCAAAATATTTCAGAAACTTTTTTTTCGTTTTTCCCGTTATCTAGGTGCAAAATAAAGACAAAAAAGAAAACCAAAATATTTCAAATACCTTTTTTTTCTTTTTTCCTATTATTTAGGTGCAAAATAAGGACAAAAACAGAAAACCAAAATATTTCAGATAACTTTTTTTCTCTTTTTTCCCGTTATTTAGGTGCAAAACAAGGACAAAAACAGAAAACCAAAATATTTCAGAAACTTTTTTTTTCTTTTTCCCAGTTATTTAGGTGCAAAACAAGGACAAAAACAGAAAACCAAAATATTTCAAATAACTTTTTTTCTTTTTTCCTGTTATTTAGGTGCAAAATAAGGACTAAAACGGAAACATAAAATATTTCAGATAACATTTTTGCTTTTTTCCTGTTATTTAGGTGCAAAATTAGGACAAAAACAGAAAACCAAAATATTTCAGAAACCTTTTTTTCTTTTTTCCCGTTATCTAGGTGCAAAATAAAGACAAAAAAAGAAAACCAAAATATTTCAATTAACTTTTTTTTCTTTTTTCCTGTTATTTAGGTGCAAAATAAGGCCAAAAACAGAAAACCAAAATATTTCAGAAACTTTTTTTTACTTTTTCCCCGTTATTTAGGTGCAAAACAAGGACAAAAACAGAAAACCAAAATATTTCAAATAACTTTTTTTTCTTTTTTCCTGTTATTTAGGTGCAAAATAAGGACAAAAAAAGAAAACCAAAATATTGCAAATAACTTTTTTTTCTTTTTTTCTGTTATTTAGGTGCAAAATAAGGACAAAAACAGAAAACCAAAATATTTCAGAAACTTTTTTTTTCTTTTTCCCCGTTAATTAGGTGCAAAAAAAGGACAAAAACAGAAAACCAAAATATTTCAAATAACTTTTTGTTCTTTTCTCCTGTTATTTAGGTGCAAAATAAGGCCAAAAACAGAAAACCAATATATTTCAGAAACTTTTTTTTTCTTTTTCCACGTTATTTAGGTGCAAAACAAGGACAAAAACAGAAAACCAAAATATTTCAAATAACTTTTTTTTCTTTTTTCCTGTTATTTAGGTGCAAAATAAGGACAAAAAAAGAAAACCAAAATATTTCAAATAACTTTTTTTTCTTTTTTCCTGTTATTTAGGTGCAAAATAAGGACAAAAACAGAAAACCAAATATTTCAGATAACTTTTTTTCTCTTTTTTCCCGTTATTTAGGTGCAAAACAAGGACAAAAACAGAAAACCAAAATATTTCAAATAACTTTTTTTCTTTTTTCCTGTTATTTAGGTGCAAATAACTTTTTTTTCTTTTTTCCTGTTATTTAGTTATTTTGCACCTAAATAACTTTTTTTTCTTTTTTCCTGTTATTTAGGTGCAAAATAAGGACAAAAAAAGAAAACCAAAATATTTCAAATAACTTTTTTTTCTTTTTTCCTGTTATTTCGATGCAAAATAAGGACAAAAACAGAAAACCAAAATATTTCAGATAACTTTTTTTTTCTTTTTTCCCGTTATTTAGGTGCAAAATAAGGACAAAAACAGAAAACCAAAATATTTCAGATAACTTTTTTTTTCTTTTCCCCCGTTATTTAGGTGCAAAAAAAGGACAAAAGCAGAAAACCAAAATATTTCAAATAACTTTTTTTTCTTTTTTCCTGTTATTTAGGTGCAAAATAAGGCCAAAAACAGAAAACCAAAATATTTCAGAAACTTTTTTTTACTTTTTCCCCGTTATTTAGGTGCAAAACAAGGACAAAAACAGAAAACCAAAATATTTCAAATAACTTTTTTTTCTTTTTTCCTGTTATTTAGGTGCAAAATAAGGACAAAAAAAGAAAACCAAAATATTGCAAATAACTTTTTTTTCTTTTTTTCTGTTATTTAGGTGCAAAATAAGGACAAAAACAGAAAACCAAAATATTTCAGATAACTTTTTTTTTCTTTTTCCCCGTTAATTAGGTGCAAAAAAAGGACAAAAACAGAAAACCAAAATATTTCAAATAACTTTTTGTTCTTTTCTCCTGTTATTTAGGTGCAAAATAAGGCCAAAAACAGAAAACCAATATATTTCAGAAACTTTTTTTTTCTTTTTCCACGTTATTTAGGTGCAAAACAAGGACAAAAACAGAAAACCAAAATATTTCAAATAACTTTTTTTTCTTTTTTCCTGTTATTTAGGTGCAAAATAAGGACAAAAAAAGAAAACCAAAATATTTCAAATAACTTTTTTTTCTTTTTTCCTGTTATTTAGGTGCAAAATAAGGACAAAAACAGAAAACCAAATATTTCAGATAACTTTTTTTCTCTTTTTTCCCGTTATTTAGGTGCAAAACAAGGACAAAAACAGAAAACCAAAATATTTCAAATAACTTTTTTTTCTTTTTTCCTGTTATTTAGGTGCAAATAACTTTTTTTTCTTTTTTCCTGTTATTTAGTTATTTTGCACCTAAATAACTTTTTTTTCTTTTTTCCTGTTATTTAGGTGCAAAATAAGGACAAAAAAAGAAAACCAAAATATTTCAAATAACTTTTTTTTCTTTTTTCCTGTTATTTAGGTGCAAAATAAGGACAAAAACAGAAAACCAAAATATTTCAGATAACTTTTTTTCTCTTTTTTCCCGTTATTTAGGTTCAAAAAAAGGACAAAAGCAAAAAACCAAAATATTTCAAATAACTTTTTTTTCTTTTTTCCTGTTATTTAGGTGCAAAATAAGGCCAAAAACAGAAAACCAAAATATTTCAGAAACTTTTTTTTCTCTTTTCCCGTTATCTAGGTGCAAAATAAGGACAAAAAAAGGAAACAAAAATATTTCAAATAACTTTTTTTTCTTTTTTCCTGTTATTTAGCTGCAAAATAAGGGCAAAAACAGAAAACCAAAATATTTCAGATAACTTTTTTTTTCTTTTTCCCCGTTATTTAGGTGCAAAAAAAGGACAAAAACAGAAAACCAAAATATTTCAAATAACTTTTTTTTCTTTTTTCCTGTTATTTAGGTGCAAAATAAGGCCAAAAACAGAAGACCAAAATATTTCAGAAACTTTTTTTTCTCTTTTCCCGTTATCTAGGTGCAAAATAAGGACAAAAAAAGGAAACAAAAATATTTCAAATAACTTTTTTTTCTTTTTTCCTGTTATTTAGCTGCAAAATAAGGACAAAAACAGAAAACCAAAATATTTCAAATAACTTTTTTTTCTTTTTTCCTGTTATTTAGGTGCAAAATAAGGACAAAAAAAGAAAACCAAAATATTTCAAATAACTTTTTTTTCTTTTTTCCTGTTATTTAGGTGCAAAATTAGGACAAAAACAGAAAAACAAAATATTTCAGAAACTTTTTTTTTCTTTTTTCCCGTTAACTAGGTGCAAAATAAGGACAAAAAAAGGAAACAAAAATATTTCAAATAACTTTTTTTTCTTTTTTCCTGTTATTTAGCTGCAAAATAAGGACGAAAACAGAAAACCAAAATATTTCAGAAACTTTTTTTTTCTTTTTTCCCGTTATCTAGGTGCAAAATAAGGACAAAAAAAGGAAACAAAAATATTTCAAATAACTTTTTTTTCTTTTTTCCTATTATTTAGGTGCAAAATAAGGACAAAAACAGAAAACCAAAATATTTCAGATAACTTTTTTTTTTCTTTTTCCCCGTTATTTAGGTGCAAAAAAAGGACAAAAACAGAAAACCAAAATATTTCAAATAACTTTTTTTTCTTTTTTCCTGTTATTTAGGTGCAAAATAAGACCAAAAACAGAAAACCAAAATATTTCATAAACTTTTTTTTTCTTTTTCCCTGTTATTTAGGTGCAAAACAAGGACAAAAACAGAAAACCAAAATATTTCAAATAACTTTTTTTTCTTTTTTCCTGTTATTTAGGTGCAAAATAAGGACAAAAACGGAAACATAAAATATTTCAGATAACATTTTTGCTTTTTTCCTGTTATTTAGATG
The DNA here is from genome assembly GCA_963932195.1 of Empis livida. Classification (NCBI taxonomy): domain Eukaryota; kingdom Metazoa; phylum Arthropoda; class Insecta; order Diptera; family Empididae; genus Empis; species Empis livida. The sequence goes on along the minus strand of OZ010647.1, from coordinate 25,665,184 downwards.
CAAAATTAGGACAAAAACAGAAAAACAAAATATTTCATAAATTTTTTTTTTCTTTTTTCCCGTTATCTAGGTGCAAAATAAAGACAAAAAAAGAAAACCAAAATATTTCAAATAACTTTTTTTTCTTTTTTCCTGTTATTAGGTGCAAAATAAGGACAAAAACAGAAAACCAAAATATTTCAAATAACTTTTTTTCTCTTTTTTCCCGTTATTTAGGTGCAAAAAAAGGACAAAAACAGAAAACCAAAATATTTCAAATAACTTTTTTTTCTTTTTTCCTGTTATTTAGGTGCAAAATAAGGACAAAAACAGAAAACCAAAATATTTCAAATAACTTTTTTTCTTTTTCCCGTTATTTAGGTGCAAAATAAGGACAAAAACAGAAAACCAAAATATTTCAAATAACTTTTTTTTCTTTTTTCCTGTTATTTAGGTGGAAAATAAGGACAAAAACGGAAAACTAAAATATTTCAGATAACTTGTTTTTTCTTTTTCGCGTTATTTAAGTGGCCAAATAAGGACAAAAACAGAAAACCAATATATTTCAGATAACATTTGTTTTCTTTTTTCCCGTTATTTAGCTGTAAAATAAGAACAAAAGCATAAAACCAAAATATTTCAGATTACTTTTTTTCCTTTTCTCCTCTTATTTAGGTGCAAAATAAGGACAAAAACAGAAAACCAAAATATTTCAGATAACTTTTTTTTTCTTTTTTCCCGTTATTTAGGTGCAAAATAAGGACAAAAATAGAAAACCAAAATATTTCAAATAACTTTTTTTTCTTTTTTCCTGTTATTTAGGTGGAAAATAAGGACAAAAACGGAACACTAAAATATTTCAGATAACTTGTTTTTTCTTTTTCGCGTTATTTAAGTGGCCAAATAACGACAAAAACAGAAAACCAAAATATTTCAGATAACATTTGATTTCTTTTTTGCCGTTATTTAGATGTAAAATAAGAACAAAAGCAGAAAACCAAAATATTTCAGATAACTATTTTTTTCTTTTTTCCTGTTATTTAACTGAAAAATTAAGATAAAAACAGAAAACCAAAATATTTCAGATAACTTTTTTCTTCTTTTTTCCCGTTATTTAGGTGCAAAATAAGGAGAAAAACAGAAAATCAAAATATTTCAGATAACTTTTTTCTTCTTTTTTCCCGTTATTTAGTTGCAAAATAAGGAGAAAAACAGAAAACCAAAATATTTCAGATAACTTTTTTTTTCTTTTTTCCCGTCATTTAGGTGCAAAATAAGAACAAAACAGAAAACCAAACTATTTAAGACAAAATTAGGACAAAAACGGAAAACTAAAATATTTCAGATAACTTGTTTTTTCTTTTTCGCGTTATTTAAGTGGCCAAATAAGGACAAAAACAGAAAACCAAAATATTTCAGATAACATATGTTTTCTTTTTTCCCGTTATTTAGGTGTAAAATAAGAACAAAAGCAGAAAACCAAAATATTTCAGATTACTTTTTTTTTCTTTTCTCCTCTTATTTAGGTGCAAAATAAGGACAAAAACAGAAAATTAAAATATTTCAAATAACTTTTTTTTTCTTTTTTCCCGTTATTTAGGTGCAAAATAAGGACAAAAACAGAAAACCAAAATATTTCAGATGACTTCTTTTTTCTTTTTTCCCGTTATTTAGGTGTAAAATAAGGACAACAACAGAAAACCAAAATATTTCAGATAAGTTTTTTTTTCTTTTTGCCCGTTATTTAACTGAAAAATTAAGACAAAAACAGAAAACCAAAATATTTCAGATAACTTTTTTTTTCTTTTTTCCCGTCATTTAGGTGCAAAATAAGAACAAAAACAGAAAACCAAACTATTTAGGACAAAATTAGGACAAAAACGGAAAACTAAAATATTTCAGATAACTTGTTTTTTCTTTTTCCCGTTATTTAAGTGGCCAAATAAGGACAAAAACAGAAAACCAAAATATTTCAGATAACATTTGTTTTCTTTTTTCCCGTTATTTAGGTGTAAAATAAGAACAAAAGCAGAAAACCTAAATATTTCAGATTACTTTTTTTTTCTTTTCTCCTCTTATTTAGGTGCAAAATAAGGACAAAAACAGAAAACCAAAATATTTCAAATAACTTTTTTGTCTTTTTTCCCGTTATTTAGGTGCAAAATAAGGACAAAAACAGAACACCAAAATATTTCAGATAACTATTTTTTTCTTTTTTCCCGTTATTTAATTGAAAAATTAAGACAAAAACAGAAAACCAAAATATTTCAGATAACTTTTTTTTTCTTTTTTCCCGTTATTTAGGTGCAAATTAAGGACAAAAACAGAAAATCAAAATATTTCAGATAACTTTTTTCTTCTTTTTTCCCGTTATTTAGTTGCAAAATAAGGAGAAAAACAGAAAACCAAAATATTTCAGATAAATTTTTTTTTCTTTTTTCCCGTTATTTAGGTGCAAAATAAGGACAAAAACAGAAAACTAAAATATTTCAGATGACTTCTTTTTTCTTTTTTCCCGTTATTTAGGTGTAAAATAAGGACAACAACAGAAAACCAAAATATTTCAGATAACATTTTTTTTCTTTTTTCCCGTTATTTAACTGAAAAATTAAGACAAAAACAGAAAACCAAAATATTTCAGATAACTTTTTTTTTCTTTTTTCCCGTTATTTAGGTGCAAAATAAGAACAAAAACAGAAAACCAAAATATTTCAAATAACTTTTTTTTCTTTTTTCCCGCTATTTAAGTGAAAAATAAAGACAAAAACAGAAAACCAAACGATTTCAGTTAACTTTTTTTTTCTTTTTTCCCGTTATTTAAGTGCAAAATAAGGACAAAAACAGAAAACCAAAATATTTCAGATAACTATTTTTCTCGCTTTTCCAGCTATTTAACTGAAAAATAAAGACAAAAACAGAAAACCAAACGATTTCAGTTAACTTTTTTTTTCTTTTTTCCCGTTATTTAAGTGCAAAATAAGGACAAAAACAGAAAACCAAAATATTTCAAATAACTTTTTTTTCATTTTTCCTGCCATTGAGGTGTAAAATAATGACAAAAACGGAAAACCAAAATATTTCAAATAACTTTTTTTTCTTTCTTCCTGTTATTTAGGTGCAAAATAAGGACAAAAACAGAAAACCAAAATATTTCAGATAAATTTTTTTTTTCCCGTTATTTAGGTAGCAAAATAAGGACAAAAACCCGTTATTTAGGTGACAAAATAAGGACATAAAATCAAAATATTTCAGATAACTTTTATTCTCTCTTTTACTCTTATATAAGTGCAAAATAAGGACAAAAACAGAAAACCAAAATATTTCAGATAACTTTTTTTTTTTTTTTCCCGTTATTTAGATGCAAAATAAGGACAAAAACAGAAAACCAAAATATTTCAGATAACTTTTTTTTCTTTTTTCCCGTTATTTAAGTGAAAAATAAAGATAAAAACAGAAAACCAAAATATTTCAGATAACTTTTTTCTACTTTTTTCCCGTTATTTAGGTGTAAAATAAGGACAAAAACAGAAAACCAAAATATTTCAAATAACTTTTTTTTCTTTTTTCCCGTTATTTAGGTGCAAAATAAGGACAAAAAACAGAAAACTAAAATATTTCAAATAACTTTTTTTTCTTTTTTCCTGTTATTTAGGTGCAAACTAAGGACAAGAACAGAAAACTAAAATATTTCAGATAACTTGTTTTTTCTTTTTCCCGTTATTGAAGTGGCAAAATAAGGACAAAAACAGAAAACCAAAATATTTCCGATAACTTTTTTTTTCTTTTTTCCCATTATTTAGGTGCAAATTAAGGACAAAAACAGAAAACCAAAATATTTCAAATAACTTTATTTCTTTTTTCCTGTTATTTAGTTGCAAACTAAGGACAAAAACAGAAAACTAAAATATTTCAGATAACTTGTTTTTTCTTTTTCCCGTTATTTAAGTGGCAAAAAAAGAACAAAAACAGAACACCAAAATATTTCAAATAACTTTTTTTTCTTTTTTCCCGTTTTTTAGGTGCAAAATAAGGACGAAAACAGAAAACCAAAATATTTCAGATAACATTTTTTTCCTTTTTTCCCGTTATTTAGGTGCAAAATAAGGACAAAAACAGAAAACCAAAATATTTCAGATAACATTTTTTTCCTTTTTTCCCGTTATTTAGGTGCAAAACAAGGACAAAAACAGGAAACCAAAATATTTCAAGTAACTTCTTTTCTGTTTTCCCGTCATTTAGGTGTAAAATAAAGACAAAAACGGAAAACCAAAAAATTTCAAATAACTTTTTTTTCTTTCTTCCAATTTTTTAGGTGCAAAATAAGGACAAAAACAGAAAACCAAAATATTTCAGATAACATTTTTTTCCTTTTTTCCCGTTATTTAGGTGCAAAACAAGGACAAAAACAGAAAACCAAAATATTTCAGATAACTTTTTTTTCTTTTTCCCGTTATTTAGGTGCAAAATAAGGACGAAAACAGAAAACCAAAATATTTCAGATAACATTTTTTTCCTTTTTTCCCGTTATTTAGGTGCAAAACAAGGACAAAAACAGAAAACCAAAATATTTCAAGTAACTTCTTTTCTGTTTTCCCGTCATTTAGGTGTAAAATAAAGACAAAAACGGAAAACCAAAAAATTTCAAATAACTTTTTTTTCTTTCTTCCAGTTTTTTAGGTGCAAAATAAGGACAAAAACAGAAAACCAAAATATTTCAGATAACTTTTTTTTCCCCGTTATTTAGGTGCAAAATAAGGACAAAAACAGAAAACCAAAATATTTCAGATAACTTTTTTTTCTTTTTTCCCGTTCTTTATGTGCAAAATAAGGACGAAAACAGAAAACCAAAATATTTCAAATAACTTTTTTTTCTTTTTTCCTGCTATTTAGGTGCAAACTAAGGACAAAAACAGAAAACTAAAATATTTCAAATAACTTTTTTTTCTTTTTTCCTGTTATTTAGGTGCAAACTAAGGACAAAAACAGAAAACTAAAATATTTCAGATAACTTGTTTTTTCTTTCTCACGTTATTTAAGTGGCAAAATAAGGACAAAAACAGAAAACCAAAATATTTCAGATAACTTTTTTTTTCTTTTTTCCCGTTATTTAGGTGCACAATAAGGATAAAAACAGAACACCAAAATATTTCAAATAACTTTTTTTTCTTTTTTCCCGTTTTTTAGGTGCAAAATAAGGAAAAAACAGATATCTTATCAAAATATTTCAGATATCTTTTTTTTTCTTTTTTCACGTTATTTAGGTGCAAACTAAGGACAAAAACAGAAAACTAAAATATTTCAAATAACTTTTTTTTCTTTTTTCCTGTTATTTAGGTGCAAACTAAGGACAAAAACAGAAAACTAAAATATTTCAGATAACTTGTTTTTTCTTTTTCCCGTTATTTAAGTGGCAAAATAAGGACGAAAACAGAAAACCAAAATATTTCAGATAACTTTTTTTTTCTTTTTTCCCGCTATTTAGGTGCAAAACAAGGACAAAAAGAGAAAACCAAAATATTTCAAATAACTTCTTTTTCTGTTTTCCTGTCATTTAGGTGTAAAATAAAGACAAAAACGGAAACCAAAAAATTTCAAATAACTTTTTTTTCTTTCTTCCAGTTTTTTAGGTGCAAAATAAGGACAAATACAGAAAACCAAAATAGTTCAGATAACTTTTTTTTCCCCGTTATTTAGGTGCAAAATAAGGACAAAAACAGAAAACCAAAATATTTCAGATAACTTTTTTTTCTTTTTTCCCGTTATTTATGTGCAAAATAAGGACGAAAACAGAAAACCAAAATATTTCAAATAACTTTTTTTTCTTTTTTCCTGCTATTTAGGTGTAAACTAAGGACAAAAACAGAAAACTAAAATATTTCAAATAACTTTTTTTTCTTTTTTCCTGTTATTTAGGTGCAAACTAAGGACAAAAACAGAAAACTAAAATATTTCAGATAACTTGTTTTTTCTTTTTCCCGTTATTTAAGTGGCAAAATAAGGACATAAACAGAAAACCAAAATATTTCAGATAACTTTTTTTCCCGTTATTTAGGTGCAAAATAAGGACAAAAACAGAAAACCAAAATATTTCAGATAACTTTTTGTTTCTTTTTTTCCGTTATTTAGGTGCAAAATAAGGACAAAAACAGAAAACCAAAATATTTCAAATTACTTTTTTTTCTTTTTTCCCGTTTGTTAGGTGCAAAATAAGGAAAAAACGTAAGGACAAAACAGACCAAACTATTTCAGATAGCTCTTGTTTCTCTTTTTTCCCGTTATTTAGGTGCAAAATAAAGACAAAAACAGAACACCAAAATATTTCAAATAACTTGTTTTTTCTTTTTCCCGTTATTTAAGTGGCAAAAAAAGAACAAAAACAGAAAACCAAAATATTTCAGATAACTTTTTTTTTCTTTTTTCCCGTTATTTAGGTATAAAATAAGAACAAAAACAGAAAACCAAAATATTTCAAATAACTTTTTTTTCTTTTTTCCTTTTATTTAGGTGCAAACTGAGGACAAAACAGAAAACTAAAATATTTCAGATAACTTGTTTTTTCGTTTTCCCGTTATTTAAGTGGCATAAAAAAGAACAAAAACAGAAAACCAAAATATTTCAGATAACTTTTTTTTTCTTTTTTCCCGTTATTTAGGTATAAAATAAGGACACAAACAGAAAACCAAAATATTTCAAATAACCTTTTTTTTCCTGTTATTTAGGTGCAAACTAAGGACAAAAACAAAAAACAAAAATATTTCAGATAACTTGTTTTTCTATTTCCCGTTATTTAAGTGGCAAAATAAGGACAAAAATAGAAAACCAATATATTTCAGATAACTTTTTTTTTCTTTTTTCCTGTTATTTAGGTATAAAATAAGGACAAAAACAGAAAACCAAAATATTTCAGATAACATTTCCCGTTATTTAGGTGTAAAATAAGAACAAAAGCAGAAAACCAAAATATTTCAGATAACTGTTTTTTTCTTTTTTCTTGTTATTTAGTTGCAAAATAAAGACAAAAACAGAAAACCAGAATATTTCAAATAATTTTTTTTTTCTTTTTTCCCGTTTTTTAGGTGCAAAATAAGGAAAAATCAGAAAACCAAAATATTTCAGATAACTTTTTTTTCTTTTTTTCCCGTTCATTAAGAGAAAAATAAAGACAAAAACAGAAAACGAAAATATTCCAAATAACTTTTTTTTCTATTTTCCTGTTATTTAAGTGCAAAATAAGGACAAAAACAGAAAACAAAAATATTTCATATAACTTTTTTTTCCTTTTTCCGTTATTTAGGTGTAAAATAAGGACAAAAACAGAAAACCAAAATATTTCAGATAACTTTTTTCTACTTTTTTCCCGTTATTTAGGTGTAAAATAAGGACAAAAACAGAAAACCAAAATATTTCAAATAACGTTTTTTTCTTTTTTCCCGTTAGTTAGGTTCAAAATAAGGACAAAAACAGAAAACCAAAATATTTCAGATAACTTTTTTTTCTTTTTTCCCGTTATTTAAGTGAAAAATAAAGAGAAAAACAGAAAACCAAAATAATTCAGATAACTATTTTCTACTTTTTTCACGTTATTTAGGTGTAAAATAAGGACAAGAACAGAAAACCAAAATATTTCAAATAACTTTTTTTTCTTTTTTCTCGTTATTTAGGTGCAAAATAAGGACAAAAACAGAAAACCAAAATATTTCAAATAACTTTTTTTTCTTTTTTCCTGTTATTTAGGTGTAAAATAAGGACAAAAACAGAAAACCAAAATATTTCAAAAACTTTTTTTTCTTTTTTCCTATTAATTAGGTGCAAAATAAGGACAAAAACAGAAAACCAAAATATTTCAGATAACTTTTTTGTCTTTTTTCCCGTTATTTAAGTGAAAAAATAAAGTGAAAAACAGAAAACCAAAATAATTTAGATAACTATTTTCTACTTTTTTCACGTTATTTAGGTGTAAAATAAGGACAAGAACAGAAAACCAAAATATTTCAGATAACTTTTTTTTTCTTTTTTCCCGCTATTTAGGTGCAAAACAAGGACAAAAAGAGAAAACCAAAATATTTCAAATAACTTCTTTTTCTGTTTTCCTGTCATTTAGGTGTAAAATAAAGACAAAAACGGAAACCAAAAAATTTCAAATAACTTTTTTTTCTTTTTTCCTGTTATTTAGGTGTAAAATAAGGACAAAAACAGAAAACCAAAATATTTCAAATAACGTTTTTTTCTTTTTTCCCGTTAGTTAGGTGCAAAATAAGGACAAAAACAGAAAACCAAAATATTTCAGATAACTTTTTTGTCTTTTTTCCCGTTATTTAAGTGAAAAATAAAGAGAAAAACAGAAAACCAAATTCTTATTTTTTCACGTTATTAGGTGTAAAATAAGGACAAGAACAGAAAACCAAAATATTTCAGATAACTTTTTTTTTCTTTTTTCCCGCTATTTAGGTGCAAAACAAGGACAAAAAGAGAAAACCAAAATATTTCAAATAACTTCTTTTTCTGTTTTCCTGTCATTTAGGTGTAAAATAAGGACAAAAACAGAAAACCAAAATATTTCAAATAACGTTTTTTTCTTTTTTCCCGTTAGTTAGGTGCAAAATAAGGACAAAAACAGCAAACCAAAATAGTTCAGATAACTTTTTTTCCCCCGTTATTTAGGTGCAAAATAAGGACAAAAACAGACAACCAAAATATTTCAGATAACTTTTTTTTCTTTTTTCCCGTTATTTATGTGCAAAATAAGGACGAAAACAGAAAACCAAAATATTTCAAATAACTTTTTTTTCTTTTTTCCTGCTATTTAGGTGCAAACTAAGGACAAAAACAGAAAACTAAAATATTTCAAATAACTTTTTTTTCTTTTTTCCTGTTATTTAGGTGCAAACTAAGGACAAAAACAGAAAACTAAAATATTTCAGATAACTTGTTTTTTCTTTTTCCGTTATTTAAGTGGCAAAATAAGGACAAAAACAGAAAACCAAAATATTTCAGATAACTTTTTTTCCCGTTATTTAGGTGCAAAATAAGGACAAAAACAGAAAACCAAAATATTTCAGATAACTTTTTTTTTCTTTTTTCCCGTTATTTAGGTGCAAAATAAGGACAAAAACAGAAAACCAAAATATTTCAAATTACTTTTTTTTCTTTTTTCCCGTTTGTTAGGTGCAAAATAAGGAAAAAACGTAAGGACAAAACAGACCAAACTATTTCAGATAGCTCTTGTTTCTCTTTTTTCCCGTTATTTAGGTGCAAAATAAAGACAAAAACAGAACACCAAAATATTTCAAATAACTTTTTTTTCTTTTTTCCTGTTATTTAGGTGCTAACTAAGGACAAAAACAGCAAACTAAAATATTTCAGATAACTTGTTTTTTCTTTTTCCCGTTATTTAAGTGGCAAAAAAAGAACAAAAACAGAAAACCAAAATATTTCAGATAACTTTTTTTTTCTTTTTTCCCGTTATTTAGGTATAAAATAAGAACAAAAACAGAAAACCAAAATATTTCAAATAACTTTTTTTTCTTTTTTCCTTTTATTTAGGTGCAAACTGAGGACAAAACAGAAAACTAAAATATTTCAGATAACTTGTTTTTTCGTTTTCCCGTTATTTAAGTGGCATAAAAAAGAACAAAAACAGAAAACCAAAATATTTCAGATAACTTTTTTTTTCTTTTTTCCCGTTATTTAGGTATAAAATAAGGACACAAACAGAAAACCAAAATATTTCAAATAACTTTTTTTTTCCTGTTATTTAGGTGCAAACTAAGGACAAAAACAAAAAACTAAAATATTTCAGATAACTTGTTTTTCTATTTCCCGTTATTTAAGTGGCAAAATAAGGACAAAAATAGAAAACCAATATATTTCAGATAACTTTTTTTTCTTTTTTCCTGTAATTTAGGTATAAAATAAGGACAAAAACAGAAAACCAAAATATTTCAGATAACATTTCCCGTTATTTAGGTGTAAAATAAGAACAAAAGCAGAAAACCAAAATATTTCAGATAACTGTTTTTTTCTTTTTTCTTGTTATTTAGTTGCAAAATAAAGACAAAAACAGAAAACCAGAATATTTCAAATAACTTTTTTTTCTTTTTTCCCGTTTTTTAGGTGCAAAATAAGGAAAAATCAGAAAACCAAAATATTTCAGATAACTTTTTTTTCTTTTTTTCCCGTTCATTAAGTGAAAAATAAAGACAAAAACAGAAAACGAAAATATTCCAAATAACTTTTTTTTCTATTTTCCTGTTATTTAGGTGCAAAATAAGGACAAAAAAAGAAAACAAAAATATTTCATATAACTTTTTTTTCCTTTTTCCGTTATTTAGGTGTAAAATAAGGACAAAAACAGAAAACCAAAATATTTCAGATAACTTTTTTCTACTTTTTTCCCGTTATTTAGGTGTAAAATAAGGACAAAAACAGAAAACCAAAATATTTCAAATAACGTTTTTTTCTTTTTTCCCGTTAGTTAGGTGCAAAATAAGGACAAAAACAGAAAACCAAAATATTTCATATAACTTTTTTTTCTTTTTTCCCGTTATTTAAGTGAAAAATAAAGAGAAAAACAGAAAACCAAAATAATTCAGATAACTATTTTCTACTTTTTTCACGTTATTTAGGTGTAAAATAAGGACAAGAACAGAAAACCAAAATATTTCAAATAACTTTTTTTTCTTTTTTCTCGTTATTTAGGTGCAAAATAAGGATAAAAACAGAAAACCAAAATATTTCAAATAACTTTTTTTTCTTTTTTCCTGTTATTTAGGTGTAAAATAAGGACAAAAACAGAAAACCAAAATATTTCAAATAACGTTTTTTTCTTTTTTCCCGTTAGTTAGGTGCAAAATAAGGACAAAAACAGAAAACTAAAATATTTCAGATAACTTTTTTGTCTTTTTTCCCGTTATTTAAGTGAAAAATAAAGAGAAAAACAGAAAACCAAAATAATTCAGATAACTATTTTCTACTTTTTTCACGTTATTTAGGTGTAAAATAAGGACAAGAACAGAAAACCAAAATATTTCAGATAACTTTTTTTTTCTTTTTTCCCGCTATTTAGGTGCAAAACAAGGACAAAAAGAGAAAACCAAAATATTTCAAATAACTTCTTTTTCCGTTTTCCTGTCATTTAGGTGTAAAATAAAGACAAAAACGGAAACCAAAAAATTTCAAATAACTTTTTTTTCTTTCTTCCAGTTTTTTAGATGCAAAATAAGGACAAAAACAGAAAACCAAAATAGTTCAGATAACTTTTTTTTCCCCGTTATTTAGGTGCAAATAAGGACAAAAACAGAAAACCAAAATATTTCAGATAACTTTTTTTTCTTTTTTCCCGTTATTTATGTGCAAAATAAGGACGAAAACAGAAAACCAAAATATTTCAAATAACTTTTTTTTCTTTTTTCCTGCTATTTAGGTGCAAACTAAGGACAAAAACAGAAAACTAAAATATTTCAAATAACTTTTTTTTCTTTTTTCCTGTTATTTAGGTGCAAAATAAGGACAAAAACAGAAAACTAAAATATTTCAGATAACTTGTTTTTTCTTTTTCCCGTTATTTAAGTGGCAAAATAAGGACAAAAACAGAAAACCAAAATATTTCAGATAACTTTTTTTTCTTTTTTCCCGTTATTTAAGTGAAAAATAAGGACAAAACAGAAAACCAAAATATTTCAAATAACTTTTTTTTCTTTTTTCCTGCTATTTAGGTGCAAACTAAGGACAAAAACAGAAAACTAAAATATTTCAAATAACTTTTTTTTCTTTTTTCCTGTTATTTAGGTGCAAACTAAGGACAAAAACAGAAAACTAAAATATTTCAGATAACTTGTTTTTTCTTTTTCCCGCTATTTAAGTGGCAAAATAAGAACAAAAGCAGAAAACCAAAATATTTCAGATAACTGTTTTTTTCTTTTTTCTTGTTATTTAGTTGCAAAATAAAGACAAAAACAGAAAACCAGAATATTTCAAATAACTTTTTTTTCTTTTTTCCCGTTTTTTAGGTGCAAAATAAGGAAAAATCAGAAAACCAAAATATTTCAGATAACTTTTTTTTCTTTTTTTTCCCGTTCATTAAGTGAAAAATAAAGACAAAAACAGAAAACGAAAATATTCCAAATAACTTTTTTTTCTATTTTCCTGTTATTTAGGTGCAAAATAAGGACAAAAACAGAAAACAAAAATATTTCATATAACTTTTTTTTCCCTTTTCCGTTATTTAGGTGTAAAATAAGGACAAAAACAGAAAACCAAAATATTTCAGATAACTTTTTTCTACTTTTTTCCCGTTATTTAGGTGTAAAATAAGGACAAAAACAGAAAACCAAAATATTTCAAATAACGTTTTTTTCTTTTTTCCCGTTAGTTAGGTGCAAAATAAGGACAAAAACAGAAAACCAAAATATTTCATATAACTTTTTTTTCTTTTTTCCCGTTACTTAAGTGAAAAATAAAGAGAAAAACAGAAAACCAAAATAATTCAGATAACTATTTTCTACTTTTTTCACGTTATTTAGGTGTAAAATAAGGACAAGAACAGAAAACCAAAATATTTCAAATAACTTTTTTTTCTTTTTTCTCGTTATTTAGGTGCAAAATAAGGATAAAAACAGAAAACCAAAATATTTCAAATAACTTTTTTTTCTTTTTTCCTGTTATTTAGGTGTAAAATAAGGACAAAAACAGAAAACCAAAATATTTCAAATAACGTTTTTTTCTTTTTTCCCGTTAGTTAGGTGCAAAATAAGGACAAAAACAGAAAACTAAAATATTTCAGATAACTTTTTTGTCTTTTTTCCCGTTATTTAAGTGAAAAATAAAGAGAAAAACAGAAAACCAAAATAATTCAGATAACTATTTTCTACTTTTTTCACGTTATTTAGGTGTAAAATAAGGACAAGAACAGAAAACCAAAATATTTCAGATAACTTTTTTTTTCTTTTTTCCCGCTATTTAGGTGCAAAACAAGGACAAAAAGAGAAAACCAAAATATTTCAAATAACTTCTTTTTCCGTTTTCCTGTCATTTAGGTGTAAAATAAAGACAAAAACGGAAACCAAAAAATTTCAAATAACTTTTTTTTCTTTCTTCCAGTTTTTTAGATGCAAAATAAGGACAAAAACAGAAAACCAAAATAGTTCAGATAACTTTTTTTTCCCCGTTATTTAGGTGCAAATAAGGACAAAAACAGAAAACCAAAATATTTCAGATAACTTTTTTTTCTTTTTTCCTGCTATTTAGGTGCAAACTAAGGACAAAAACAGAAAACTAAAATATTTCAAATAACTTTTTTTTCTTTTTTCCTGTTATTTAGGTGCAAACTAAGGACAAAAACAGAAAACTAAAATATTTCAGATAACTTGTTTTTTCTTTTTCCCGTTATTTAAGTGGCAAAATAAGGACAAAAACAGAAAACCAAAATATTTCAGATAACTTTTTTTCCCGTTATTTAGGTGCAAAATAAGGACAAAAACAGAATACCAAAATATTTCAGATAACTTTTTTTTTCTTTTTTCCCGTTATTTAGGTGCAAAATAAGGACAAAAACAGAAAACCAAAATATTTCAAATTACTTTTTTTTCTTTTTTCCCGTTATTTAGATGCAAAATAAGGACAAAAACAGAATACCAAAATATTTCAGATAACTTTTTTTTCTTTTTTCCCGTTATTTAGGTGCAAAATAAAGACAAAAACAGAACACCAAAATATTTCAAATAACTTTTTTTTTCTTTTTTCCTGTTATTTAGGTGCTAACTAAGGACAAAAACAGCAAACTAAAATATTTCAGATAACTTGTTTTTTCTTTTTCCCGTTATTTAAGTGGCAAAAAAAGAACAAAAACAGAAAACCAAAATATTTCAGATAACTTTTTTTTTCTTTTTTCCCGTTATTTAGGTATAAAATAAGAACAAAAACAGAAAACCAAAATATTTCAAATAACTTTTTTTTCTTTTTTCCTGTTATTTAGGTGCAAACTGAGGACAAAACAGAAAACTAAAATATTTCAGATAACTTGTTTTTTCGTTTTCCCGTTATTTAAGTGGCATAAAAAAGAACAAAAACAGAAAACCAAAATATTTCAGATAACTTTTTTTTTCTTTTTTCCCGTTATTTAGGTATAAAATAAGGACACAAACAGAAAACCAAAATATTTCAAATAACTTTTTTTTTCCTGTTATTTAGGTGCAAACTAAGGACAAAAACAAAAAACTAAAATATTTCAGATAACTTGTTTTTCTATTTCCCGTTATTTAAGTGGCAAAATAAGGACAAAAATAGAAAACCAATATATTTCAGATAACTTGTTTTTTCTTTTTCCCGTTATTTAAGTGGCAAAAAAAGAACAAAAACAGAAAACCAAAATATTTCAGATAACTTTTTTTTTCTTTTTTCCCGTAATTTAGGTATAAAATAAGAACAAAAACAGAAAACCAAAATATTTCAAATAACTTTTTTTTCTTTTTTCCTGTTATTTAGGTGCAAACTGAGGACAAAACAGAAAACTAAAATATTTCAGATAACTTCTTTTTTCGTTTTCCCGTTATTTAAGTGGCATAAAAAAGAACAAAAACAGAAAACCAAAATATTTCAGATAACTTTTTTTTTCTTTTTTCCCGTTATTTAGGTATAAAATAAGGACACAAACAAAAAACCAAAATATTTCAAATAACTTTTTTTTTCCTGTTATTTAGGTGCAAACTAAGGACAAAAACAAAAAACTAAAATATTTCAAATAACTTGTTTTTCTATTTCCCGTTATTTAAGTGGCAAAATAAGGACAAAAATAGAAAACCAATATATTTCAGATAACTTTTTTTTTCTTTTTTCCCGTTATTTAGGTATAAAATAAGGACAAAAACAGAAAACCAAAATATTTCAGATAACATTTCCCGTTATTTAGGTGTAAAATAAGAACAAAAGCAGCAAACCAAAATATTTCAGATAACTGTTTTTTTCTTTTTTCTTGTTATTTAGTTGCAAAATAAAGACAAAAACATAAAACCAGAATATTTCAAATAACTTTTTTTTCTTTTTTCCCGTTTTTTAGGTGCAAAATAAGGAAAAATCAGAAAACCAAAATATTTCAGATAACGTTTTTTTCTTTTTTCCCGTTACTTAGGTGCAAAATAAGGACAAAAACAGAAAACCAAAATATTTCAGATAACTTTTTTTTCTTTTTTCCCGTTATTTAAGTGAAAAATAAAGAGAAAAACAGAAAACCAAAATAATTCATATAACTATTTTCTACTTTTTTCACGTTATTTAGGTGTAAAATAAGGACAAGAACAGAAAACCAAAATATTTCAAATAACTTTTTCTTCTTTTTTCTCGTTATTTAGGTGCAAAATAAGGACAAAAACAGAAAACCAAAATATTTCAAATAACGTTTTTTTCTTTTTTCCCGTTAGTTAGGTGCAAAATAAGGACAAAAACAGAAAACCAAAATATTTCAGATAACTTTTTTTTCTTTTTTCCCGTTATTTAAGTGAAAAATAAAGAGAAAAACAGAAAACCAAAATAATTCAGATAACTATTTTCTACTTTTTTCACGTTATTTAGGTGTAAAAGGACAAGAACAGAAAACAAAAATATTTCATATAACTTTTTTTTCCTTTTTCCGTTATTTAGGTGTAAAATAAGGACAAAAACAGAAAACCAAAATATTTCAGATAACTTTTTTCTACTTTTTTCCCGTTATTTAGGTGTAAAATAAGGACAAAAACAGAAAACCAAAATATTTCAAATAACGTTTTTTTCTTTTTTCCCGTTAGTTAGGTGCAAAATAAGGACAAAAACAGAAAACCAAAATATTTCAGATAACTTTTTTTTCTTTTTTCCCGTTATTTAAGTGAAAAATAAAGAGAAAAACAGAAAACCAAAATAATTCAGATAACTATTTTCTACTTTTTCACGTTATTTAGGTGTAAAATAAGGACAAGAACAGAAAACCAAAATATTTCAAATAACTTTTTTTTCTTTTTTCTCGTTATTTAGGTGCAAAATAAGGACAAAAACAGAAAACCAAAATATTTCAAATAACTTTTTTTTCTTTTTTCCTGTTATTTAGGTGCAAAATAAGGACAAAAACAGAAAACCAAAATATTTCGGATAACTTTTTTTTCTTTTTTCATGTTATTTAGGTCCAAGATAAGGACAAAAACTGAAAACCAAAATATTTCAAATAATTTTTTTTTCCTTTTTCCCGTTTTTTCGGTGCAAAATAAGTAAAAAACAGAAAACCAAAATATTTCAGATGTCTTTTTTTTTTCTTTTTCCCGTTATTGAGGTGGCAAAATAAGGACAAAAACAGAAAATCAAAATATTTCAGATAACTTTTTTTTCGCTTTTCCCGTTATTTAGGTGCATAATAAGGACAAAAACAGAAAACCAAAATATTTCAAATAACTTTTTTTTTCTTTTTTCCCATTATTTAGGGGCAAAACAAGGACAAAAACAGAAAACCAAAATATTTCAAATAACTTTTTTTTCATTTTTCCTGTTATTTATGTGCAATATAAGTACAAAAACAGAAAACCATAATATTTCAGATAACTTTTTTCTTCTTTTTTCCCCTTATTTAAGTGTAAAATAAGGGCAAAAACAGAAAACCAAAATATTTCAAATAACTATTTTTTTTTTTCCCATTATTCAGGTGCAAAATAAGGCCAAAAACAGAAAACCAAAATATTTCAGAAAGTTTTTTTTTCTTTTTTCCCGTTATTTAGGTGTAAAATAAGGACAAAAACAGAAAACCAAAATATTTCAAATCACTTTCTTTTCTTTTTTCCTGTTATTTAGGTGCAAAATAAGGACAAAAACAGAAAACCAAAATATTTCAGATAACTTTTTTTTTCTTTTTTCCCGCTATTTAAGTGAAAAATAAAGACAAAAACAAAAAACCAAAATATTTCAGATAACTTTTTTCTTCTTTTTTCCCGTTAGTTAGGTGTAAAATAAGGACAAAAACAGAAAACCAAAATATTTCAGATAACTTTTTTTTTTCTTTTTTCCTGTGATTTAGGTGCAAACCAAGGACAAAAACAGAAAACCAAAATATTTCAAATAACTTTTTTTTCTTTTTTCCCGTTTTTTAGGTGCAAAATAAGGACAAAACAGAAAACCAAAATATTTCAGATATCTTTTTTTTTTCTTTTTTCCCGTTATTTAGGTACATAACAAGGTCAAAAACAGAAAACCAAAATATTTCAAATAACTTTTTTTTCTTTTTTCCTGTTATTTCGGTGCAAATTAAGGACAAAAACAGAAAACGAAAATATTTCAAATAGCTTTTTTTTCTTTTTTCCTGTTATTTCGGTGTAAAATAAGAACAAAAGCAGAAAACCAAAATATTTCAGATAACTTTTTTTAATTTTTCCTGTTTTTTAGGTGTAAAATAAGGAAAAAACAGTAAACCAAAATATTTCAGATATCTTATTTTTCCCCGTTATTTAGGTGCCAAAATAAGGACAAAAACAGAAAATCAAAATAATTCAGATAACTTTTTTTTTCTTTTTTCCCGTTATTTAGGTACATAACAAGGACAAAAACAGAAAACCAAAATACTTCAAATAACTTTTTTTTCTTTTTTCCTGTTATTTAGGTGCAAAATAAGGACAAAAACAGAAAACCAAAATATTTCAAATAGTTTTTTTTCATTTTTTCCTGTTATTTCGGTGCAAAATAACAAAAACAGAAAAATAAAATATTTCAGATAACTTTTTTTTTCTTTTTCCCGTTATTTAAGTGGCAAAATAAGGACAAAAACAGAAAACCAAAATATTTCAGATGACTTTTTTTTCTTTTTTCCCGTTATTTAGGTGTAAAATAATGACAAAAACAGAAAACCAAAATATTTCAAATAACTTTTTTTTCTTTTTTCCAGTTTTTTAGGTGCAAAACAAGGACAAAAACAGAAAACCAAAATATTTCAAATAACTTTTTTTTCTTTTTTCCCGTTTTTTAGGTGCAAAATAAGGAAAAAACAGAAAACCAAAATATTTCAGATATCTTTTTTTCCCCGTTATTTAGGTGCCAAAATAAGGACAAAAACAGAAAATCAAAATAATTCAGATAACTCTTTTTTTCTTTTTTCCCGTTATTTAGGTACATAACAAGGACAAAAACAGAAAACCAAAATATTTCAAATAACTTTTTTTTCTTTTTTCCTGTTATTTAGGTGCAAAATAAGGACAAAAACAGAAAACCAAAATATTTCAAATAGCTTTTTTTTTCATTTTTCCTGTTATTTCGGTGTAAAATAAGAACAAAAGCAGAAAACCAATATATTTCAGATAACTTTTTTTTTCTTTTTTCCTGTTATTTAGGTGCAAAATAAGGACAAAAACAGAAAACCAAAATATTTTAAATAACTTTTTTTTCTTTTTTCCCGTTATTTAGGTGCAAAATAAGGACAAAACCAGAAAATCAAAATATTTCAGATAACTTTTTTTTTCTTTTTCCCGTTATTTAAGTGGCAAAATAAGGACAAAAACAGAAAACCAAAATATTTCAGTAGACTTTTTTTTCTTTTTTCCCGTTATTTAGGTGTAAAATAATGACAAAAACAGAAAACCAAAATATTTCAGATAACTTTTTTTCTTTTTTCCCGTTATTTAGGTGCAAAATAAGGACAAAAACAGAAAACCAAAATATTTTAAATAACTTTTTTTTCTTTTTCCCCGTTAAAATAAGGACAAAACCAGAAAACCAAAATATTTCAGATAACTTTTTTTTCCTTTTTCCTGTTATTGAGGTGTAAAATAATGACAAAAACAGAAAACCAAAATATTTCAAATAACTTTTTTTTCTTTTTTCCAGTTTTTTAGGTGCAAAACAAGGACAAAAACAGAAAACCAAAATATTTCAAATAACTTTTTTTTCTTTTTTCCCGTTTTTTAGGTGCAAAATAAGGACAAAAACAGAAAACCAAAATATTTCAAATAACTTTTTTTTCTTTTTTCCTGTTATTTAGGTGCAAAATAAGGACAAAAACAGAAAACCAAAATATTTCGGATAACTTTTTTTTCTTTTTTCCTGTTATTTAGGTGCAAAATAAGGACAAAAACAGAAAACCAAAATGTTTCAAATAGCTTTTTTTTCATTTTTCCTGTTATTTCGGTGCAAAATAAGGACAAAAACAGAAAACCAAAATATTTCAAATAACTTTTTTTTCTTTTTTCTTGTTATTTAGGTGCAAAATAAGGACAAAAACAGAAAACCAAAATATTTCGGATAACTTTTTTTTCTTTTTTCATGTTATTTAGGTCCAAGATAAGGACAAAAACTGAAAACCAAAATATTTCAAATAATTTTTTTTTCCTTTTTCCCGTTTTTTCGGTGCAAAATAAGTAAAAAACAGAAAACCAAAATATTTCAGATGGCTTTTTTTTTTCTTTTTCCCGTTATTGAGGTGGCAAAATAAGGACAAAAACAGAAAATCAAAATATTTCAGATAACTTTTTTTTCTTTTTTCCCGTTATTTAAGTGAAAAATAAAGAGAAAAACAGAAAACCAAAATAATTCAGATAACTATTTTCTACTTTTTTCACGTTATTTAGGTGTAAAATAAGGACAAGAACAGAAAACCAAAATATTTCAAATAACTTTTTTTTCTTTTTTCCTGTTATTTAGGTGCAAAATAAGGGCAAAAACAGAAAACCAAAATATTTCGGATAACTTTTTTTTCTTTTTTCATGTTATTTAGGTCCAAGATAAGGACAAAAACTGAAAACCAAAATATTTCAAATAATTTTTTTTTCCTTTTTCCCGTTTTTTCGGTGCAAAATAAGTAAAAAACAGAAAACCAAAATATTTCAGATGTCTTTTTTTTTCTTTTTCCCGTTATTGAGGTGGCATAATAAGGACAAAAACAGAAAATCAAAATATTTCAGATAACTTTTTTTTCTTTTTTCCCGTTATTTAAGTGAAAAATAAAGAGAAAAACAGAAAACCAAAATAATTCAGATAACTATTTTCAACTTTTTTCACGTTATTTAGGTGTAAAATAAGGACAAGAACAGAAAACCAAAATATTTCAAATAACTTTTTTTTCTTTTTTCTCGTTATTTAGGTGCAAAATAAGGACAAAAACAGAAAACCAAAATATTTCAAATAACTTTTTTTTCTTTTTTCCTGTTATTTAGGTGCAAAATAAGGACAAAAACAGAAAACCAAAATATTTCAGATAACTTTTTTTTCTTTTTTCCCGTTATTTAAGTGAAAAATAAAGAGAAAAACAGAAAACCAAAATAATTCAGATAACTATTTTCTACTTTTTTCACGTTATTTAGGTGTAAAATAAGGACAAGAACAGAAAACCAAAATATTTCAAATAACTTTTTTTTTCTTTTTTCTCGTTATTTAGGTGCAAAATAAGGACAAAAACAGAAAACCAAAATATTTTAAATAACTTTTTTTTCTTTTTTCCCGTTATTTAGGTGCAAAATAAGGACAAAACCAGAAAACCAAAATATTTCAAATAACTTTTTTTTCCTTTTTCCTGTTATTAAGGTGTAAAATAATGACAAAAACAGAAAACCAAAATATTTCAAATAACTTTTTTTTCTTTTTTCCAGTTTTTTAGGTGCAAAATAAGTACAAAAACAGAAAACCAAAATATTTCAAATAACTTTTTTTTCTTTTTTCCCGTTTTTTAGGTGCAAAATAAGGAAAAAACAGAAAACCAAAATATTTCAGATATCTTTTTTTTTCCCCGTTATTTAGGTGCCAAAATAAGGCCAAAAACAGATCAACATAACTCAGATAACTTTTTTTTTCTTTTTTCCCGTCATTTAGGTACATAACAAGAACAAAAACAGAAAACCAAAATATTTCAAATAACTTTTTTTTCTTTTTTCCTGTTATTTAGGTGCAAAATAAGGACAAAAACAGAAAACCAAAATATTTCAAATAGCTTTTTTTTCATTTTTCCTGTTATTTCGGTGCAAAATAAGGACAAAAACAGAAAACCAAAATATTTCAAATAACTTTTTTTTCTTTTTTCCTGTTATTTAGGTGCAAAATAAGGACAAAAACAGAAAACCAAAATATTTCGGATAACTTTTTTTTCTTTTTTCATGTTATTTAGGTCCAAGATAAGGACAAAAACTGAAAACCAAAATATTTCAAATAATTTTTTTTCCTTTTTCCCGTTTTTTCGGTGCAAAATAAGTAAAAAACAGAAAACCAAAATATTTCAGATGTCTTTTTTTTTTCTTTTTCCCGTTATTGAGGTGGCAAAATAAGGACAAAAACAGAAAATCAAAATATTTCAGATAACTTTTTTTTCTTTTTTCCCGTTATTTAAGTGAAAAATAAAGAGAAAAACAGAAAACCAAAATAATTCAGATAACTATTTTCTACTTTTTTCACGTTATTTAGGTGTAAAATAAGGACAAGAACAGAAAACCAAAATATTTCAAATAACTTTTTTTTCTTTTTCCCTGTTATTTAGGTGCAAAATAAGGGCAAAAACAGAAAACCAAAATATTTCGGATAACTTTTTTTTCTTTTTTCGTGTTATTTAGGTCCAAGATAAGGACAAAAACTGAAAACCAAAATATTTCAAATAATTTTTTTTTCCTTTTTCCCGTTTTTTCGGTGCAAAATAAGTAAAAAACAGAAAACCAAAATATTTCAGATGTCTTTTTTTTTCTTTTTCCCGTTATTGAGGTGGCATAATAAGGACAAAAACAGAAAATCAAAATATTTCAGATAACTTTTTTTTCTTTTTTCCCGTTATTTAAGTGAAAAATAAAGAGAAAAACAGAAAACCAAAATAATTCAGATAACTATTTTCTACTTTTTTCACGTTATTTAGGTGTAAAATAAGGACAAGAACAGAAAACCAAAATATTTCAAATAACTTTTTTTTCTTTTTTCTCGTTATTTAGGTGCAAAATAAGGACAAAAACAGAAAACCAAAATATTTCAAATAACTTTTTTTTCTTTTTTCCTGTTATTTAGGTGCAAAATAAGGACAAAAACAGAAAACCAAAATATTTCAGATAACTTTTTTTTCTTTTTTCCCGTTATTTAAGTGAAAAATAAAGAGAAAAACAGAAAACCAAAATAATTCAGATAACTTTTTTCTACTTTTTTCACGTTATTTAGGTGTAAAATAAGGACAAGAACAGAAAACCAAAATATTTCAAATAACTTTTTTTTTCTTTTTTCTCGTTATTTAGGTGCAAAATAAGGACAAAAACAGAAAACCAAAATATTTCAAATAACTTTTTTTTCTTTTTTCCTGTTATTTAGGTGCAAAATAAGGACAAAAACAGAAAACCAAAATATTTCGGATAACTTTTTTTTCTTTTTTCATGTTATTTAGGTCCAAGATAAGGACAAAAACTGAAAACCAAAATATTTCAAATAATTTTTTTTTCCTTTTTCCCGTTTTTTCGGTGCAAAATAAGTAAAAAACAGAAAACCAAAATATTTCAGATGTCTTTTTTTTTTCTTTTTCCCGTTATTGAGGTGGCAAAATAAGGACAAAAACAGAAAATCAAAATATTTCAGATAACTTTTTTTTCGCTTTTCCCGTTATTTAGGTGCATAATAAGGACAAAAACAGAAAACCAAAATATTTCAGATAACTTTTTTTTTATTTTTTCCCATTATTTAGGGGCAAAACAAGGACAAAAACAGAAAACCAAAATATTTCACAAAGTTTTTTTTTCTTTTTTCCCGTTATTTAGGTGTAAAATAAGGACAAAAACAGAAAACCAAAATATTTCAAATCACTTTTTTTTCTTTTTTCCTGTTATTTAGGTGCAAAATAAGGACAAAAACAGAAAACCAAAATATTTCAGATAACTTTTTTTTTCTTTTTTCCCGCTATTTAAATGAAAAATAAAGACAAAAACAAAAAACCAAAATATTTCAGATAACTTTTTTCTTCTTTTTTCCCGTTAGTTAGGTGTAAAATAAGGACAAAAACAGAAAACCAAAATATTTCAGATAACTTTTTTTTTTCTTTTTTCCTGTGATTTAGGTGCAAACCAAGGACAAAAACAGAAAACCAAAATATTTCAAATAACTTTTTTTTCTTTTTTCCCGTTTTTTAGGTGCAAAATAAGGACAAAACAGAAAACCAAAATATTTCAGATATCTTTTTTTTTTCTTTTTTTCCCGTTATTTAGGTACAAAACAAGGTCAAAAACAGAAAACCAAAATATTTCAAATAACTTTTTTTTCTTTTTTCCTGTTATTTCGGTGCAAAATAAGGACAAAAACAGAAAACGAAAATATTTCAAATAGCTTTTTTTTCTTTTGTCCTGTTATTTCGGTGTAAAATAAGAACAAAAGCAGAAAACCAAAATATTTCAGATAACTTTTTTTCATTTTTCCTGTTTTTTAGGTGTAAAATAAGGACAAAAACAGAATACCAAAATATTTCAAATAACTTTTTTTCCTTTTTTCCCGTTATTTAGGTGCAAAAGAAGGACAAAAACAGAAAACCAAAATATTTCAAATAACTTTTTTTTCTTTTTTCCCGTTTTTTAGGTGCAAAATAAGGAAAAAACAGTAAACCAAAATATTTCAGATATCTTATTTTTCCCGTTATTTAGGTGCCAAAATAAGGACAAAAACAGAAAATCAAAATAATTCAGATAACTTTTTTTTTCTTTTTTCCCGTTATTTAGGTACATAACAAGGACAAAAACAGAAAACCAAAATACTTCAAATAACTTTTTTTTCTTTTTTCCTGTTATTTAGGTGCAAAATAAGGACAAAAACAGAAAACCAAAATATTTCAAATAGATTTTTTTCATTTTTTCCTGTTATTTCGGTGCAAAATAACAAAAACAGAAAACCAAAATATTTCAGATAACTTTTTTTTTCTTTTTCCCGTTATTTAAGTGGCAAAATAAGGACAAAAACAGAAAACCAAAATATTTCAGATGACTTTTTTTTCTTTTTTCCCGTTATTTAGGTGCAAAATAAGGACAAAAACAGAAAACCAAAATATTTCAAATAGCTTTTTTTTTCATTTTTCCTGTTATTTCGGTGTAAAATAAGGACAAAACCAGAAAATCAAAATATTTCAGATAACTTTTTTTTTCTTTTTCCCGTTATTTAAGTGGCAAAATAAGGACAAAAACAGAAAACCAAAATATTTCAGTAGACTTTTTTTTCTTTTTTCCCGTTATTTAGGTGTAAAATAATGACAAAAACAGAAACCAAAATATTTCAGATAACTTTTTTTCTTTTTTCCCGTTATTTAGGTGCAAAATAAGGACAAAAACAGAAAACCAAAATATTTTAAATAACTTTTTTTTCTTTTTTCTCGTTATTTAGGTGCAAAATAAGGACAAAACCAGAAAACCAAAATATTTCAGATAACTTTTTTTTTCTTTTTCCCGTTATTTAGGTGTAAAATAATGACAAAAACAGAAAACCAAAATATTTCAAATAACTTTTTTTTCTTTTTTCCAGTTTTTTAGGTGCAAAACAAGGACAAAAACAGAAAACCAAAATATTTCAAATAACTTTTTTTTCTTTTTTCCCGTTTTTTAGGTGCAAAATAAGGAAAAAACAGAAAACCAAAATATTTCAGATATCTTTTTTTTCCCCCGTTATTTAGGTGCCAAAATAAGGACAAAAACAGAAAATCAACATAATTCAGATAACTTTTTTTTTCTTTTTTCCCGTCATTTAGGTACATAACAAGAACAAAAACAGAAAACCAAAATATTTCAAATAACTTTTTTTTCTTTTTTCCTGTTATTTAGGTGCAAAATAAGGACAAAAACAGAAAACCAAAATATTTCAAATAGCTTTTTTTTCATTTTTCCTGTTATTTCGGTGCAAAATAAGGACAAAAACAGAAAACCAAAATATTTCAAATAGCTTTTTTTTCTTTTTTCCTGTTATTTCTGTGTAAAATAAGAACAAAAGCAGAAAACGAAGATATTTCAAATAATTTTTTTTTCATTTTTCCTGTTATTTAGGTTCAAAATAAGGACAAAAACAGAAAACCAAAATATTTTAAATAACTTTTTTTTCTTTTTTCCCGTTATTTAGGTGCAAAATAAGGACAAAACCAGAAAACCAAAATATTTCAGATAACTTTTTTTTTCTTTTTTCCCGTTATTTAAGTGAAAAATAAAGACAAAAACAGAAAACCAAAATATTTCAGATAACTTTTTTCTTCTTTTTTCCCGTTATTTAGGTGTAAAATAAGGACAAAAACAGAAAACCAAAATATTTCAAATAACTTTTTTTTCTTTTTTCCAGTTTTTTAGGTGCAAAACAAGGACAAAAACAGAAAACCAAAATATTTCAAATAACTTTTTTTTCTTTTTTCCCGTTTTTTAGGTGCAAAATTAGGAAAAAACAGAAAACCAAAATATTTCAGATATCTTTTTTTTTCCCCGTTATTTAGGTGCCAAAATAAGGACAAAAACAGAAAATCAACATAATTCAGATAACTTTTTTTTTCTTTTTTCCCGTTATTTAGGTACATAACAAGAACAAAAACAGAAAACCAAAATATTTCAAATAACTTTTTTTTCTTTTTTCCTGTTATTTAGGTGCAAAATAAGGACAAAAACAGAAAACCAAAATATTTCAAATAGCTTTTTTTTCATTTTTCCTGTTATTTCGGTGCAAAATAAGGACAAAAACAGAAAACCAAAATATTTCAAATAGCTTTTTTTTCTTTTTTCCTGTTATTTCGGTGTAAAATAAGAACAAAAGCAGAAAACGAAGATATTTCAAATAATTTTTTTTTCATTTTTCCTGTTATTTAGGTTCAAAATAAGGACAAAAACAGAAAACCAAAATATTTTAAATAACTTTTTTTTCTTTTTTCCCGTTATTTAGGTGCAAAATAAGGACAAAACCAGAAAACCAAAATATTTCAGATAACTTTTTTTTTCTTTTTTCCCGTTATTTAAGTGAAAAATAAAGACAAAAACAGAAAACCAAAATATTTCAGATAACTTTTTTCTTCTTTTTTCCCGTTATTTAGGTGTAAAATAAGGACAAAAACAGAAAACCAAAATATTTCAAATAACTTTTTTTTCTTTTTTCCAGTTTTTTAGGTGCAAAACAAGGACAAAAACAGAAAACCAAAATATTTCAAATAACTTTTTTTTCTTTTTTCCCGTTTTTTAGGTGCAAAATTAGGAAAAAACAGAAAACCAAAATATTTCAGATATCTTTTTTTTTCCCCGTTATTTAGGTGCCAAAATAAGGACAAAAACAGAAAATCAACATAATTCAGATAACTTTTTTTTTCTTTTTTCCCGTTATTTAGGTACATAACAAGAACAAACACAGAAAACCAAAATATTTCAAATAACTTTTTTTTCTTTTTTCCTGTTATTTAGGTGCAAAATAAGGACAAAAACAGAAAACCAAAATATTTCAAATAGCTTTTTTTTCATTTTTCCTGTTATTTCGGTGCAAAATAAGGACAAAAACAGAAAACCAAAATATTTCAAATAGCTTTTTTTTCTTATTTCCTGTTATTTCGGTGTAAAATAAGAACAAAAGCAGAAAACGAAGATATTTCAAATAATTTTTTTTTCATTTTTCCTGTTATTTAGGTGCAAAATAAGGACAAAAACAGAAAACCAAAATATTTTAAATAACTTTTTTTTCTTTTTTCCCGTTATTTAGGTGCAAAATAAGGACAAAACCCGAAAACCAAAATATTTCAGATTACTTTTTTTTTCTTTTTCCCGTTATTTAGGTGTAAAATAATGACAAAAACAGAAAACCAAAATATTTCAAATAACTTTTTTTTCTTTTTTCCAGTTTTTTAGGTGCAAAACAAGGACAAAAACAGAAACCCAAAATATTTCAAATTACTTTTTTTTTCTTTTTTCCCGTTTTTTAGGTGCAAAATAAGGAAAAAACAGAAAACCAAATTATTTCAGATTTCTTTTCTTTTCCCCGTTATTTAGGTGCCAAAATAAGGACAAAAACAGAAAATCAACATAATTCAGATAACTTTTTTTTTTTTTTTGACGGGCATTTAGGTACATAACAAGAACAAAAACAGAAAACCAAAATATTTCAAATAACTTTTTTTTCTTTTTTCCTGTTATTTAGGTGCAAAATAAGGACAAAAACAGAAAACCAAAATATTTCAAATAGCTTTTTTTTCATTTTTCCTGTTATTTGGGTGCAAAATAAGGACAAAAACAGAAAACCAAAATATTTCAAATAGCTTTTTTTTCTTTTTTCCTGTTATTTCGGTGTAAAATAAGAACAAAAGCAGAAAACGAAGATATTTCAAATAATTTTTTTTTCATTTTTCCTGTTATTTAGGTGCAAAATAAGGACAAAAACACAAAACCAAAATATTTTAAATAACTTTTTTTTCTTTTTTCCCGTTATTTAGGTGCAAAATAAGGACAAAACCAGAAAACCAAAATATTTCAGATAACTTTTTTTTTCTTTTTTCCCGTTATTTAAGTGAAAAATAAAGACAAAAACAGAAAACCAAAATATTTCAGATAACTTTTTTCTTCTTTTTTCCCGTTATTTAGGTGTAAAATAAGGACAAAAACAGAAAACCAAAATATTTCAAATAACTTTTTTTTCTTTTTTCCAGTTTTTTAGGTGCAAAACAAGGACAAAAACAGAAAACCAAAATATTTCAAATAACTTTTTTTTCTTTTTTCCCGTTTTTTAGGTGCAAAATTAGGAAAAAACAGAAAACCAAAATATTTCAGATATCTTTTTTTTTCCCCGTTATTTAGGTGCCAAAATAAGGACAAAAACAGAAAATCAACATAATTCAGATAACTTTTTTTTTCTTTTTTCCCGTTATTTAGGTACATAACAAGAACAAACACAGAAAACCAAAATATTTCAAATAACTTTTTTTTCTTTTTTCCTGTTATTTAGGTGCAAAATAAGGACAAAAACAGAAAACCAAAATATTTCAAATAGCTTTTTTTTCATTTTTCCTGTTATTTCGGTGCAAAATAAGGACAAAAACAGAAAACCAAAATATTTCAAATAGCTTTTTTTTCTTTTTTCCTGTTATTTCGGTGTAAAATAAGAAAAAAAGCAGAAAACGAAGATATTTCAAATAATTTTTTTTTCATTTTTCCTGTTATTTAGGTGCAAAATAAGGACAAAAACAGAAAACCAAAATATTTTAAATAACTTTTTTTTCTTTTTTCCCGTTATTTAGGTGCAAAATAAGGACAAAACCCGAAAACCAAAATATTTCAGATAACTTTTTTTTTCTTTTTTCCCGTTATTTAAGTGAAAAATAAAGACAAAAACAGAAAACCAAAATATTTCAGATAACTTTTTTCTTCTTTTTTCCCGTTATTTAGGTGTAAAATAAGGACAAAAACAGAAAACCAAAATATTTGAAATAACTTTTTTTTCTTTTTTCCCGTTTTTTAGGTGCAAAATAAGGACAAAAACAGAAAACCAAAATATTTTAAATAACTTTTTTTTCTTTTTTCCCGTTATTTAGGTGCAAAATAAGGACAAAACCCGAAAACCAAAATATTTCAGATTACTTTTTTTTTCTTTTTCCCGTTATTTAGGTGTAAAATAATGACAAAAACAGAAAACCAAAATATTTCAGATAACTTTTTTTTTCTTTCTTCCTGTGATTTAGGTGCAAAACAAGGATAAAAACAGAAAACCAAAATATTTCAAATAATTTTTTTTTCTTTTTTCCCGTTTTTTAGGTGCAAAATAAGGAAAAAACAGAAAACCAAAATATTTCAGATATCTTTTTTTTTTCTTTTTTCCCGTTATTTAGGTACATAACAAGGACAAAAACAGAAAACCAAAATATTTCAAATAACTTTTTTTTCTTTTTTCCTGTTATTTCGGTGTAAAAGAAGGACGAAAACAGAAAACCAAAATATTTCAAATAACGTTTTTTTCTTTTTTCCCGTTTTTAGGTGCAAAATAAGGAAAAAACAGAAAACCAAAATATTTCAGATATCTTTTTTTTTTGCCCCGTTATTTAGGTGCCAAAATAAGGACAAAAACAGAAAATCAAAATAATTCAGATAACTTTTTTTTCTTTTTTCCCGTTATTTAAGTGCAAAATAAGGACAAAAACAGAAAACCAAAATATTTTAAATAACTTTTTTTTCTTTTTTCCCGTTATAAAGGTGCAAAATAAGGACAAAACCAGAAAAACAAAATATTTCAGATAACTTTTTTTTTTGCCCGTTATTTAAGTGGCAAAATAAGGACGAAACCAGAAAACCAAAATATTTCAGACAACTTTTGTTTTCTTTTTCCGGTTATTTAAGTGGCAAAATAAGGACAAAAACAGAAAACCAAAATATTTCAGATGACTTTTTTTTCTTTTTTCCCGTTATTTTAGGTGTAAAATAATGACAAAATCAGAACACCAAAATATTTCAAATAACTTTTTTTTCTTTTTTCCAGTTTTTTAGGTGCAAAATAAGGACAAAAACAGAAAACCAAAATATTTCAGATAACTTTTTTTTCCCGTTATTTAAGTGGCAAAATAAGGAAAAACCCGTTATTTAGGTGGCAAAATAAGGACATAAAATCAAAATATTTCAGATCACTTTTTTTACATTTTTCCCCTTATACAGGTGCAAAATAAGGACAAAAACAGAAAACCAAAATATTTAAAATAACTTTTTTTTGCTTTTTTCTTGTTATTGAGGTGTAAAATAATGACAAAAACAGGAAACCAAAATATTTCAAATAACTTTTCTTTCTTTTTTCCAGTTTTTTAGGTGCAAAATAAGGACAAAAACAGAAAACCAAAATATTTCAAATAACTTTTTTTTTTCTTATTATTGAGGTGTAAAATAATGACAAAAACAGAAAACCAAAATATTTCAAATAACTTTTTTTTATTTTTCCCGTTATTTAGGTGCAAAATAAAGACAAAAACAGAAAACAAAAATATTTCAGATAACTTTTTTTTATTTTTCCCGTTATTTAGGTGTAAAATATGTACAAAAACAGAAAACCAAAATATTTCAAATAACTTTTTTCTTCTTTTTTCCCGTTATTTAGGTGTAAAATAAGGACAAAAACAGAAAACCAAAATATTTCAGATAACTTTTTTTTCCCCGTTATTTAGGTGGCAAAATAAGGACAAAAACCCGTTATTTAGGTGGCAAAATAAGGACATAAAATCAAAATATTTCAGATAACTTTTTTTTTCTTTTTTCCCCTTATATAGCTGCAAAATAAGGACAAATATAGAAAACCAAAAAATTTCAAATAACTTTTTAGTCTTTTTTCCTGTTATTTAGGTGCAAAATAAGGACAAAAACAGAAAACCAAAATATTTCAGATAACTTTTTTTTTTTTTTTTCGTTATTTAGGTGGCAAAATAAGGACAAAAACGGTTATTTAGATGCAAAATAAGGACAAAAACAGAAAACCAAAATATTTCAGATAACTTTTTTTTCTTTTTTCCTGTTATTTAGGTGCAAAATAAGGACAAAAACAGAAAACCAAAATATTTCAAATAACTTTTCTTTCTTTTTTCCTGTTATTTAGGTGCAAAATAAGGACAAAAACAGAAAACCAAAATATTTCAGATAACTTTTTTCCCGTTATTTAAGTGAAAAATAAAGACAAAAACAGAAAACCAAAATATTTCACATAACTTTTTTCTTCTTTTTTGCCGTTATTTAGGTGTAAAATAAGGACAAAAAGAGAAAACCAAAATATTTCAAGTAACTATTTTTTTCTTTTTTCCCGTTATATAGGTGTAAAATAAGGACAAAGCAGAAAACCAAATATTTCAGATAACTTTTTTTTTCCCGTTATTTAAGTGAAAAATAAAGACAAAAACAGAAAAGCAAAATATTTCAGATAACTTTTTTCTTCTTTTTTCCCGTTATTTAGGTGTAAAATAAGGACAAAAACAGAAAACCAAAATATTTCAAATAACTATTTTTTCCCGTTATTTAAGTGCAAAATAAGGACAAAACAGAAAACCAAAATATTTCAGATAACTTTTTTTTTCTTTTTTCCTGTTATTCAGGTGGCAAAATAAGGACAAAAATGGAAAACCAAAATATTTCAGATAACGTTTTTCCCGTTATTTAGGTGTAAAATAAGGACAAAAACAGAAAACCAAAATATTTCAAATAATACTTTGTTCTTTTTTCCCGTCATTTAGGTGCAAAATAAGGACAAAAACAGAAAACCAAAATATTTCAAATAACTTTTTTCTTCTTTTTTCCCGTTATTTAGGTGTAAAATAAGGACAAAAACAGAAAACCAAAATATTTCAAATAATTCTTTGTTCTTTTTTCCCGTCATTTAGGTGCAAAATAAGGACAAAAACAGAAAACCAAAATATTTCAGATAACTTTTTTTTCTTTTTTCCCGTTATTTAGGTGTAAAATATGTACAAAAACAAAAAACCAAAATATTTCAAATAACTTTTTTCCCGTTATTTAGGTGTAAAATAAGGACAAAAACAGAAAACCAAAATATTTCAAATAATTCTTTGTTCTTTTTCCCGTCATTTAGGTGCAAAATAAGGACAAAAACAGAAAACCAAAATATTTCAGATAACTTTTTTTTTCTTTTTTCCTGTTATTTAGGTGCAAAATAAGGACAAAAACAGAAAACCAAAATATTTCAAATAACTTTTCTTTCTTTTTTCCTGTTATTTAGGTGCAAAATAAGGACAAAAACAGAAAAACAAAATATTTCAGATAACTTGTTTCCCGTTATTTAAGTGAAAAATAAAGACAAAAACAGAAAACCAAAATATTTCAAATAGCTTTTTTCTTCTTTTTTCCCGTTATTTAGGTGTAAAATAAGGACAAAAACAGAAAACCAAAAATTTCAAATAACTTTTTTCTTCTTTTTTCCCGTTATTTAGGTGTAAAATAAGGACAAAAACAGAAAACCAAAATATTTCACATAACTTTTTTCTTCTTTTTTTCCGTTATTTAGGTGTAAAATAAGCACAAAAACAGAAAACCAAAATATTTCAAATAACTATTTTTTTCTTTTTTCCCTTTATTTAGGTGTAAAATAAGGACAAAACATAAAACCAAAATATTTCAGATAACTTTTTTTTTCTTTTTTCCTGTTATTCAGGTGGCAAAATAAGGACAAAAATGGAAAACCAAAATATTTCAGATAACTTTTTTCCCGTAATTTAGGTGTAAAATAAAGACAAAAACAGAAAACCAAAATATTTCAAATAATTCTTTGTTCTTTTTTCCCGTCATTTAGGTGCAAAATAAGGACAAAAACAGAAAACCAAAATATTTCAGATAACTTTTTTTTCTTTTTTCCCGTTATTTAGGTGTAAAATATGTACAAAAACAGAAAACCAAAATATTTCAAATAACATTTTGTTCTTTTTTCCCGTTATTTATGTGCACAATAAGGACAAAAACAGAAAACCAAAATATTTCAGACAACTTTTTTTGTTCTTTTTTCCCGATATTTAAGTGAAAAATAAGGACAAAAACAGAAAACCAAAATATTTCAGATAACTTTTTCAATTTTTCCCTTTATTTAGTTGTAAAATAAAGATAAAAACAGAAAACCAAAATATTTCAGATTACTGTTTTTTTCTTTTTTCCCGTTATTTAAGTGAAAAATAAAGACAAAAACAGAAAACCAAAATATTTCAGATAACTTTTTTTCATTTTTCCCGTTATTTAGGTGTAAAATAAGGACAAAATAGAAAACCAAAATATATCAGATAACTTTTTTTTTCTTTTTTCCCCGTTATTTAAGTGAAAAATAAAGACAAAAACAGAAAAACAAAATATTTCAGATAACTTTTGTCTTCTTTTTTCCCGTTATTTAGGTGTAAAATAAGGACAAAAACAGAAAACCAAAATATTTCAAATAACTATTTTTTCTATTTTCCCGTTATTTAGGTGCAAAATAAGGACAAAAACAGAAAACCACAATATTTCAGAAACTTTTTTTTCCTTTTTTCCCGTTATTTAGGTCTAAAATAAGGACAAAACAGAAAACCAAAATATTTCAGATAACTTTTGTTTCTTTTTTCCCGCTATTTAAGTAAAAATAAAGACAATAACAGAAAACGAAAATATTTCAGATAACTTTTGTCTTCTTTTTTCCCGTTATTTAGGTGTAAAATAAGGACAAAAACAGAAAACCAAAATATTTCAAATAACTATTTTTTCTATTTTCCCGTTATTTAGGTGCAAAATAAGGGCACAAACGGAAAACTAAAATATTTCAGATAACTTGTTTTTTCTTTTTCGCGTTATTTAAGTGGCCAAATAAGGGCAAAAACAGAAATCCAAAATATGTCAGATAACTTTTTTTTTCTTTTTTCTCGTTATTTAGGTGCAAAATAAGGCCAAAAACAGAAAACCAAAATATTTCAGAAACTTTTTTTTTCTTTTTTCCTGTTATCTAGGTGCAAAATAAGGACAAAAGAAGAAAACCAAAATATTTCAAATAACTTTTTTTTTCTTTTTTCCTGTTATTTAGGTGGCAAAATTAGGACAAAAACAGAAAACCAAAATATTTCAGATAACTTTTTTTTTCTTTTTTCTCGTTAGTAAGGTGCACAATAAGGACGAAAACAGAAAAGCAAAATATTTCATATAACTTTTTTTTTCCTTTTCCCCGTTATTTAAGTGCAAATATTTTAATATTTGGTTTTCTATTTTTGTTTACAAGGACAAAAATAGAAAACCAAATATTTCAAATAACTTTTTTTTCTTTTTTCCTGTTATTTAGGTGCAAAATAAGGCCAAAAACAGAAAACCAAAATATTTCAGAAACTGTTTTTTTCTTTCTTCCCGTTATCTAGGTGCAAAATAAGGAAAAAAAAAGAAAACAAAAATATTTCAAATAACTTTTTTTTCTTTTTTCCTGTTATTTAGCTGCAAAATAAGGACAAAAACAGAAAACCAAAATATTTCAGATAACTTTTTTTTTTCTTTTTTCCCGTTAGTTAGGTGCAAAATAAGGACGAAAACAGAAAACCAAAATATTTCAGATAACTTTTTTTTTCTTTTTCCCCGTTATTTAGGTGCAAAACAAGGACAAAAATAGAAAACCAAAATATTTCAAATAACTTTTTTTTCTTTTTTCCTGTTATTTAGGTGCAAAATAAGGACAAAAACGGAAAACTAAAATATTTCAGATAACTTGTTTTTTCTTTTTCGCGTTATTTAAGTGGCCAAATAAGGACAAAAACAGAAAACCAAAATATTTCAGATAACATTAGTTTTCTTTATTTCCGTTATTTAGGTGTAAAATAAGAACAAAAGCAGAAAACCAAACTATTTCAGATTACTTTTTTGTTCTTTTCTCCTCTTATTTAGGTGCAAAATAAGGACTAAAACAGAAAACCAAAATATTTCAAATAACTTTTTTTCTTTTTTCCCGTTATTTAGGTGCAAAATAAGGACAAAAACAGAAAACCAAAATATTTCAGATAACTATTTTTTTCTTTTTTTCCGTTATTTAACTGAAAAATTAAGACAAAAACAGAAAACCAAAATATTTCAGATAACTTTTCTTTTCTTTATTCCCGTTATTTAGGTGCAAAATAAGGACAAAAACTGAAAACCAAAATATTTCAGATGACTTCTTTTTTCTTTTTTCCCGTTATTTAGGTGTAAAATAAAGACAACAACAGAAAACCAAACGATTTCAGTTAACTTTTTACCTTTTTTCCCGTTATTTTACTGAAAAATTAAGACAAAAACAGAAAACCAAAATATTTCAGATAACTTTTCTTTTCTTTATTCCCGTTATTTAGGTGCAAAATAAGGACAAAAACTGAAAACCAAAATATTTCAGATAACTATTTTTCTCTCTTTTCCCGTTATTTAAGTGCAAAATAAGGACAAAAACAGAAAACCAAAATATTTCATATAACTTTTCTTTCTTTTTTCCTGTCATTTACACCTCAATGACAAAATAATGACAAAAACGGAAAACCCAAATATTTCAAATAATTTTTTTTTCTTTCTTCCAGTTTTTTAGGTGCAAAATAAGGACTAAAACAGAAAACCAAAATATTTCAGATAAATTTTTTTTTCTTTTTCTCGTTATTTAGGTGGCAAAATAAGGACAAAAACCCGTTATTTAAGTGGGAAAATAAGGACATAAAATCAAAATATTTCAGATAACATTTATTCTCTCTTTTACCCTTATATAAGTGCAAAATAAGGACAAAAACAGAAAACGAAAATATTTCAGATAACTATTTTTTTCTTTTTTCCCGTTATTTAGGTGCAAAATAAGGACAAAAACAGAAAACCAAAAAATTTCAAATAACTTTTTTTCTTTTTTCCTGTTATGTAGGTGAAAAATAAATATAAAAACAGAAAACCAAAATATTTCAGATAACTTTTTTTTTATTTTTTCCTGTTATTTAGGTGCAAACTAAGGACAGAAACAGAAAACTAAAATATTTCAGATAACTTTTTTTTTCTTCTTTCACCGTTATTTAGGTGCAAAACAAGGACAAAAACAGAAAACCAAAATATTTCAAATAACGTTTTGTTCTTTTCTCCTGTCATTGAGGTGCAAAATAAGGAAAAAAATAGAAAATAGAAATTTCTTTTTTCCCGTTATTTAAGTGAAAAATAAAGATAAAAACAGAAAACCAAAATATTTCAGATAACTTTTTTTTTTTCCCGTTATTTAGGTGCAAAATAAGGACGAAAACAGAAAACCAAAATATTTCAGATAACTTTTTTTTCCTTTTTTCCCCGTTATTTAGGTGCAAAACAAGGACAAAAATAGAAAATAGAAATTTCTTTTTTCCCGTTATTTAAGTGAAAAATAAAGATAAAAACAGAAAACCAAAATATTTCAGATAACTTTTTTTCTTTTTTCCTGTTATTTAGGTGCAAAATAAGGACAAAAACAGAAAACCAAAATAATTCAGATAACTTTTTTTTCTTTTTTCCCGTTATTTAGCTGCAAACTAAGGACAAAAACAGAAAACTAAAATATTTCAGATAACTTTTTTTTTTTTTTTTCACGTTATTTAGGTGCAAAATAAGGAAAAAACAGAAAACCAAAATATTTCAGATATCTTTTTTTTCTTTTTTCACGTTATTTAGGTGCAAAATAAGGAAAAAACAGAAAACCAAAATATTTCAGATATCTTTTTTTTTCTTTTTTCACGTTATTTAGGTGCAAAATAAGGACAAAAACAGAAAACCAAAATATTTCAGATAACTTTTTTTTCTTTTTTCCCGTTATTTAGGTGCAAAACAAGGACGAAAACAGAAAACCAAAATATTTCAGATAACTTTTTTTTTCTTTTTCCCTGTTATTTAGATGCAAACTAAGGACAAAAACAGAAAACCAAAATATTTCAGATAACTTTTTTTTCTTTTTTCCCGTTATTTAGCTGCAAACTAAGGACAAAAACAGAAAACTAAAATATTTCAGATAACTTTTTTTTTCTTTTTTCACGTTATTTAGGTGCAAAATAAGGAAAAAACAGAAAACCAAAATATTTCAGATATCTTTTTTTTCTTTTTTCACGT
Organism: Empis livida; assembly: GCA_963932195.1. Lineage (NCBI taxonomy): Eukaryota > Metazoa > Arthropoda > Insecta > Diptera > Empididae > Empis > Empis livida. Next base: position 25,628,738 of record OZ010647.1, on the reverse strand, counting down.
TATTTAGGTGCAAAATAAGGACAAAAACAGAAAACCAAAATATTTCAGATAACTTTTTTTTTCTTTTTTTAAATTTTGGGTACAAAATAAGGAAAAAACAGAAAACCAAAATATTTCAGATATTTTTTTTTTTCTTTTTTCACGTTATTTAGGTGCAAAATAAGGAAAAAAACAGAAAACCAAAATATTTCAGATATCTTTTTTTTCTTTTTTCACGTTTTTTAGGTGCAAAATAAGGACAAAAACAGAAAACCAAAATATTTCAGATAATTTTTTTTTCTTTTTTCCCGTTATTTAGGTGCAAAACAAGGACGAAAACAGAAAACGAAAATATTTCAGATAACTTTTTTTTTCTTTTTTCACGTTTAGGTACAAAATAAGGAAAAAACAGAAAACCAAAATATTTCAGATATCTTTTTTTTTCTTTTTTCACGTTATTTAGGTGCAAAATAAGGAAAAAACAGAAAACCAAAATATTTCAGATATCTTTTTTTTCTTTTTTCACGTTATTTAGGTGCAAAATAAGGACAAAAACAGAAAACCAAAATATTTCAGATAACTTTTTTTTCTTTTTTCCCGTTATTTAGGTGCAAAATAAGGAAAAAACAGAAAACCAAAATATTTCAGATATCTTTTTTTTTCTTTTTTCCCGTTATTTAGGTGCAAAACAAGGACAAAAACGGAAAACCAAAAAATTTCAAATAACTTTTTTTCTTTCTTCCAGTTTTTTAGTTGCAAAATAAGGACAAACACAGAAAACCAAAATATTTCAGATAACTTTTTTTCTTTTTTCCCGTTATTTATGTGCAAAATAAGGACGAAAACAGAAAACCAAAATATTTCAGATAACTTTTTTTTCCTTTTTTCCCCGTTATTTAGGTGCAAAACAAGGACAAAAATAGAAAATAGAAATTTCTTTTTTCCCGTTATTTAAGTGAAAAATAAAGATAAAAACAGAAAACCAAATATTTCAGATAACTTTTTTTTTCCCGTTATTTAGGTGCAAAATAAGGAAAAAACATAAAACCAAAATATTTCAGATATCTTTTTTTTTCTTTTTTCACGTTATTTAGGTGCAAAATAAAGAAAAAACAGAAAACCAAAATATTTCAGATATCTTTTTTTTCTTTTTTCCCGTTATTTAGGTGCAAACCAAGGACAAAAACGGAAAACCAAAAAATTTCAAATAACTTTTTTTTCATTCTTCCAGTTTTTTAGTTGCAAAATAAGGACAAACACAGAAAACCAAAATATTTCAGATAACTTTTTTTCTTTTTTCCCGTTATTTATGTGCAAAATAAGGACGAAAACAGAAAACCAAAATATTTCAGATAACTTTTTTTTCCTTTTTTCCCCGTTATTTAGGTGCAAAACAAGGACAAAAATAGAAAATAGAAATTTCTTTTTTCCCGTTATTTAAGTGAAAAATAAAGATAAAAACAGAAAACCAAAATATTTCAGATAACTTTTTTTCTTTTTTCCTGTTATTTAGGTGCAAAATAAGGACAAAAACAGAAAACCAAAATAATTCAGATAACTTTTTTTTCTTTTTTCCCGTTATTTATGTGCAAAACAAGGACAAAAACGGAAAACCAAAAAATTTCAAATAACTTTTTTTTCTTTCTTCCAGTTTTTTAGGTGCAAAATAAGGACAAACACAGAAAACCAAAATATTTCAGATAACTTTTGTTTTTTCCCGTTATTTAGGTGCAAAATAAGGACAAAAACAGAAAACCAAAATAATTCAGATAACTTTTTTTCTTTTTTCCCGTTATTTATGTGCAAAATAAGGACGAAAACAGAAAACCAAAATATTTCAGATAACTTTTTTTTCCTTTTTTCCCCGTTATTTAGGTGCAAAACAAGGACAAAAATAGAAAATAGAAATTTCTATTTTCCCGTTATTTAAGTGAAAAATAAAGATAAAAACAGAAAACCAAAATATTTCAGATAACTTTTTTTTCTTTTTTCCCGTTATTTAGGTGCAAAATAAGGACAAAAACAGAAAACTAAAATATGTCAGATAACTTTTTTTTCCTTTTTTCCGCGTTATTTAGGTGCAAACTAAGGACAACAACAGAAAACTAAAATATTTCAGATAACTCTTTTTTCTTTTTTCCCGTTATTTAGGTGCAAAACAAGGATAAAAACAGAAAACCAAAATATTTCAGATAACTTTTTTTTCTTTTTTCCCGTTATTTAGGTGCAAAATAAGGACGAAAACAGAAAACCAAAATATTTCAGGTAACTTTTTTTTCTTTTTTCCTGTTATTTAAGTGAAAAATAAAGATAAAAACAGAAAACCAAAATATTTCAGATAACTTTTTTTTCTTTTTTCCCGTTATTTAGGTGCAAAATAAGGACAAAAACAGAAAACTAAAATATTTCAGATAACTTTTTTTTCTTTTTTCCCCGTTATTAAGATGCAAAACAAGGACAAAAACGGAAAACCAAAAAATTTCAAATAACTTTTTTTTCTTTCTTCCAGTTTTTTAGGTGCAAAATAAGGACAAACACAAAAAACCAAAATATTTCAGATAAGTTTTTTTTCTTTTTTCCCGTTATTTATGTGCAAAATTAGGACGAAAACAGAAAACCAAAATATTTCAGATAACTTTTTTTTCTTTTTTCCCGTTATTTAAGTGAAAAATAAAGATAAAAACAGAAAACCAAAATATTTCAGATAACTTTTTTTTTCTTTTTTCCTGTTATTTAGGTGCTAAACTAGGATAAAAACAGAAAACCAAAATATTTCAGATAACTTTTTTTTTCTTTTTTCCTGTTACTTAGTTGCAAACTAAGGACAAAAACAGAAAACTAAAATATTTCAGATAACTTTTTTTTCTTTTTTCCCGTTATTTAGGTGGAAAATAAGGACAAAAACAGAAAACGAAAATATTTCAGATAACTTTTTTTTTCTTTTTTCCCGTTATTTAGGTGCAAAACAAGGACAACAACAGAAAACCAAAATATTTCAAATAACTTTTTTTTCTTTTTTCCTGTCATTGAGGTGCAAAATAAGGAAAAAACAGAAAACCAAAATAATTCGGATATCTTTTTTTTTTGTTTTTTCACGTTATTTAGGTGCAAAATAAGGACGAAAACAGAAAACCAAAATATTTCAGATAACTTTTTTTTTATTTTTTCCTGTTATTTAGGTGCAAACTAAGGACAGAAACAGAAAACTAAAATATTTCAGATAACTTTTTTTTTCTTTTTTCACCGTTATTTAGGTGCAAAACAAGGACAAAAATGGAAAACCAAAAAATTTCATATAACTTTTTTTTTCGTTTTCCCCGCTATTTAAGTGTAAAACAAGGACAAAAATATAAAACCAAATATTTCAAATAACTTTGTTTTCTTTTTTCCCGTTATTTAGGTGTAAAATAAAGACAAAAACAGAAAACTAAAATATTTCAGATAACTTTTATTTTCTTTTTTCCCGTTATTTAGGTGCAAAACAAGGACAAAAACAGAAAACCAAAATATTTCAAATAACTTTTTTTTCTTTTTTCTCGTTATTTAGGTGCAAAATAAGGACAAAAACAGAAAACCAAAATATTTCAGATAACTTTTTTTTCTGTTTTTCCGTTATTTAAGTGAAAAATAAAGATAAAAACAGAAAACCAAAATATTTCAGGTAACTTTTTTTTTCTTTTTTCACGTTATTTAGGTGCAAAACAAAGACAAAAACCGAAAACCAAAATATTTCAGATACCTTTTTTTTATTTTTTCCCGTTATTTAGGTGCAAAATAAGACGAAAACAGAATACCAAAATATTTCAGATAACTTTTTTTTTATTTTTTCCTGTTAATTAGGTGCAAACTAAGGACAGAAACAGAAAACTAAAATATTTCAGATAACTTTTTTTTTCTTTTTTCACCGTTATTTAGGTGCAAAACAAGGACAAAAACGGAAAACCAAAAAATTTCAAATAACTTTTTTTTCTTTCTTCCAGTTTTTTAGTTGCAAAATAAGGACAAACACAGAAAACCAAAATATTTCAGATAACTTTTTTTCTTTTTTCCCGTTATTTATGTGCAAAATAAGGACGAAAACAGAAAACCAAAATATTTCAGATAACTTTTTTTTCCTTTTTTCCCCGTTATTTAGGTGCAAAACAAGGACAAAAATAGAAAATAGAAATTTCTTTTTTCCCGTTATTTAAGTGAAAAATAAAGATAAAAACAGAAAACCAAAATATTTCAGATAACTTTTTTCTTTTTTCCTGTTATTTAGGTGCAAAATAAGGACAAAAACAGAAAACCAAAATAATTCAGATAACTTTTTTTTCTTTTTTCCCGTTATTTATGTGCAAAACAAGGACAAAAACGGAAAACCAAAAAATTTCAAATAACTTTTTTTTCTTTCTTCCAGTTTTTTAGGTGCAAAATAAGGACAAACACAGAAAACCAAAATATTTCAGATAACTTTTGTTTTTTCCCGTTATTTAGGTGCAAAATAAGGACAAAAACAGAAAACCAAAATAATTCAGATAACTTTTTTTCTTTTTTCCCGTTATTTATGTGCAAAATAAGGACGAAAACAGAAAACCAAAATATTTCAGATAACTTTTTTTTCCTTTTTTCCCCGTTATTTAGGTGCAAAACAAGGACAAAAATAGAAAATAGAAATTTCTATTTTCCCGTTATTTAAGTGAAAAATAAAGATAAAAACAGAAAACCAAAATATTTCAGATAACTTTTTTTTCTTTTTTCCCGTTATTTAGGTGCAAAATAAGGACAAAAACAGAAAACTAAAATATGTCAGATAACTTTTTTTTCCTTTTTTCCGCGTTATTTAGGTGCAAACTAAGGACAACAACAGAAAACTAAAATATTTCAGATAACTCTTTTTTCTTTTTTCCCGTTATTTAGGTGCAAAACAAGGATAAAAACAGAAAACCAAAATATTTCAGATAACTTTTTTTTCTTTTTTCCCGTTATTTAGGTGCAAAATAAGGACGAAAACAGAAAACCAAAATATTTCAGGTAACTTTTTTTTCTTTTTTCCTGTTATTTAAGTGAAAAATAAAGATAAAAACAGAAATCCAAAATATTTCAGATAACTTTTTTTTCTTTTTTCCCGTTATTTAGGTGCAAAATAAGGACAAAAACAGAAAACTAAAATATTTCAGATAACTTTTTTTTCTTTTTTCCCCGTTATTAAGATGCAAAACAAGGACAAAAACGGAAAACCAAAAAATTTCAAATAACTTTTTTTTCTTTCTTCCAGTTTTTTAGGTGCAAAATAAGGACAAACACAAAAAACCAAAATATTTCAGATAAGTTTTTTTTCTTTTTTCCCGTTATTTATGTGCAAAATTAGGACGAAAACAGAAAACCAAAATATTTCAGATAACTTTTTTTTCTTTTTTCCCGTTATTTAAGTGAAAAATAAAGATAAAAACAGAAAACCAAAATATTTCAGATAACTTTTTTTTTCTTTTTTCCTGTTATTTAGGTGCTAAACTAGGATAAAAACAGAAAACCAAAATATTTCAGATAACTTTTTTTTTCTTTTTTCCTGTTACTTAGTTGCAAACTAAGGACAAAAACAGAAAACTAAAATATTTCAGATAACTTTTTTTTCTTTTTTCCCGTTATTTAGGTGGAAAATAAGGACAAAAACGAAAACGAAAATTTTTCAGATAACTTTTTTTTTCTTTTTTCCCGTTATTTAGGTGCAAAACAAGGACAACAACAGAAAACCAAAATATTTCAAATAACTTTTTTTTCTTTTTTCCTGTCATTGAGGTGCAAAATAAGGAAAAAACAGAAAACCAAAATAATTCGGATATCTTTTTTTTTTGTTTTTTCACGTTATTTAGGTGCAAAATAAGGACGAAAACAGAAAACCAAAATATTTCAGATAACTTTTTTTTTATTTTTTCCTGTTATTTAGGTGCAAACTAAGGACAGAAACAGAAAACTAAAATATTTCAGATAACTTTTTTTTCTTTTTTCACCGTTATTTAGGTGCAAAACAAGGACAAAAATGGAAAACCAAAAAATTTCATATAACTTTTTTTTTCGTTTTCCCCGCTATTTAAGTGTAAAACAAGGACAAAAATATAAAACCAAATATTTCAAATAACTTTGTTTTCTTTTTTCCCGTTATTTAGGTGTAAAATAAAGACAAAAACAGAAAACTAAAATATTTCAGATAACTTTTATTTTCTTTTTTCCCGTTATTTAGGTGCAAAACAAGGACAAAAACAGAAAACCAAAATATTTCAAATAACTTTTTTTTCTTTTTTCTCGTTATTTAGGTGCAAAATAAGGACAAAAACAGAAAACCAAAATATTTCAGATAACTTTTTTTTCTGTTTTTCCGTTATTTAAGTGAAAAATAAAGATAAAAACAGAAAACCAAAATATTTCAGGTAACTTTTTTTCTTTTTTCCCGTTATTTAGGTGGAAAATAAGGACAAAAACAGAAAACTAAAATATTTCAGATAACTTTTTTTTTCTTTTTTCCCGTTATTTAGGTGCAAAACAAGGACAACAACAGAAAACCAAAATATTTCAGATAACTTTTTTTTCTTTTTTCTCGTTATTTAGGTGCAAAATAAGGACAAAAACAGAAAACTAAAATATTTCAGATAACTTTTTTTTCGTTTTCCCCGTTATTTAAGTGCAAAACAAGGACAAAAATAGAAAACCAAATATTTCAAATAACTTTTTTTTCTTTTTTCCTGTTCTTTAGGTGCAAAATAAGGACGAAAACAGAAAACCAAAATATTTCGATAACTTTTTTTTCCTTTTTTCCTCTTATTTAGGTGCAAACTAAGGACAAAAACAGAAAACTATAATATTTCAAATAACTTTTTTTTCTTTTTTCCCGTTATTTAGGTGCAAAACAAAGACAAAAACCGAAAACCAAAATATTTCAGATACCTTTTTTTTATTTTTTCCCGTTATTTAGGTGCAAAATAAGACGAAAACAGAATACCAAAATATTTCAGATAACTTTTTTTTTATTTTTTCCTGTTAATTAGGTGCAAACTAAGGACAGAAACAGAAAACTAAAATATTTCAGATAACTTTTTTTTTCTTTTTTCACCGTTATTTAGGTGCAAAACAAGGACAAAAACAGAAAACCAAAATATTTCAAATAACTTTTTGTTCTTTTCTCCTGTCATTGAGGTGCAAAATAAGGAAAAAACAGAAAACCAAAATATTTCAGATATCTTTTTTTTTCTTTTTTCACGTTATTTAGGTGCAAAATAAGGAAAAAACAGAAAACCAAAATATTTCAGATATCTTTTTTTTTCTTTTTTCACGTTATTTAGGTGCAAAATAAGGACAAAAACAGAAAACCAAAATATTTCAGATAACTTTTTTTTCTTTTTTCCCGTTATTTAGGTGCAAAACAAGGACGAAAACAGAAAACCAAAATATTTCAGATAACTTTTTTTTTCTTTTTTCTTGTTATTTAGGTGCAAAATATTTCGATAACTTTTTTTTCCTTTTTTCCTCTTATTTAGGTGCAAAGGACTAAGGACAAAAACAGAAAACCAAAATATTTCAGATAACTTTTTTTTCTTTTTTCCCGTTATTTAGCTGCAAACTAAGGACAAAAACAGAAAACTAAAATATTTCAGATAACTTTTTTTTTCTTTTTTCACGTTATTTAGGTGCAAAATAAGGACAAAAACAGAAAACCAAAATATTTCAGATAACTTTTTTTTCTTTTTTCCCGTAATGTAGGTGCAAACTAAGGACGAAAACAGAAAACCAAAATATTTCATAAAACTTTTTTTTTCGTTTTCCCCGCTATTTAAGTGCAAAACAAGGACAAAAATATAAAACCAAATATTTCAAATAACTTTTTTTTCTTCTTCCCCGTTATTTAGGTGTAAAATAAAGACAAAAACAGAAAACTAAAATATTTCAGATAACTTTTATTTTCTTTTTTCCCGTTATTTAGGTGCAAAACTAGGACAAAAACAGAAAACCAAAATATTTCAAATAATTTTTTTTTCTTTTTTCCTGTCATTGAGGTGCAAAATAAGGAAAAAACAGAAAACCAAAATAATTCAGATAACTTTTTTTTTTTTTTTTTCACGTTATTTAGGTGCAAAATAAGGACGAAAACAGAAAACCAAAATATTTCAGATAACTTTTTTTTTCTTTTTTCACTTTTAGGTACAAAATAAGGAAAAAACAGAAAACCAAAATATTTCAGATATCTTTTCTTTTCTTTTTTCCCGTTATTTAGGTGCAAAACAAGGACGAAAACAGAAAACCAAAATATTTCAGATAACTTTTTTTTTCTTTTTTCACGTTTAGGTACAAAATAAGGAAAAAACAGAAAACCAAAATATTTCAGATATCTTTTTTTTTCTTTTTTCACGTTATTTAGGTGCAAAATAAGGAAAAAACAGAAAACCAAAATATTTCAGATATCTTTTTTTTCTTTTTTCACGTTTTTTAGGTGCAAAATAAAGAAAAAACATAAAACCAAAATATTTCAGATATCTTTTTTTTTCTTTTTTCACGTTATTTAGGTGCAAAATAAGGAAAAAACAGAAAACCAAAATATTTCAGATATCTTTTTTTTTCTTTTTTCCCGTTATTTAGGTGCAAAACAAGGACGAAAACAGAAAACCAAAATATTTCAGATAACTTTTTTTTTCTTTTTTCACGTTTAGGTACAAAATAAGGAAAAAACAGAAAACCAAAATATTTCAGATATCTTTTTTTTTCTTTTTTCACGTTATTTAGGTGCAAAATAAGGAAAAAACAGAAAACCAAAATATTTCAGATATCTTTTTTTTTCTTTTTTCACGTTATTTAGGTGCAAAATAAGGAAAAAACAGAAAACCAAAATATTTCAGATAACTTTTTTTTCTTTTTTCCCGTTATTTAGGTGCAAAACAAGGACGAAAACAGAAAACGAAAATATTTCAGGTAACTTTTTTTTTCTTTTTTCACGTTTAGGTACAAAATAAGGAAAAAACAGAAAACCAAAATATTTCAGATATCTTTTTTTTCTTTTTTCACGTTATTTAGGTGCAAAATAAGGACAAAAACGGAAAACCAAAATATTTCAGATAACTTTTTTTTTCTTTTTTCACGTTTAGGTACAAAATAAGGAAAAAACAGAAAACCAAAATATTTCAGATATCTTTTTTTTTCTTTTTTCACGTTATTTAGGTGCAAAATAAGGAAAAAACAGAAAACCAAAATATTTCAGATATCTTTTTTTTCTTTTTTCACGTTTTTTAGGTGCAAAATAAGGAAAAAACATAAAACCAAAATATTTCAGATATCTTTTTTTTTCTTTTTTCAGGTTATTTAGGTGCAAAATAAGGAAAAAACAGAAAACCAAAATATTTCAGATATCTTTTTTTTTCTTTTTTCCCGTTATTTAGGTGCAAAACAAGGACGAAAACAGAAAACCAAAATATATCAGATAACTTTTTTTTTCTTTTTTCACGTTTAGGTACAAAATAAGGAAAAAACAGAAAACCAAAATATTTCAGATATCTTTTTTTTTCTTTTTTCACGTTATTTAGGTGCAAAATAAGGAAAAAACAGAAAACCAAAATATTTCAGATATCTTTTTTTTTCTTTTTTCACGTTATTTAGGTGCAAAATAAGGAAAAAACAGAAAACCAAAATATTTCAGATAACTTTTTTTTCTTTTTTCCCGTTATTTAGGTGCAAAACAAGGACGAAAACAGAAAACGAAAATATTTCAGATAACTTTTTTTTTCTTTTTTCACGTTTAGGTACAAAATAAGGAAAAAACAGAAAACCAAAATATTTCAGATATCTTTTTTTCTTTTTTCACGTTATTTAGGTGCAAAATAAGGACAAAAACAGAAAACCAAAATATTTCAGATAACTTTTTTTTCTTTTTTCCCGTTATTTAGGTGCAAAATAAGGAAAAAACATAAAACCAAAATATTTCAGATATCTTTTTTTTTCTTTTTTCACGTTATTTAGGTGCAAAATAAGGAAAAAACAGAAAACCAAAATATTTCAGATATCTTTTTTTTTCTTTTTTCCCGTTATTTAGGCGCAAACCAAGGACAAAAACGGAAAACCAAAAAATTTCAAATAACTTTTTTTTCTTTCTTCCAGTTTTTTAGTTGCAAAATAAGGACAAACACAGAAAACCAAAATATTTCAGATAACTTTTTTTCTTTTTTCCCGTTATTTATGTGCAAAATAAGGACGAAAACAGAAAACCAAAATATATCAGATAACTTTTTTTTCCTTTTTTCCCCGTTATTTAGGTGCAAAACAAGGACAAAAATAGAAAATTGAAATTTCTCTTTTCCCGTTATTTAAGTGAAAAATAAAGATAAAAACAGAAAACCAAAATATTTCAGATAACTTTTTTTTCTTTTTTCCCGTTATTTAGGTGCAAAATAAGGAAAAAACATAAAACGAAAATATTTCAGATATCTTTTTTTTTCTTTTTTCACGTTAATTAGGTGCAAAATAAGGAAAAAACAGAAAACCAAAATATTTCAGATATCTTTATTTTTCTTTTTTCCCGTTATTTAGGTGCAAAACAAGGACAAAAACGGAAAACCAAAAAATTTCAAATAACTTTTTTTTCTTTCTTCCAGTTTTTTAGTTGCAAAATAAGGACAAACACAGAAAACCAAAATATTTCAGATAACTTTTTTTCTTTTTTCCCGTTATTTATGTGCAAAATAAGGACGAAAACAGAAAACCAAAATATTTCAGATAACTTTTTTTTCCTTTTTTCCCCGTTATTTAGGTGCAAAACAAGGACAAAAATAGAAAATAGAAATTTCTTTTTTCCCGTTATTTAAGTGAAAAATAATGACAAAAACAGAAAACCAAAATATTTCAGATAACTTTTTTTCTTTTTTCCCGTTATTTAGGTGCAAAATAAGGACAAAAACAGAAAACCAAAATAATTCAGATAACTTTTTTTTCTTTTTTCCCGTTATTTAGGTGCAAAACAAGGACAAAAACGGAAAACCAAAAAATTTCAAATAACTTTTTTTTCTTTCTTCCAGTTTTTTTGGTGCAAAATAAGGACAAACACAGAAAACCAAAATATTTCAGATAACTTTTGTTTTTTCCAGTTATTTAGGTGCAAAATAAGGACAAAAACAGAAAACCAAAATAATTCAGATAACTTTTTTTCTTTTTTCCCGTTATTTATGTGCAAAATAAGGACGAAAACAGAAAACCAAAATATTTCAGATAACATTTTTTCCTTTTTTCCCCGTTATTTAGGTGCAAAACAAGGACAAAAATAGAAAATAGAAATTTCTTTTTTCCCGTTATTTAAGTGAAAAATAAAGATAAAAACAGAAAACCAAAATAATTCAGATAACTTTTTTTCTTTTTTCCCGTTATTTATGTGCAAAACAAGGACAAAAACGGAAAACCAAAAAATTTCAAATAACTTTTTTTTCTTTCTTCCAGTTTTTTAGGTGCAAAATAAGGACAAACACAGAAAACCAAAATATTTCAGATAACTTTTGTTTTTTCCAGTTATTTAGGTGCAAAATAAGGACAAAAACAGAAAACCAAAATAATTCAGATAACTTTTTTTCTTTTTTCCCGTTATTTATGTGCAAAATAAGGACAAACACAGAAAACCAAAATATTTCAGATAACTTTTGTTTTTTCCAGTTATTTATGTGCAAAATAAGGACGAAAACAGAAAACCAAAATATTTCCGATAACTTTTTTTTCTTTTTTCCCGTTATTTAGGTGCAAAATAAGGACAAAAACAGAAAACTAAAATATGTCAGATAACTTTTTTTTCCTTTTTTCCGCGTTATTTAGGTGCAAACTAAGGACAACAACAGAAAACTAAAATATTTTAGATAACTTTTTTTTCTTTTTTCCCGTTATTTAGGTGCAAAACAAGGATAAAAACAGAAAACCAAAATATTTCAGATAACTTTTTTTTCTTTTTTCCCGTTATTTAGGTGCAAAATAAAGGACGAAAACAGAAAACCAAAATATTTCAGGTAACTTTTTTTTTCTTTTTTCCTGTTATTTATGTGAAAAATAAAGATAAAAACAGAAAACCAAAATATTTCAGATAACTTTTTTTTCTTTTTTCCCGTTATTTAGGTGCAAAATAAGGACAAAAACAGAAAACTAAAATATTTCAGATAACTTTTTTTTTCTTTTTTCCCCGTTATTAAGATGCAAAACAAGGACAAAAACGGAAAACCAAAAAATTTCAAATAACTTTTTTTTCTTTTTTCTTTTTTCACGTTTAGGTACAAAATAAGGAAAAAACAGAAAACCAAAATATTTCAGATATCTTTTTTTTTCTTTTTTCACGTTATTTAGGTGCAAAATAAGGAAACAACAGAAAACCAAAATATTTCAGATATCTTTTGTTTTCTTTTTTCACGTTATTTAGGTGCAAAATAAGGAAAAAACATAAAACCAAAATATTTCAGATATCTTTTTTTTTCTTTTTTCACGTTATTTAGTTGAAAAATAAGGAAAAAACAGAAAACCAAAATATTTCAGATATCTTTTTTTTTCTTTTTTCCCGTTATTTAGGTGCAAAACAAGGACAAAAACGGAAAACCAAAAAATTTCAAATAACTTTTTTTTCTTTCTTCCAGTTTTTTAGGTGCAAAATAAGGACAAACACAGAAAACCAAAATATTTCAGATAACTTTTGTTTTTTCCCGTTATTTAGGTGCAAAATAAGGACAAAAACAGAAAACCAAAATAATTCAGATAACTTTTTTTCTTTTTTCCCGGTATTTATGTGCAAAATAAGGACGAAAACAGAAAACCAAAATATTTAAGATAACTTTTTTTTTCTTTTTTCCTGTTATTTAGGTGCAAACTAAGGACAAAAACAGAAAACCAAAATATTTCAGATAACTTTTTTTTCTTTTTTCCCGTTATTTAGCTGCAAACTAACTACGAAAACAGAAAACCAAAATATTTCATATAACTTATTTTTTCGTTTTCCCCGCTATTTAATTGCAAAACAAGGACAAAAATATAAAACCAAATATTTCAAATAACTTTTTTTTCTTTTTCCCCGCTATTTAGGTGTAAAATAAAGACAAAAACAGAAAACTAAAATATTTCAGATAACTTTTATTTTCTTTTTTCCCGTTATTTAGGTGCAAAACAAGGACAAAACCAGAAAACCAAAATATTTCAAATAACTTTTTTTTCTTTTTTCCTGTCATTGAGGTGCAAAATAAGGAAAAAACAGAAAACCAAAATAATTCAGATATCTTTTTTTTTTGTTTTTTCACGTTATTTAGGTGCAAAATAAGGACGAAAACAGAAAACCAAAATATTTCAGATAACTTTTTTTTTCTTTTTTCACGTTTAGGTACAAAATAAGGAAAAAACAGAAAACCAAAATATTTCAGATATCTTTTTTTTTTCTTTTTTCCCGTTATTTAGGTGCAAAACAAGGACGAAAACAGAAAACCAAAATATTTCAGATAACTTTTTTTTTCTTTTTTCACGTTTAGGTACAAAATAAGGAAAAAACAGAAAACCAAAATATTTCAGATATCTTTTTTTTTCTTTTTTCACGTTATTTAGGTGCAAAATAAGGAAAAAACAGAAAACCAAAATATTTCAGATATCTTTTTTTTCTTTTTTCACGTTATTTATGTGCAAAATAAGGACAAAAACAGAAAACCAAAATATTTCAGATAACTTTTTTTTCTTTTTTCCCGTTATTTAGGTGCAAAATAAGGAAAAAACATAAAACCAAAATATTTCAGATATCTTTTTTTTTCTTTTTTCACGTTATTTAGGTGCAAAATAAGGAAAAAACAGAAAACCAAAATATTTCAGATATCTTTTTTTTTCTTTTTTCCCGTTATTTAGGTGCAAAACAAGGACAAAAACGGAAAACCAAAAAATTTCAAATAACTTTTTTTTCTTTCTTCCAGTTTTTTAGTTGCAAAATAAGGACAAACACAGAAAACCAAAATATTTCAGATAACTTTTGTTTTTTCCCGTTATTTAGGTGCAAAATAAGGACAAAAACAGAAAACCAAAATAATTCAGATAATTTTTTTTTTCTTTTTTCCCGTTATTTATGTGCAAAACAAGGACAAAAACGGAAAACCAAAAAATTTCAAATAACTTTTTTTTCTTTCTTCCAGTTTTTTAGGTGCAAAATAAGGACAAACACAGAAAACCAAAATATTTCAGATAACTTTTGTTTTTCCCGTTATTTAGGTGCAAAATAAGGACAAAAACAGAAAACCAAAATAATTCAGATAACTTTTTTTCTTTTTTCCCGTTATTTATGTGCAAAATAAGGACGAAAACAGAAAACCAAAATATTTCAGAAAATTTTTTTTCCTTTTTTCCCCGTTATTTAGGTGCAAAACAAAAACAAAAATAGAAAATAGAAATTTCTTTTTTCCCGTTATTTAGGTGAAAAATAAAGATAAAAACAGAAAACCAAAATATTTCAGATAACTTTTGTTTCTTTTTTCCCGTTATTTAGGTGCAAAATAAGGACAAAAACAGAAAACTAAAATATGTCAGATAACTTTTTTTTCCTTTTTTCCCCGTTATTTAGGTGCAAACTAAGGACAACAACAGAAAACTAAAATATTTCAGATAACTTTTTTTTCTTTTTTCCCGTTATTTAGGTGCAAAACAAGGATAAAAACAGAAAACCAAAATGTTTCAGATAACTTTTTTTTCTTTTTTCCCGTTATTTAGGTGCAAAATAAGGACGAAAACAGAAAACCAAAATATTTCAGGTAACTTTTTTTTTCTTTTTTTCTGTTATTTAAGTGAAAAATAAAGATAAAAACAGAAAACCAAAATATTTCAGATAACTTTTTTTTCTTTTTTCCCGTTATTTAGGTGCAAAATAAGGACAAAAACGGAAAACCAAAAAATTTCAAATAACTTTTTTTTCTTTCTTCCAGTTTTTTAGGTGCAAAATAAGGACAAACACAAAAAACCAAAATATTTCAGATAACTTTTGTTTTTTCCCGTTATTTAGGTGCAAAATAAGGACAAAAACAGAAAACCAAAATAATTCAGATCAGTTTTTTTTCTTTTTTCCCGTTATTTATGTGCAAAATAAGGACGAAAACAGAAAACGAAAATCTTTCAGATAACTTTTTTTTCTTTTTTCCCGTTATTTAAGTGAAAAATAAAGATAAAAACAGAAAACCAAAATATTTCAGATAACTTTTTTTTCTTTTTCCCTGTTATTTAGGTGCAAAATAAGGACGAAAACAGAAAACCAACATATTTCAGATAATTTTTTTTTTCTTTTTTCCTGTTATTTAGGTGCAAACTAAGGACAACAACAGAAAACTAAAATATTTCAGATAACTTTTTTTTTCTTTTTTCCTGTTATTTAGGTGCAAAACTAGGATAAAAACAGAAAACAGAAAACCAAAATATTTCAAATAACTTTTTTTTCTTTTTTCCTGTCATTGAGGTGCAAAATAAGGAAAAAATAGAAAACCAAAATAATTCAGATAACTTTTTTTTCTTTTTCCCCGCTATTTAGGTGTAAAATAAAGACAAAAACAGAAAACTAAAATATTTCAGATAACTTTTATTTTCTTTTTTCCCCTTATTTAGGTGCAAAAAAAGGACAAAAACAGAAAACCAAAATATTTCAAATAACTTTTTTTTCTTTTTTCCTGTCATTGAGGTGCAAAATAAGGAAAAAACAGAAAACCAAAATATTTCAGATAACTTTTTTTTTCTTTTTTCACGTTTAGGTACAAAATAAGGAAAAAACAGAAAACCAAAATATTTCAGATACCTTTTTTTTTCTTTTTTCCCGTTATTTAGGTGCAAAACAAGGACGAAAACAGAAAACCAAAATATTTCAGATAACTTTTTTTTTCTTTTTTCACGTTTAGGTACAAAATAAGGAAAAAACAGAAAACCAAAATATTTCAGATATCTTTTTTTTTCTTTTTTCACGTTATTTAGGTGCAAAATAAGGAAAAAACAGAAAACCAAAATATTTCAGATATCTTTTTTTTCTTTTTTCACGTTATTTAGGTGCAAAATAAGGACAAAAAGAGAAAACCAAAATATTTCAGATAACTTTTTTTTCTTTTTTCCCGTTATTTAGGTGCAAAATAAGGAAAAAACATAAAACCAAAATATTTCAGATATCTTTTTTTTTCTTTTTTCACGTTATTTAGGTGCAAAATAAGGAAAAAACAGAAAACCAAAATATTTCAGATATCTTTTTTTTTCTTTTTTCCCGTTATTTAGGTGCAAAACAAGGACAAAAACGGAAAACCAAAAAATTTCAAATAACTTTTTTTTCTTTCTTCCAGTTTTTTAGTTGCAAAATAAGGACAAACACAGAAAACCAAAATATTTCAGATAACTTTTGTTTTTTCCCGTTATTTAGGTGCAAAATAAGGACAAAAACAGAAAACCAAAATAATTCAGATAACTTTTTTTTTCTTTTTTCCCGTTATTTATGTGCAAAACAAGGACAAAAACGGAAAACCAAAAAATTTCAAATAACTTTTTTTTCTTTCTTCCAGTTTTTTAGGTGCAAAATAAGGACAAACACAGAAAACCAAAATATTTCAGATAACTTTTGTTTTTCCCGTTATTTAGGTGCAAAATAAGGACAAAAACAGAAAACCAAAATAATTCAGATAACTTTTTTTCTTTTTTCCCGTTATTTATGTGCAAAATAAGGACGAAAACATAAAACCAAAATATTTCAGAAATTTTTTTTTCTTTTTTCCCCGTTATTTAGGTGCAAAACAAAAACAAAAATAGAAAATAGAAATTTCTTTTTTCCCGTTATTTAAGTGAAAAATAAAGATAAAAATAGAAAACCAAAATATTTCAGATAACTTTTGTTTCTTTTTTCCCGTTATTTAGGTGCAAAATAAGGACAAAAACAGAAAACTAAAATATGTCAGATCACTTTTTTTTCCTTTTTTCCCCGTTATTTAGGTGCAAACTAAGGACAACAACAGAAAACTAAAATATTTCAGATAATTTTTTTTTCTTTTTTCCCGTCATTTAGGTGCAAAACAAGGATAAAAACAGAAAACCAAAATGTTTCAGATAACTTTTTTTCTTTTTTCCCGTTATTTAGGTGCAAAATAAGGACGAAAACAGAAAACCAAAATATTTCGGGTAACTTTTTTTTTCTTTTTTTCTGTTATTTAAGTGAAAAATAAAGATAAAAACAGAAAACCAAAATATTTCAGATAACTTTTTTTTCTTTTTTCCCGTTATTTAGGTGCAAAATAAGGACAAAAACGGAAAACCAAAAAATTTCAAATAACTTTTTTTTCTTTCTTCCAGTTTTTTAGGTGCAAAATAAGGACAAACACAAAAAACCAAAATATTTCAGATAACTTTTGTTTTTTCCCGTTATTTAGGTGCAAAATAAGGACAAAAACAGAAAACCAAAATAAATCAGATCAGTTTTTTTTCTTTTTTCCCGTTATTTATGTGCAAAATAAGGACGAAAACAGAAAACGAAAATATTTCAGATAACTTT
Organism: Empis livida; assembly: GCA_963932195.1. Taxonomy (NCBI): domain Eukaryota; kingdom Metazoa; phylum Arthropoda; class Insecta; order Diptera; family Empididae; genus Empis; species Empis livida. The sequence continues at coordinate 25,611,256 of OZ010647.1, read as the reverse complement.
TTTTTCTTTTTTCCCGTTATTTAAGTGAAAAATAAAGATAAAAACAGAAAACCAAAATATTTCAGATAACTTTTTTTTCTTTTTTCCTGTTATTTAGGTGCAAAATAAGGACGAAAACAGAAAACCAACATATTTCAGATAATTTTTTTTTTCTTTTTTCCTGTTATTTAGGTGCAAACTAAGGACAACAACAGAAAACTAAAATATTTCAGATAACTTTTTTTTTCTTTTTTCCTGTTATTTAGGTGCAAAACTAGGATAAAAACAGAAAACCAAAATATTTCAGATAACTTTTTTTTCTTTTTTCCCGTTATATAGGTGCAAAATAAGGACGAAAACAGAAAACCAAAATATTTCAGGTAACTTTTTTTTTCTTTTTTCCTGTTATTTAGGTGCAAACTAAGGACAAAAACAGAAAACTAAAATATTTCAGATAACTTTTTTTTTCTTTTTTCCCGTTATTTAGGTGCAAAATAAGGACGAAAACAGAAAACCAAAATATTTCAGATAACTTTTTTTTTCTTATTTCCTGTTATTTAAGTGCAAACTAAGGACAAAAACAGAAAACTAAAATATTTCAGATAACTTTTTTTTTCTTTTTTCCCGTTATTTAGGTGCAAAACAAGGACAAAAACAGAAAACCAAAATATTTCAAATAACTTTTTTTTCTGTTTTCCTGTCATTGAGGTGCAAAATAAGGAAAAAACAGAAAACCAAAATATTTCAGATATCTTTTTTTTTTCTTTTTTCACGTTATTTAGGTGCAAAATAAGGAAAAAACAGAAAACCAAAATATTTCAGATATCTTTTTTTTTCTTTTTTCCCGTTATTTAGGTGCAAAATAAGGACAAACACAGAAAACCAAAATATTTCAGATAACTTTTTTTTCTTTTTTCCCGTTATTTAGGTGCAAAATAAGTACGAAAACAGAAAACCAAAATATTTCAGATAACTTTTTTTCTTTTTTCCCGTTATTTAGGTGGAAAATAAGGACGAAAACAGAAAACCAAAATATTTCAGATAACTTTTTTTTTCTTTTTTCCTGTTGTTCGGGTGCAAACTAAGAACAAAACCAGAAAACCAAAATATTTCAGTTAACTTTTTTTTCTTTTTTCCTGTTATTTAGGTGCAAACTAAGGACGAAAACAGAAAACCAAAATATTTCATATAACTTTTTTTTTCGTTTTCCCCGCTATTTAAGTGCAAAACAAGGACAAAAATAGAAAACCAAATATTTCAAATAACTTTTTTTTCTTTTTTCCCGTTATTTATGTGCAAAATAAGGACGAAAACAGAAACGCAAAATATTTCAAATAACTTTTTTTTCTTTTTTCCTGTCATTGAGGTGCAAAATAAGGAAAAAACAGAAAACCAAAATATTTCAGATATCTTTTTTTTTCTTTTTTCACGTTATTTAGGTGCAAAATAAGGAAAAAACAGAAAACCAAAATATTTCAGATATCTCTTTTTTTCTTTTTTCACGTTATTTAGGTGCAAAATAAGGAAAAAACAGAAAACCAAAATATTTCAGATAACTTTTTTTTTCTTTTTTCACGTTATTTAGGTGCAAAATAAGGACAAAAACATAAAACCAAAATATTTCAGATAACTTTTTTTTCTTTTTTCCCGTTATTTAGGTGCAAAATAAGGACGAAAACAGAATACCAAAATATTTCAGATAACTTTTTTTTTCTTTTTTCCTGTTATTTAGGTGCAAACTAAGGACAAAAACAGAAAACCCAAATATTTCAGATAACTTTTTTTTCTTTTTTCCTGTTATTGAGGTGTAAAATAATGACAAAAACAGAAAACTAAAATATTTCAGATAACTTTTTTTTCTTTTTCCCGTTATTAAGGTGGCAAAATAAGGACAAAAACCCGTTATTTAAGTGGCAAAATAAGGACAAAAACAGAAAACCATTATATTTCAAATATCTTTTTTTTCTTTTTTCCTGTTATTTAGGTGCAAAATAAGGACAAAAACATAAAACTAAAATATTTCAGATAACTTTTTTTTTTCTTTTTCCGTTATTTAGGTGGCAAAATAAGGACAAAAACAGAAAACCAAAACATTTCAGATAACTTTTTTTTTCCCGTTATTTAAGTGAAAAATTAAGACGAAAACAGAAAACCAAAATATTCCAGATAACTTTTTTCTACTTTTTTCCCGTTATTTAGGTGTAAAATAAGGACAAAAACAAAAAACCAAAATATTTCAAATAACTTTTTTTGTTTTTAACTGTTATTTAGGTTCAAAATAAGGACAAAAACAGAAAACTAAAATATTTCAGATATCTTTTTTTTTCTTTTTTCACGTTATTTAGGTGCAAAATAAGGACGAAAACAGAAAACCAAAATATTTCAGATAACTTTTTTTTTCTTTTTTCCTGTTATTTAAGTACAAACTAAGGACAAAAACAGAAAACTAAAATATTTCAGATAACTTTTTTTTTCTTTTTTCCTGTTATTTAGGTGCAAAACAAGGACAAAAACAGAAATCCAAAATATTTCAAATAACTTTTTTTTCTGTTTTCCTGTCATTGAGGTGCAAAATAAGGAAAAAACAGAAAACCAAAATATTTCAGATAACTTTTTTTTTTTCCCCTGTTATTTAGGTGCAAACTAAGGGCTAAAACAGAAAACCAAAATATTTCAGTTAACTTTTTTTTCTTTTTTCGTTTTCCCCGCTATTTAAGTGCAAAACAAGGACAAAAATAGAAAACCAAATATTTCAAATAACTTTTTTTTCTTTTTTCCCGTTATTTATGTGCAAAATAAGGACGAAAACAGAACACCAAAATATTTCAAATAACTTTTTTTTTCTTTTTTCCTGTTATTTAGGTGCAAACTAAGGACAAAAACAGAAAACTAAAATATTTCAGATAACTTTTTTTTTCTTTTTTCCCGTTATTTAGGTGCAAAACAAGGACAAACACAGAAAACCAAAATATTTCAAATAACTTTTTTTGTTTTTAACTGTTATTTAGGTGCAAAATAAGGACGAAAACAGAATACCAAAATATTTCAGATAACTTTTTTTTTCTTTTTTCCTGTTATTTAGGTGCAAACTAAGGACAAAAACAGAAAACCCAAATATTTCAGATAACTTTTTTTTTCTTTTTTCCTGTTATTTAGGTGCAAAATAAGGACAAACACAGAAAACCAAAATATTTCAGATAACTTTTTTTTCTTTTTTCCCGTTATTTAGGTGCAAAATAAGTACGAAAACAGAAAACCAAAATATTTCAATTAACTTTTTTTCTTTTTTCCCGTTATTTAGGTGGAAAATAAGGACGAAAACAGAAAACCAAAATATTTCAGATAACTTTTTTTTTCTTTTTTCCTGTTATTCGGGTGCAAACTAAGAACAAAACCAGAAAACCAAAATATTTCAGTTAACTTTTTTTTCTTTTTTCCTGTTATTTAGGTGCAAACTAAGGACGAAAACAGAAAACCAAAATATTTCATATAACTTTTTTTTTCGTTTTCCCCGCTATTTAAGTGCAAAACAAGGACAAAAATAGAAAACCAAATATTTCAAATAACTTTTTTTTCTTTTTTCCCGTTATTTATGTGCAAAATAAGGACGTAAACAGAAACCCAAAATATTTCAAATAACTTTTTTTTCTTTTTTCCTGTCATTGAGGTGCAAAATAAGGAAAAAACAGAAAACCAAAATATTTCAGATATCTTTTTTTTTCTTTTTTCACGTTATTTAGGTGCAAAATAAGGAAAAAACAGAAAACCAAAATATTTCAGATATCTTTTTTTTTCTTTTTTCACGTTATTTAGGTGCAAAATAAGGAAAAAACAGAAAACCAAAATATTTCAGATATCTTTTTTTTTCTTTTTTCACGTTATTTAGGTGCAAAATAAGGACAAAAACATAAAACCAAAATATTTCAGATAACTTTTTTTTCTTTTTTCCCGTTATTTAGGTGCAAAATAAGGACGAAAACAGAATACCAAAATATTTCAGATAACTTTTTTTTTCTTTTTTCCTGTTATTTAGGTGCAAACTAAGGACAAAAACAGAAAACCCAAATATTTCAGATAACTTTTTTTTCTTTTTTCCTGTTATTCAGGGTAAAATAATGACAAAAACAGAAAACCAAAATATTTCAGATAACTTTTTTTTCTTTTTCCCGTTATTAAGGTGGCAAAATAAGGACAAAAACCCGTTATTTAAGTGGCAAAATAAGGACAAAAACAGAAAACCATTATATTTCAAATATCTTTTTTTTCTTTTTTCCTGTTATTTAGGTGCAAAATAAGGACAAAAACATAAAACTAAAATATTTCAGATAACTTTTTTTTTTCTTTTTCCGTTATTTAGGTGGCAAAATAAGGACAAAAACAGAAAACCAAAACATTTCAGATAACTTTTTTTTTTCCCGTTATTTTAGTGAAAAATTAAGACAAAAACAGAAAACCAAAATATTCCAGATAACTTTTTTCTACTTTTTTCCCGTTATTTAGGTGTAAAATAAGGACAAAAACAAAAAACCAAAATATTTCAAATAACTTTTTTTGTTTTTAACTGTTATTTAGGTTCAAAATAAGGACAAAAACAGAAAACTAAAATATTTCAGATATCTTTTTTTTTCTTTTTTCACGTTATTTAGGTGCAAAATAAGGACGAAAACAGAAAACCAAAATATTTCAGATAACCTTTTTTTTCTTTTTTCCTGTTATTTAAGTACAAACTAAGGACAAAAACAGAAAACTAAAATATTTCAGATAACTTTTTTTTTCTTTTTTCCCGTTATTTAGGTGCAAAACAAGGACAAAAACAGAAAACCAAAATATTTCAAATAACTTTTTTTTCTGTTTTCCTGTCATTGAGGTGCAAAATAAGGAAAAAACAGAAAACCAAAATATTTCAGATAACTTTTTTTTTTTCCCCTGTTATTTAGGTGCAAACTAAGGACTAAAACAGAAAACCAAAATATTTCAGTTAACTTTTTTTTCTTTTTTCGTTTTCCCCGCTATTTAAGTGCAAAACAAGGACAAAAATAGAAAACCAAATATTTCAAATAACTTTTTTTTCTTTTTTCCCGTTATTTATGTGCAAAATAAGGACGAAAACAGAACACCAAAATATTTCAGATAACTTTTTTTTTCTTTTTTCGCGTTATTTAGGTGCAAAACAAGTAAAAACAGAAAACCAAAATATTTCAGATAACTTTTTTTTTTTTCCCGTTATTTAGGTGCAAAATAAGGACGAAAACAGAAAACCAAAATATTTCAAATAACTTTTTTCTACTTTTTTCCCGTTATTTAGGTGCAAACTAAGGACAAAAACATAAAACTAAAATATTTCAGATAACTTTTTTTTTTCTTTTTCCGTTATTTAGGTGGCAAAATAAGGACAAAAACAGAAAACCAAAATATTCCAGATAACTTTTTTCTACTTTTTTCCCGTTATTTAGGTGCAAACTAAGGACAAAAACAGAAAACTAAAATATTTCAGATAACTTTTTTTTTATTTTTTCCCGTTATTTAGGTGCAAAACAAGGACAAACACAGAAAACCAAAATATTTCAAATAACTTTTTTTGTTTTTAACTGTTATTTAGGTTCAAAATAAGGACAAAAACAGAAAACTAAAATATTTCAGATATCTTTTTTTTTCTTTTTTCACGTTATTTATGTGCAAAACAAGGACAAAAATAGAAAACCAAATATTTCAAATAACTTTTTTTTCTTTTTTCCTGTTATTTAAGTGCAAAATAAGGACAAAAACAGAAAACTAAAATATTTCAGATAACTTTTTTTTTCTTTTTTCGCGTTATTTAGGTGCAAAACAAGTAAAAACAGAAAACCAAAATATTTCAGATAACTTTTTTTTTTTTCCCGTTATTTAGGTGCAAAATAAGGACGAAAACAGAAAACCAAAATATTTCAAATAACTTTTTTCCAGTTTTTTAGATGCAAAATTAGAAAAAAACAGAAAACCAAAATATTTAAGATAATTTTTTTTTCTTTTTTCCCGTATTTAGGTGCAAAACAAGGACAAAAACATAAAACCAAAATATTTCAAATAACTTTTTTTTCTTTTTTCCTGTTATTTAGGTGCAAAATAAGGACAAAAACAGAAAACTAAAATTTTTCAGATAACTTGTTTTTTCTTTTTCCCGTTATTTAAGTGGCAAAATAAGGACAAAAACCGAAAACCAAAATATTTCAGATAACTTATTTTTCTTTTTTCCTGTTATTTAGGTGCAAAACAAGGACAAACACAGAAAACCAAAATATTTCAAATAACTTTTTTTGTTTTTAACTGTTATTTAGGTGCAAAATAAGGACGAAAACAGAATACCAAAATATTTCAGATAACTTTTTTTTTCTTTTTTCCTGTTATTTAGGTGCAAACTAAGGACAAAAACAGAAAACCCAAATATTTCAGATAACTTTTTTTTTCTTTTTTCCTGTTATTTAGGTGTAAAATAAGGACAAAAACAAAAAACCAAAATATTTCAGATAACTTTTTTTTCTTTTTTCCCGTTATTTAGGTGCAAAATAAGTACGAAAACAGAAAACCAAAATATTTCAATTAACTTTTTTTCTTTTTTCCCGTTATTTAGGTGCAAAATAAGGACGAAAACAGAAAACCAAAATATTTCAGATAACTTTTTTTTTCTTTTTTCCTGTTATTTAAGTACAAACTAAGGACAAAAACAGAAAACTAAAATATTTCAGATAACTTTTTTTTTCTTTTTTCCCGTTATTTAGGTGCAAAACAAGGACAAAAACAGAAAACCAAAATATTTCAAATAACTTTTTTTTCTGTTTTCCTGTCATTGAGGTGCAAAATAAGGAAAAAACAGAAAACCAAAATATTTCAGATAACTTTTTTTTTTCCCCTGTTATTTAGGTGCAAACTAAGGACTAAAACAGAAAACCAAAATATTTCAGTTAACTTTTTTTTCTTTTTTCGTTTTCCCCGCTATTTAAGTGCAAAACAAGGACAAAAATAGAAAACCAAATATTTCAAATAACTTTTTTTTCTTTTTTCCCGTTATTTATGTGCAAAATAAGGACGAAAACAGAACACCAAAATATTTCAAATAACTTTTTTTTTCTTTTTTCCTGTTATTTAGGTGCAAACTAAGGACAAAAACAGAAAACTAAAATATTTCAGATAACTTTTTTTTTATTTTTTCCCGTTATTTAGGTGCAAAATAAGTACGAAAACAGAAAACCAAAATATTTCAATTAACTTTTTTTCTTTTTTCCCGTTATTTAGGTGGAAAATAAGGACGAAAACAGAAAACCAAAATATTTCAGATAACTTTTTTTTTCTTTTTTCCTGTTATTTAGGTGCAAACTAAGGACAAAAACAGAAAACTAAAATATTTCAGATAACTTTTTTTTTCTTTTTTCCCGTTATTTAGGTGCAAAACAAGGACAAACACAGAAAACCAAAATATTTCAAATAACTTTTTTTGTTTTTAACTGTTATTTAGGTGCAAAATAAGGACGAAAACAGAATACCAAAATATTTCAGATAACTTTTTTTTTCTTTTTTCCTGTTATTTAGGTGCAAACTAAGGACAAAAACAGAAAACCCAAATATTTCAGATAACTTTTTTTTTCTTTTTTCCTGTTATTTAGGTGCAAAATAAGGACAAACACAGAAAACCAAAATATTTCAGATAACTTTTTTTTCTTTTTTCCCGTTATTTAGGTGCAAAATAAGTACGAAAACAGAAAACCAAAATATTTCAATTAACTTTTTTTCTTTTTTCCCGTTATTTAGGTGGAAAATAAGGACGAAAACAGAAAACCAAAATATTTCAGATAACTTTTTTTTTCTTTTTTCCTGTTATTCGGGTGCAAACTAAGAACAAAACCAGAAAACCAAAATATTTCAGTTAACTTTTTTTTCTTTTTTCCTGTTATTTAGGTGCAAACTAAGGACGAAAACAGAAAACCAAAATATTTCATATAACTTTTTTTTTCGTTTTCCCCGCTATTTAAGTGCAAAACAAGGACAAAAATATAAAACCAAATATTTCAAATAACTTTTTTTTCTTTTTTCCCGTTATTTATGTGCAAAATAAGGACGTAAACAGAAACCCAAAATATTTCAAATAACTTTTTTTTCTTTTTTCCTGTCATTGAGGTGCAAAATAAGGAAAAAACAGAAAACCAAAATATTTCAGATATCTTTTTTTTTCTTTTTTCACGTTATTTAGGTGCAAAATAAGGAAAAAACAGAAAACCAAAATATTTCAGATATCTTTTTTTTTCTTTTTTCACGTTATTTAGGTGCAAAATAAGGAAAAAACAGAAAACCAAAATATTTCAGATATCTTTTTTTTTCTTTTTTCACGTTATTTAGGTGCAAAATAAGGACAAAAACATAAAACCAAAATATTTCAGATAACTTTTTTTTCTTTTTTCCCGTTATTTAGGTGCAAAATAAGGACGAAAACAGAATACCAAAATATTTCAGATAACTTTTTTTTTCTTTTTTCCTGTTATTTAGGTGCAAACTAAGGACAAAAACAGAAAACCCAAATATTTCAGATAACTTTTTTTTCTTTTTTCCTGTTATTGAGGTGTAAAATAATGACAAAAACAGAAAACCAAAATATTTCAGATAACTTTTTTTTCTTTTTCCCGTTATTAAGGTGGCAAAATAAGGACAAAAACCCGTTATTTAAGTGGCAAAATAAGGACAAAAACAGAAAACCATTATATTTCAAATATCTTTTTTTTCTTTTTTCCTGTTATTTAGGTGCAAAATAAGGACAAAAACATAAAACTAAAATATTTCAGATAACTTTTTTTTTTCTTTTTCCGTTATTTAGGTGGCAAAATAAGGACAAAAACAGAAAACCAAAACATTTCAGATAACTTTTTTTTTTCCCGTTATTTTAGTGAAAAATTAAGACAAAAACAGAAAACCAAAATATTCCAGATAACTTTTTTCTACTTTTTTCCCGTTATTTAGGTGTAAAATAAGGACAAAAACAAAAAACCAAAATATTTCAAATAACTTTTTTTGTTTTTAACTGTTATTTAGGTTCAAAATAAGGACAAAAACAGAAAACTAAAATATTTCAGATATCTTTTTTTTTCTTTTTTCACGTTATTTAGGTGCAAAATAAGGACGAAAACAGAAAACCAAAATATTTCAGATAACCTTTTTTTTCTTTTTTCCTGTTATTTAAGTACAAACTAAGGACAAAAACAGAAAACTAAAATATTTCAGATAACTTTTTTTTTCTTTTTTCCCGTTATTTAGGTGCAAAACAAGGACAAAAACAGAAAACCAAAATATTTCAAATAACTTTTTTTTCTGTTTTCCTGTCATTGAGGTGCAAAATAAGGAAAAAACAGAAAACCAAAATATTTCAGATAACTTTTTTTTTTTCCCCTGTTATTTAGGTGCAAACTAAGGACTAAAACAGAAAACCAAAATATTTCAGTTAACTTTTTTTTCTTTTTTCGTTTTCCCCGCTATTTAAGTGCAAAACAAGGACAAAAATAGAAAACCAAATATTTCAAATAACTTTTTTTTCTTTTTTCCCGTTATTTATGTGCAAAATAAGGACGAAAACAGAACACCAAAATATTTCAGATAACTTTTTTTTTCTTTTTTCGCGTTATTTAGGTGCAAAACAAGTAAAAACAGAAAACCAAAATATTTCAGATAACTTTTTTTTTTTTCCCGTTATTTAGGTGCAAAATAAGGACGAAAACAGAAAACCAAAATATTTCAAATAACTTTTTTCTACTTTTTTCCCGTTATTTAGGTGCAAACTAAGGACAAAAACATAAAACTAAAATATTTCAGATAACTTTTTTTTTTCTTTTTCCGTTATTTAGGTGGCAAAATAAGGACAAAAACAGAAAACCAAAACATTTCAGATAACTTTTTTTTTTCCCGTTATTTAAGTGAAAAATTAAGACAAAAACAGAAAACCAAAATATTCCAGATAACTTTTTTCTACTTTTTCCCCGTTATTTAGGTTCAAAATAAGGACAAAAACAGAAAACTAAAATATTTCAGATATCTTTTTTTTTCTTTTTTCACGTTATTTATGTGCAAAACAAGGACAAAAATAGAAAACCAAATATTTCAAATAACTTTTTTTTCTTTTTTCCTGTTATTTAAGTGCAAAATAAGGACAAAAACAGAAAACTAAAATATTTCAGATAACTTTTTTTTTCTTTTTTCGCGTTATTTAGGTGCAAAACAAGTAAAAACAGAAAACCAAAATATTTCAGATAACTTTTTTTTTTTTCCCGTTATTTAGGTGCAAAATAAGGACGAAAACAGAAAACCAAAATATTTCAAATAACTTTTTTCCAGTTTTTTAGATGCAAAATTAGAAAAAAACAGAAAACCAAAATATTTAAGATAATTTTTTTTTCTTTTTTCCCGTATTTAGGTGCAAAACAAGGACAAAAACATAAAACCAAAATATTTCAAATAACTTTTTTTTCTTTTTTCCTGTTATTTAGGTGCAAAATAAGGACAAAAACAGAAAACTAAAATTTTTCAGATAACTTGTTTTTTCTTTTTCCCGTTATTTAAGTGGCAAAATAAGGACAAAAACCGAAAACCAAAATATTTCAGATAACTTATTTTTCTTTTTTCCTGTTATTTAGGTGCAAAACAAGGACAAACACAGAAAACCAAAATATTTCAAATAACTTTTTTTGTTTTTAACTGTTATTTAGGTGCAAAATAAGGACGAAAACAGAATACCAAAATATTTCAGATAACTTTTTTTTTCTTTTTTCCTGTTATTTAGGTGCAAACTAAGGACAAAAACAGAAAACCCAAATATTTCAGATAACTTTTTTTTTCTTTTTTCCTGTTATTTAGGTGTAAAATAAGGACAAAAACAAAAAACCAAAATATTTCAGATAACTTTTTTTTCTTTTTTCCCGTTATTTAGGTGCAAAATAAGTACGAAAACAGAAAACCAAAATATTTCAATTAACTTTTTTTCTTTTTTCCCGTTATTTAGGTGCAAAATAAGGACGAAAACAGAAAACCAAAATATTTCAGATAACTTTTTTTTTCTTTTTTCCTGTTATTTAAGTACAAACTAAGGACAAAAACAGAAAACTAAAATATTTCAGATAACTTTTTTTTTCTTTTTTCCCGTTATTTAGGTGCAAAACAAGGACAAAAACAGAAAACCAAAATATTTCAAATAACTTTTTTTTCTGTTTTCCTGTCATTGAGGTGCAAAATAAGGAAAAAACAGAAAACCAAAATATTTCAGATAACTTTTTTTTTTCCCCTGTTATTTAGGTGCAAACTAAGGACTAAAACAGAAAACCAAAATATTTCAGTTAACTTTTTTTTCTTTTTTCGTTTTCCCCGCTATTTAAGTGCAAAACAAGGACAAAAATAGAAAACCAAATATTTCAAATAACTTTTTTTTCTTTTTTCCCGTTATTTATGTGCAAAATAAGGACGAAAACAGAACACCAAAATATTTCAAATAACTTTTTTTTTCTTTTTTCCTGTTATTTAGGTGCAAACTAAGGACAAAAACAGAAAACTAAAATATTTCAGATAACTTTTTTTTTATTTTTTCCCGTTATTTAGGTGCAAAACAAGGACAAACACAGAAAACCAAAATATTTCAAATAACTTTTTTTGTTTTTAACTGTTATTTAGGTTCAAAATAAGGACAAAAACAGAAACTAAAATATTTCAGATATCTTTTTTTTTCTTTTTTCACGTTATTTAGGTGCAAAACAAGGACAAAAATAGAAAACCAAATATTTCAAATAACTTTTTTTTCTTTTTTCCTGTTATTTAAGTGCAAAATAAGGACAAAAACAGAAAACTAAAATATTTCAGATAACTTTTTTTTTCTTTTTTCGCGTTATTTAGGTGCAAAACAAGTAAAAACAGAAAACCAAAATATTTCAGATAACTTTTTTTTTTTTCCCGTTATTTAGGTGCAAAATAAGGACGAAAACAGAAAACCAAAATATTTCAAATAACTTTTTTCCAGTTTTTTAGATGCAAAATTAGAAAAAAACAGAAAACCAAAATATTTAAGATAATTTTTTTTTCTTTTTTCCCGTATTTAGGTGCAAACTAAGGACAAAAACAGAAAACCAAAATATTTCAAATAACTTTTTTTTCTTTTTTCCTGTTATTTAGGTGCAAAATAAGGACAAAAACAGAAAACTAAAATTTTTCAGATAACTTGTTTTTTCTTTTTCCCGTTATTTAAGTGGCAAAATAAGGACAAAAACCGAAAACCAAAATATTTCAGATAACTTATTTTTCTTTTTTCCTGTTATTTAGGTGCAAACTAAGGACAGAGACAGAAAACCAAAATATTTCAGATAACTTTTTTTTCCCGTTATTTAGGTGCAAACTAAGGACAAAAACAGAAAACTAAAATATTTCAGATAACTTTTTTTTTCTTTTTTCCCGTTATTTAGGTGCAAAACAAGGACAAAAACAGAAAACCAAAATATTTCAAATAACTTTTTTTTCTGTTTTCCTGTCATTGAGGTGCAAAATAAGGAAAAAACAGAAAACCAAAATATTTCAGATAACTTTTTTTTTTTCCCCTGTTATTTAGGTGCAAACTAAGGACTAAAACAGAAAACCAAAATATTTCAGTTAACTTTTTTTTCTTTTTTCGTTTTCCCCGCTATTTAAGTGCAAAACAAGGACAAAAATAGAAAACCAAATATTTCAAATAACTTTTTTTTCTTTTTTCCCGTTATTTATGTGCAAAATAAGGACGAAAACAGAACACCAAAATATTTCAGATAACTTTTTTTTTCTTTTTTCGCGTTATTTAGGTGCAAAACAAGTAAAAACAGAAAACCAAAATATTTCAGATAACTTTTTTTTTTTTCCCGTTATTTAGGTGCAAAATAAGGACGAAAACAGAAAACCAAAATATTTCAAATAACTTTTTTCTACTTTTTTCCCGTTATTTAGGTGCAAACTAAGGACAAAAACATAAAACTAAAATATTTCAGATAACTTTTTTTTTTCTTTTTCCGTTATTTAGGTGGCAAAATAAGGACAAAAACAGAAAACCAAAACATTTCAGATAACTTTTTTTTTTCCCGTTATTTAAGTGAAAAATTAAGACAAAAACAGAAAACCAAAATATTCCAGATAACTTTTTTCTACTTTTTTCCCGTTATTTAGGTGCAAACTAAGGACAAAAACAGAAAACTAAAATATTTCAGATAACTTTTTTTTTATTTTTTCCCGTTATTTAGGTGCAAAACAAGGACAAACACAGAAAACCAAAATATTTCAAATAACTTTTTTTGTTTTTAACTGTTATTTAGGTTCAAAATAAGGACAAAAACAGAAAACTAAAATATTTCAGATATCTTTTTTTTTCTTTTTTCACGTTATTTATGTGCAAAACAAGGACAAAAATAGAAAACCAAATATTTCAAATAACTTTTTTTTCTTTTTTCCTGTTATTTAAGTGCAAAATAAGGACAAAAACAGAAAACTAAAATATTTCAGATAACTTTTTTTTTCTTTTTTCGCGTTATTTAGGTGCAAAACAAGTAAAAACAGAAAACCAAAATATTTCAGATAACTTTTTTTTTTTTCCCGTTATTTAGGTGCAAAATAAGGACGAAAACAGAAAACCAAAATATTTCAAATAACTTTTTTCCAGTTTTTTAGATGCAAAATTAGAAAAAAACAGAAAACCAAAATATTTAAGATAATTTTTTTTTCTTTTTTCCCGTATTTAGGTGCAAAACAAGGACAAAAACATAAAACCAAAATATTTCAAATAACTTTTTTTTCTTTTTTCCTGTTATTTAGGTGCAAAATAAGGACAAAAACAGAAAACTAAAATTTTTCAGATAACTTGTTTTTTCTTTTTCCCGTTATTTAAGTGGCAAAATAAGGACAAAAACCGAAAACCAAAATATTTCAGATAACTTATTTTTCTTTTTTCCTGTTATTTAGGTGCAAAACAAGGACAAACACAGAAAACCAAAATATTTCAAATAACTTTTTTTGTTTTTAACTGTTATTTAGGTGCAAAATAAGGACGAAAACAGAATACCAAAATATTTCAGATAACTTTTTTTTTCTTTTTTCCTGTTATTTAGGTGCAAACTAAGGACAAAAACAGAAAACCCAAATATTTCAGATAACTTTTTTTTTCTTTTTTCCTGTTATTTAGGTGTAAAATAAGGACAAAAACAAAAAACCAAAATATTTCAGATAACTTTTTTTTCTTTTTTCCCGTTATTTAGGTGCAAAATAAGTACGAAAACAGAAAACCAAAATATTTCAATTAACTTTTTTTCTTTTTTCCCGTTATTTAGGTGCAAAATAAGGACGAAAACAGAAAACCAAAATATTTCAGATAACTTTTTTTTTCTTTTTTCCTGTTATTTAAGTACAAACTAAGGACAAAAACAGAAAACTAAAATATTTCAGATAACTTTTTTTTTCTTTTTTCCCGTTATTTAGGTGCAAAACAAGGACAAAAACAGAAAACCAAAATATTTCAAATAACTTTTTTTTCTGTTTTCCTGTCATTGAGGTGCAAAATAAGGAAAAAACAGAAAACCAAAATATTTCAGATAACTTTTTTTTTTCCCCTGTTATTTAGGTGCAAACTAAGGACTAAAACAGAAAACCAAAATATTTCAGTTAACTTTTTTTTCTTTTTTCGTTTTCCCCGCTATTTAAGTGCAAAACAAGGACAAAAATAGAAAACCAAATATTTCAAATAACTTTTTTTTCTTTTTTCCCGTTATTTATGTGCAAAATAAGGACGAAAACAGAACACCAAAATATTTCAAATAACTTTTTTTTTCTTTTTTCCTGTTATTTAGGTGCAAACTAAGGACAAAAACAGAAAACTAAAATATTTCAGATAACTTTTTTTTTATTTTTTCCCGTTATTTAGGTGCAAAATAAGTACGAAAACAGAAAACCAAAATATTTCAATTAACTTTTTTTCTTTTTTCCCGTTATTTAGGTGGAAAATAAGGACGAAAACAGAAAACCAAAATATTTCAGATAACTTTTTTTTTCTTTTTTCCTGTTATTTAGGTGCAAACTAAGGACAAAAACAGAAAACTAAAATATTTCAGATAACTTTTTTTTTCTTTTTTCCCGTTATTTAGGTGCAAAACAAGGACAAACACAGAAAACCAAAATATTTCAAATAACTTTTTTTGTTTTTAACTGTTATTTAGGTGCAAAATAAGGACGAAAACAGAATACCAAAATATTTCAGATAACTTTTTTTTTCTTTTTTCCTGTTATTTAGGTGCAAACTAAGGACAAAAACAGAAAACCCAAATATTTCAGATAACTTTTTTTTTCTTTTTTCCTGTTATTTAGGTGCAAAATAAGGACAAACACAGAAAACCAAAATATTTCAGATAACTTTTTTTTCTTTTTTCCCGTTATTTAGGTGCAAAATAAGTACGAAAACAGAAAACCAAAATATTTCAATTAACTTTTTTTTTTTTTTCCCGTTATTTAGGTGGAAAATAAGGACGAAAACAGAAAACCAAAATATTTCAGATAACTTTTTTTTTCTTTTTTCCTGTTATTCGGGTGCAAACTAAGAACAAAACCAGAAAACCAAAATATTTCAGTTAACTTTTTTTTCTTTTTTCCTGTTATTTAGGTGCAAACTAAGGACGAAAACAGAAAACCAAAATATTTCATATAACTTTTTTTTTCGTTTTCCCCGCTATTTAAGTGCAAAACAAGGACAAAAATAGAAAACCAAATATTTCAAATAACTTTTTTTTCTTTTTTCCCGTTATTTATGTGCAAAATAAGGACGTAAACAGAAACCCAAAATATTTCAAATAACTTTTTTTTCTTTTTTCCTGTCATTGAGGTGCAAAATAAGGAAAAAACAGAAAACCAAAATATTTCAGATATCTTTTTTTTTCTTTTTTCACGTTATTTAGGTGCAAAATAAGGAAAAAACAGAAAACCAAAATATTTCAGATATCTTTTTTTTTCTTTTTTCACGTTATTTAGGTGCAAAATAAGGAAAAAACAGAAAACCAAAATATTTCAGATATCTTTTTTTTTCTTTTTTCACGTTATTTAGGTGCAAAATAAGGACAAAAACATAAAACCAAAATATTTCAGATAACTTTTTTTTCTTTTTTCCCGTTATTTAGGTGCAAAATAAGGACGAAAACAGAATACCAAAATATTTCAGATAACTTTTTTTTTCTTTTTTCCTGTTATTTAGGTGCAAACTAAGGACAAAAACAGAAAACCCAAATATTTCAGATAACTTTTTTTTCTTTTTTCCTGTTATTGAGGTGTAAAATAATGACAAAAACAGAAAACCAAAATATTTCAGATAACTTTTTTTTCTTTTTCCCGTTATTAAGGTGGCAAAATAAGGACAAAAACCCGTTATTTAAGTGGCAAAATAAGGACAAAAACAGAAAACCATTATATTTCAAATATCTTTTTTTTCTTTTTTCCTGTTATTTAGGTGCAAAATAAGGACAAAAACATAAAACTAAAATATTTCAGATAACTTTTTTTTTTCTTTTTCCGTTATTTAGGTGGCAAAATAAGGACAAAAACAGAAAACCAAAACATTTCAGATAACTTTTTTTTTTCCCGTTATTTTAGTGAAAAATTAAGACAAAAACAGAAAACCAAAATATTCCAGATAACTTTTTTCTACTTTTTTCCCGTTATTTAGGTGTAAAATAAGGACAAAAACAAAAAACCAAAATATTTCAAATAACTTTTTTTGTTTTTAACTGTTATTTAGGTTCAAAATAAGGACAAAAACAGAAAACTAAAATATTTCAGATATCTTTTTTTTTCTTTTTTCACGTTATTTAGGTGCAAAATAAGGACGAAAACAGAAAACCAAAATATTTCAGATAACCTTTTTTTTCTTTTTTCCTGTTATTTAAGTACAAACTAAGGACAAAAACAGAAAACTAAAATATTTCAGATAACTTTTTTTTTCTTTTTTCCCGTTATTTAGGTGCAAAACAAGGACAAAAACAGAAAACCAAAATATTTCAAATAACTTTTTTTTCTGTTTTCCTGTCATTGAGGTGCAAAATAAGGAAAAAACAGAAAACCAAAATATTTCAGATAACTTTTTTTTTTTCCCCTGTTATTTAGGTGCAAACTAAGGACTAAAACAGAAAACCAAAATATTTCAGTTAACTTTTTTTTCTTTTTTCGTTTTCCCCGCTATTTAAGTGCAAAACAAGGACAAAAATAGAAAACCAAATATTTCAAATAACTTTTTTTTCTTTTTTCCCGTTATTTATGTGCAAAATAAGGACGAAAACAGAACACCAAAATATTTCAGATAACTTTTTTTTTCTTTTTTCGCGTTATTTAGGTGCAAAACAAGTAAAAACAGAAAACCAAAATATTTCAGATAACTTTTTTTTTTTTCCCGTTATTTAGGTGCAAAATAAGGACGAAAACAGAAAACCAAAATATTTCAAATAACTTTTTTCTACTTTTTTCCCGTTATTTAGGTGCAAACTAAGGACAAAAACATAAAACTAAAATATTTCAGATAACTTTTTTTTTTCTTTTTCCGTTATTTAGGTGGCAAAATAAGGACAAAAACAGAAAACCAAAACATTTCAGATAACTTTTTTTTTTCCCGTTATTTAAGTGAAAAATTAAGACAAAAACAGAAAACCAAAATATTCCAGATAACTTTTTTCTACTTTTTCCCCGTTATTTAGGTGCAAACTAAGGACAAAAACAGAAAACTAAAATATTTCAGATAACTTTTTTTTTATTTTTTCCCGTTATTTAGGTGCAAAACAAGGACAAACACAGAAAACCAAAATATTTCAAATAACTTTTTTTGTTTTTAACTGTTATTTAGGTTCAAAATAAGGACAAAAACAGAAAACTAAAATATTTCAGATATCTTTTTTTTTCTTTTTTCACGTTATTTATGTGCAAAACAAGGACAAAAATAGAAAACCAAATATTTCAAATAACTTTTTTTTCTTTTTTCCTGTTATTTAAGTGCAAAATAAGGACAAAAACAGAAAACTAAAATATTTCAGATAACTTTTTTTTTCTTTTTTCGCGTTATTTAGGTGCAAAACAAGTAAAAACAGAAAACCAAAATATTTCAGATAACTTTTTTTTTTTTCCCGTTATTTAGGTGCAAAATAAGGACGAAAACAGAAAACCAAAATATTTCAAATAACTTTTTTCCAGTTTTTTAGATGCAAAATTAGAAAAAAACAGAAAACCAAAATATTTAAGATAATTTTTTTTTCTTTTTTCCCGTATTTAGGTGCAAAACAAGGACAAAAACATAAAACCAAAATATTTCAAATAACTTTTTTTTCTTTTTTCCTGTTATTTAGGTGCAAAATAAGGACAAAAACAGAAAACTAAAATTTTTCAGATAACTTGTTTTTTCTTTTTCCCGTTATTTAAGTGGCAAAATAAGGACAAAAACCGAAAACCAAAATATTTCAGATAACTTATTTTTCTTTTTTCCTGTTATTTAGGTGCAAAACAAGGACAAACACAGAAAACCAAAATATTTCAAATAACTTTTTTTGTTTTTAACTGTTATTTAGGTGCAAAATAAGGACGAAAACAGAATACCAAAATATTTCAGATAACTTTTTTTTTCTTTTTTCCTGTTATTTAGGTGCAAACTAAGGACAAAAACAGAAAACCCAAATATTTCAGATAACTTTTTTTTTCTTTTTTCCTGTTATTTAGGTGTAAAATAAGGACAAAAACAAAAAACCAAAATATTTCAGATAACTTTTTTTTCTTTTTTCCCGTTATTTAGGTGCAAAATAAGTACGAAAACAGAAAACCAAAATATTTCAATTAACTTTTTTTCTTTTTTCCCGTTATTTAGGTGCAAAATAAGGACGAAAACAGAAAACCAAAATATTTCAGATAACTTTTTTTTTCTTTTTTCCTGTTATTTAAGTACAAACTAAGGACAAAAACAGAAAACTAAAATATTTCAGATAACTTTTTTTTTCTTTTTTCCCGTTATTTAGGTGCAAAACAAGGACAAAAACAGAAAACCAAAATATTTCAAATAACTTTTTTTTCTGTTTTCCTGTCATTGAGGTGCAAAATAAGGAAAAAACAGAAAACCAAAATATTTCAGATAACTTTTTTTTTTCCCCTGTTATTTAGGTGCAAACTAAGGACTAAAACAGAAAACCAAAATATTTCAGTTAACTTTTTTTTCTTTTTTCGTTTTCCCCGCTATTTAAGTGCAAAACAAGGACAAAAATAGAAAACCAAATATTTCAAATAACTTTTTTTTCTTTTTTCCCGTTATTTATGTGCAAAATAAGGACGAAAACAGAACACCAAAATATTTCAAATAACTTTTTTTTTCTTTTTTCCTGTTATTTAGGTGCAAACTAAGGACAAAAACAGAAAACTAAAATATTTCAGATAACTTTTTTTTTATTTTTTCCCGTTATTTAGGTGCAAAACAAGGACAAACACAGAAAACCAAAATATTTCAAATAACTTTTTTTGTTTTTAACTGTTATTTAGGTTCAAAATAAGGACAAAAACAGAAAACTAAAATATTTCAGATATCTTTTTTTTTCTTTTTTCACGTTATTTAGGTGCAAAACAAGGACAAAAATAGAAAACCAAATATTTCAAATAACTTTTTTTTCTTTTTTCCTGTTATTTAAGTGCAAAATAAGGACAAAAACAGAAAACTAAAATATTTCAGATAACTTTTTTTTTCTTTTTTCGCGTTATTTAGGTGCAAAACAAGTAAAAACAGAAAACCAAAATATTTCAGATAACTTTTTTTTTTTTCCCGTTATTTAGGTGCAAAATAAGGACGAAAACAGAAAACCAAAATATTTCAAATAACTTTTTTCCAGTTTTTTAGATGCAAAATTAGAAAAAAACAGAAAACCAAAATATTTAAGATAATTTTTTTTTCTTTTTTCCCGTATTTAGGTGCAAAACAAGGACAAAAACAGAAAACCAAAATATTTCAAATAACTTTTTTTTCTTTTTTCCTGTTATTTAGGTGCAAAATAAGGACAAAAACAGAAAACTAAAATTTTTCAGATAACTTGTTTTTTCTTTTTCCCGTTATTTAAGTGGCAAAATAAGGACAAAAACCGAAAACCAAAATATTTCAGATAACTTATTTTTCTTTTTTCCTGTTATTTAGGTGCAAACTAAGGACAGAGACAGAAAACCAAAATATTTCAGATAACTTTTTTTTCCCGTTATTTAGGTGCAAACTAAGGACAAAAAAAGAAAACTAAAATATTTCAGACTTAACTTTTTTTTCTTTTTTCTCGTTATTTAGGTGGAAAATAAGGACGAAAACAGAAAATCAAAATATTTCAGATAACTTTTTTTTTCCCCTGTTATTTAGGTGCAAACTAAGGACTAAAACAGAAAACCAAAATATTTCAGTTAACTTTTTTTTCTTTTATCGTTTTCCCCGCTATTTAAGTGCAAAACAAGGACAAAAATAGAAAACCAAATATTTCAAATAACTTTTTTTTCTTTTTTCCCGTTATTTATGTGCAAAATAAGGACAAAAACAGAAAACCAAAATATTTCAAATAACTTTTTTTTTCTTTTTTCCCGTTATTTAGGTGCAAAACAAGGACAAAAACAGAAAACCAAAATATTTCAAATAACTTTTTTTTCTGTTTTCCTGTCATTGAGGTGCAAAATAAGGAAAAAACAGAAAACCAAAATATTTCAGATAACTTTTTTTTTTTCCCCTGTTATTTAGGTGCAAACTAAGGACTAAAACAGAAAACCAAAATATTTCAGTTAACTTTTTTTTCTTTTTTCGTTTTCCCCGCTATTTAAGTGCAAAACAAGGACAAAAATAGAAAACCAAATATTTCAAATAACTTTTTTTTCTTTTTTCCCGTTATTTATGTGCAAAATAAGGACGAAAACAGAACACCAAAATATTTCAGATAACTTTTTTTTTCTTTTTTCGCGTTATTTAGGTGCAAAACAAGTAAAAACAGAAAACCAAAATATTTCAGATAACTTTTTTTTTTTTCCCGTTATTTAGGTGCAAAATAAGGACGAAAACAGAAAACCAAAATATTTCAAATAACTTTTTTCTACTTTTTTCCCGTTATTTAGGTGCAAACTAAGGACAAAAACATAAAACTAAAATATTTCAGATAACTTTTTTTTTTCTTTTTCCGTATTTAGGTGGCAAAATAAGGACAAAAACAGAAAACCAAAACATTTCAGATAACTTTTTTTTTTCCCGTTATTTAAGTGAAAAATTAAGACAAAAACAGAAAACCAAAATATTCCAGATAACTTTTTTCTACTTTTTTCCCGTTATTTAGGTGCAAACTAAGGACAAAAACAGAAAACTAAAATATTTCAGATAACTTTTTTTTTATTTTTTCCCGTTATTTAGGTGCAAAACAAGGACAAACACAGAAAACCAAAATATTTCAAATAACTTTTTTTGTTTTTAACTGTTATTTAGGTTCAAAATAAGGACAAAAACAGAAAACTAAAATATTTCAGATATCTTTTTTTTTCTTTTTTCACGTTATTTATGTGCAAAACAAGGACAAAAATAGAAAACCAAATATTTCAAATAACTTTTTTTTCTTTTTTCCTGTTATTTAAGTGCAAAATAAGGACAAAAACAGAAAACTAAAATATTTCAGATAACTTTTTTTTTCTTTTTTCGCGTTATTTAGGTGCAAAACAAGTAAAAACAGAAAACCAAAATATTTCAGATAACTTTTTTTTTTTTCCCGTTATTTAGGTGCAAAATAAGGACGAAAACAGAAAACCAAAATATTTCAAATAACTTTTTTCCAGTTTTTTAGATGCAAAATTAGAAAAAAACAGAAAACCAAAATATTTAAGATAATTTTTTTTTCTTTTTTCCCGTATTTAGGTGCAAAACAAGGACAAAAACAGAAAACCAAAATATTTCAAATAACTTTTTTTTCTTTTTTCCTGTTATTTAGGTGCAAAATAAGGACAAAAACAGAAAACTAAAATTTTTCAGATAACTTGTTTTTTCTTTTTCCCGTTATTTAAGTGGCAAAATAAGGACAAAAACCGAAAACCAAAATATTTCAGATAACTTATTTTTCTTTTTTCCTGTTATTTAGGTGCAAAACAAGGACAAACACAGAAAACCAAAATATTTCAAATAACTTTTTTTGTTTTTAACTGTTATTTAGGTGCAAAATAAGGACGAAAACAGAATACCAAAATATTTCAGATAACTTTTTTTTTCTTTTTTCCTGTTATTTAGGTGCAAACTAAGGACAAAAACAGAAAACCCAAATATTTCAGATAACTTTTTTTTTCTTTTTTCCTGTTATTTAGGTGTAAAATAAGGACAAAAACAAAAAACCAAAATATTTCAGATAACTTTTTTTTCTTTTTTCCCGTTATTTAGGTGCAAAATAAGTACGAAAACAGAAAACCAAAATATTTCAATTAACTTTTTTTCTTTTTTCCCGTTATTTAGGTGCAAAATAAGGACGAAAACAGAAAACCAAAATATTTCAGATAACTTTTTTTTTCTTTTTTCCTGTTATTTAAGTACAAACTAAGGACAAAAACAGAAAACTAAAATATTTCAGATAACTTTTTTTTTCTTTTTTCCCGTTATTTAGGTGCAAAACAAGGACAAAAACAGAAAACCAAAATATTTCAAATAACTTTTTTTTCTGTTTTCCTGTCATTGAGGTGCAAAATAAGGAAAAAACAGAAAACCAAAATATTTCAGATAACTTTTTTTTTTCCCCTGTTATTTAGGTGCAAACTAAGGACTAAAACAGAAAACCAAAATATTTCAGTTAACTTTTTTTTCTTTTTTCGTTTTCCCCGCTATTTAAGTGCAAAACAAGGACAAAAATAGAAAACCAAATATTTCAAATAACTTTTTTTTCTTTTTTCCCGTTATTTATGTGCAAAATAAGGACGAAAACAGAACACCAAAATATTTCAAATAACTTTTTTTTTCTTTTTTCCTGTTATTTAGGTGCAAACTAAGGACAAAAACAGAAAACTAAAATATTTCAGATAACTTTTTTTTTATTTTTTCCCGTTATTTAGGTGCAAAACAAGGACAAACACAGAAAACCAAAATATTTCAAATAACTTTTTTTGTTTTTAACTGTTATTTAGGTTCAAAATAAGGACAAAAACAGAAAACTAAAATATTTCAGATATCTTTTTTTTTCTTTTTTCACGTTATTTAGGTGCAAAACAAGGACAAAAATAGAAAACCAAATATTTCAAATAACTTTTTTTTCTTTTTTCCTGTTATTTAAGTGCAAAATAAGGACAAAAACAGAAAACTAAAATATTTCAGATAACTTTTTTTTTCTTTTTTCGCGTTATTTAGGTGCAAAACAAGTAAAAACAGAAAACCAAAATATTTCAGATAACTTTTTTTTTTTTCCCGTTATTTAGGTGCAAAATAAGGACGAAAACAGAAAACCAAAATATTTCAAATAACTTTTTTCCAGTTTTTTAGATGCAAAATTAGAAAAAAACAGAAAACCAAAATATTTAAGATAATTTTTTTTTCTTTTTTCCCGTATTTAGGTGCAAAACAAGGACAAAAACAGAAAACCAAAATATTTCAAATAACTTTTTTTTCTTTTTTCCTGTTATTTAGGTGCAAAATAAGGACAAAAACAGAAAACTAAAATTTTTCAGATAACTTGTTTTTTCTTTTTCCCGTTATTTAAGTGGCAAAATAAGGACAAAAACCGAAAACCAAAATATTTCAGATAACTTATTTTTCTTTTTTCCTGTTATTTAGGTGCAAACTAAGGACAGAGACAGAAAACCAAAATATTTCAGATAACTTTTTTTTCCCGTTATTTAGGTGCAAACTAAGGACAAAAAAAGAAAACTAAAATATTTCAGACTTAACTTTTTTTTCTTTTTTCTCGTTATTTAGGTGGAAAATAAGGACGAAAACAGAAAATCACAATATTTCAGATAACTTTTTTTTTTCCCCTGTTATTTAGGTGCAAACTAAGGACTAAAACAGAAAACCAAAATATTTCAGTTAACTTTTTTTTCTTTTATCGTTTTCCCCGCTATTTAAGTGCAAAACAAGGACAAAAATAGAAAACCAAATATTTCAAATAACTTTTTTTTCTTTTTTCCCGTTATTTATGTGCAAAATAAGGACGAAAACAGAAAACCAAAATATTTCAAATAACTTTTTTTTTCTTTTTTCCTGTTATTTAGGTGCAAGCTAAGGACAAAAACAGAAAACTAAAATATTTCAGATAACTTTTTTTTTCTTTTTTCCCGTTATTTAGGTGCAAAACAAGGACAAACACAGAAAACCAAAATATTTC
This sequence comes from Empis livida, assembly GCA_963932195.1. Taxonomy (NCBI): domain Eukaryota; kingdom Metazoa; phylum Arthropoda; class Insecta; order Diptera; family Empididae; genus Empis; species Empis livida. Next base: position 25,586,915 of record OZ010647.1, on the reverse strand, counting down.
AAATAACTTTTTTTTCTTTTTTCCTGTCATTGAGGTGCAAAATAAGAAAAAAACAGAAAACCAAAATATTTCAGTTAACTTTTTTTTCTTTTATCGTTTTCCCCGCTATTTAAGTGCAAAACAAGGACAAAAATTGAAAACCAAATATTTCAAATAACTTTTTTTTCTTTTTTCCCGTTATTTATGTGCAAAATAAGGACGAAAACAGAAAACCAAAATATTTCAAATATCTTTTTTATTTCTTTTTTCACGTTATTTAGGTGCAAAATAAGGAAAAAACAGAAAACCAAAATATTTCAGATATCTTTTTTTTTCTTTTTTCACGTTATTTAGGTGCAAAATAAGGACAAAAACAGTAAACTAAAATATTTCAGATAACTTTTTTTTCTATTTTCCCGTTATTTAGGTGCAAAATAAGGACGAAAACAGAATACCAAAATTTTTCAGCTAACTTTTTTTTTTTTTTTCCTGTTATTTAGGTGCAAACTAAGGACAAAAACAGAAAACCAAAATATTTCAGATAATTTTTTTTTCTTTTTTCCCGTTATCTAGGTGCAAAATAAGGACAAAAACAGAAAACTAAAATATTTTAAATAACTTTTTTTTTCTTTTTTCTCGTTTTTTAGGTGCACAATAAGGAAAAAAGAGAAAACCAAAATATTTCAGATAACTTTTCTTTTTCCCGTTATTTAGGTGGCAAAATAAGGACAAAAGCAGAAAACCAAAATATTTCAGATAACTTTTTTTTTCTTTTCTCCTGTTATTTAGGTGCAAAATACGAACAAAAACAGAAAACCAAAATATTTCAAAAAACTTTTTTTTTCTTTTTTCTCGTTTTTTAGGTGCACAATAAGAAAAAAAGAGAAAACCAAAATATTTCAGATAACTTTTCTTTTTCCCGTTATTTAGGTGGCAAAATAAGGACAAAAGCAGAAATCAAAATATTTCAGATAACTTTTTTTTCTTTTTCCCGTTATTTAGGTGCAAAATAAGGACGAAAACAGAAAACCAAAATATTTCAGATAACTTTTTTTTCTTTTATCCCGTTATTTAGGTGCAAAACAAGGACAAAAACAGAAAACCAAAATATTTCAGATAACATATTTTTTCTCTTTTCCCGTTATTTAGGTGTAAAATAAGGACGAAAACAGAAACCCAAAATATTTCAGATAACTTTTTTTTTTCTTTTTTCGCGTTATTTAGGTGCAAAACAAGGACAATAACAGAAAACCAAAATATTTCAAATAACTTTTTTTTCTTTTTTCCCGTTATTTAGGTATAAAATAAGGACAAAAACAGAAAACCAAAATATTTCAAATAATTTTTTTTTCTTTTTTCCCGTTATTTAAGTCAAAAATAAAGAAAAAAACAGAAAACCAAAATATTTGAGATAACTTTTTTTTTCTTTTTCCGTTATTTAGGTGGAAAAATAAGGACAAAAACAGAAAACCATTATTTAGATGCAAAATAAGGACAAAAACAGAAAACCGAAATATTTCAGATAACTTTATTTTTCTTTTTTCCCGGTATTTAGGTGCAAAACAAGGACAAAAACAGAAAACCAAAATATTTCAAATAACTTCTTGTGTTTTTTCCTGTTATTTAGGTGCAAAATAAAGACAAAAACAGAAACCTAAAATATTTCAGATAACTTGCTTTTTCTTTTTCCCGTTTTGTGGCAAAATAAGGACAAAAAAAGAAAACCAAAATATTTCAAATAACTTTTTTTTCTTTTTTCCTGTCATTTAGGTGCAAAATAACGACAAAAACAGAAAACCAAAATATTTCAGATACCTTTTTTTTTCTTTTTCCGTTATTTAGGTGGCAAAATAAGGACAAAAACAGAAAACCAAAATATTTCAGATGACTTTTTTTTTCTTTTTTCCCGTTATTTAGGTGTAAAATAAGGACAAAAACAGAAAACCAAAATATTTTAGATAACTTTTTTTTCTTTTTTCCCGTTATTTATGTGTAAAATAAGGACAAAAACAGAAAACCAAAATATTTCAAATAACTTTTTTTTCTTTTTTCCTGTTATTTAGGTGCAAAATAAGGACAAAAACAGAAAACCAAAATATTTCAGATATCTTTGTTTTTCTTTTTCCGGTTATTTAGGTGCAAAAATAAGGACAAAAACAGAAAATCAAAATAATTCAGATAACTTTTTTTTCTTTTTTCCCGTTATTTAGGTGTAAAATAATTACAAAAACAGAAAAACAAAATATTTCAAATAACTTTTTTATCTTTTTTCCAGTTTTTTAGGTGCAAAATAAAAAAAAAAACAGAAAACCAAAATATTTAAGATAACTTTTTTTTTCTTTTACCCGTTATTTAGGTGCAAAACAAGGACAAAAACAGAAAACCAAAATATTTCAAATAACTTTTTTTTCTTTTTTCCTGTTATTTAGGTGCAAAATAAGGACAAAAACAGAAAACTAAAATTTTTCAGATAACTTGTTTTTTCTTTTTCCCGTTATTTAAGTGGCAAAATAAGGACAAAAACAGAAAACCAAAATATTTCAGAAAACTCTTTTTTCTTTTTTCCTGTTATTTAGGTGCAAAATAAGGACAAAAACCGAAAACCAAAATATTTCAGATATTATTTGATTTCTTTTTTCCCGTTATTTAGGTGTAAAATAAGAACAAAAGCAGAAAACCAAAATATTTCAGATAGCTTTTTTTTTCTTTTTCCCGTTATTTAGGTGGCAAAATAAGGACAAAAACATAAAACTAAAATTTTTCAGATGACTTGTTTTTTCTTTTTTGCGTTATTTAAGTGGCAAAAAAAGGACAAAAAGAGAAAACCAAAATATTTCTGACAACTTTTTTTTCTTTTTTCCTGTTATTTAAGTGCAAAATAAGGACAAAAACAGAAAACCAAAATATTTCAGACAAATTTTTTTTTTTTTTTCCTGTTATTTAATTGCAAAATAAGGACGAAAACAGAAAACCAAAATATTTCAGATAATTTTTTTTTCTTTTTTCCTTTGATTTAGGTGCAAAACAAGGACAAAAACAGAAAAACAAAATATTTCAGATAACTTTTTTTTCTTTTTTATTGTTATTTAGGTGCAAAATAAGGACGAAAACAGAAAACCAAAATATTTCAGATAACTTTTTTTTTCTTTTATCCCGTTATTTAGGTGCAAAACAAGAACAAAAACAGAAAACCAAAATATTTCATATAACTTTTTTTTCTTTTTTCCTGTTATTTAGGTGCAAAATAAGGACAAAAACAGAAAACCAAAATATTTCAGATAACTTTTTTTTTCTTTCCTCCTGTTATTTAGGTGCAAAATAAGGACAAAAACAGAAAACCAAAATATTTCAAATAACTTTTTTTTTCTTTTTTCACGTTTTTTAGGTGCAAAATAAGGAAAAAACAGAATACCAAAATATTTCAGATATCTTTTCTTTTTCCCGTTATTTATGTGGCAAAATAAGGACAAAAACAGAAAATCAATATATTTCAGATAACTTTTTTTTCTTTTATCCCGTTATTTAGGTATAAAATAAGGACAAAAACAGAAAACCAAAATATTTGAAATAATTTTTTTTTCTTTTTTCCCGTTATTTAAGTGAAAAATAAAGAAAAAAACAGAAAACCAAAATATTTCAGATAACTTTTTTTTTCTTTTTCCGTTATTTAGGTGGAAAAATAAGGACAAAAACAGAAAACCATTATTTAGATGCAAAATAAGGACAAAAACAGAAAACCGAAATATTTCAGATAACTTTTTTTTTCTTTTTTCCCGGTATTTAGGTGTAGAACAAGAACAAAAACAGAAAACAAAAATATTTCAAATAACTTTTTTTTCTTTTTTCCCGTTATTTAGGTATAAAATAAGGACAAAAACAGAAAACCAAAATATTTGAAATAATTTTTTTTTTTCTTTTTTCCCGTTATTTAAGTGAAAAATAAAGAAAAAAACAGAAAACCAAAATATTTCAAATAACTTTTTTTTCTTTTTTCCTGTTATTTAGGTGCAAAATAACGACAAAAACAGAAAACCAAAATATTTCAGATAACTTTTTTTTTCTTTTTCGTTATTTACGTGGCAAAATAAGGACAAAAACAGAAAACCAAAACATTTCAGATAACTTTTTTTGCTTTTTTCCCGTTATTTAGGTGCAAAATTAGGACGAAACCAGAAACCCGAAATATTTCAGATAACTTTTTTTTTTATTTTTTCCCGTTATTTAGGTGCAAAACAAGGACAAAAACAGAAAACCAAAATATTTCAAATAACTTCTTTTTCTTTTTTCCCGTTATTTAGGTATAAAATAAGGACAAAAACAGAAAACCAAAAATTTGAAATAATTTTTTTTTCTTTTTTCCCGTTATTTAAGTGAAAAATAAAGAAAAAAACAGAAAACCAAAATATTTCAGATAACTTTTTTTTCCTTTTTCCGTTATTTAGGTGGCAAAATAAGGACAAAAACAGAAAACCATTATTTAGATGCAAAATAAGGACAAAAACAGAAAACCGAAATATTTCAGATAACTTTTTTTTTCTTTTTTCCCGGTATTTAGGTGCAAAACAAGGACAAAAACAGAAAACAAAAATATTTCAAATAACTTCTTTTCTTTTTTCCTGTTATTTAGGTGCAAAATAAGGACAAAAACAGAAAACTAAAATTTTTCAGATAACTTGTTTTTTCTTTTTCCCGTTATTTAATGGCAAAATAAGGACAAAAACAGAAAACCAAAATATTTCAAATAACTTTTTTTTCTTTTTTCCTGTTATTTAGGTGCAAAATAACGACAAAAACAGAAAGCCAAAATATTTCAGATAACTTTTTTTTTCTTTTTCGTTATTTACGTGGCAAAATAAGGACAAAAACAGAAAACCAAAACATTGCAGATAACTTTTTTTTCTTTTTTCCCGTTATTTAGGTGTAAAATAATGACAAAAACAGAAAACCAAAATATTTCAGATACCTTTTTTTTTCTTTTTTCCCGTTATTTAGGTGTAAAATAAGGACAAAAACAGAAAACCAAAATATTTCAGATAACTTTTTTTTCTTTTTTCCCGTTATTTAGGTGTAAAATAAGGACAAAAACAGAAAACGAAAATATTTCAAATGACTTTTTTTTTCTTTTTTAGTGTTATTAAGGGTAAAATAAGGACAAAAACAGAAAACCAAAATATTTCAAATAACTTTTTTTTCTTATTTCCCGTTATTTAGGTGCAAAATAAGGACAAAAACAGAAAACCAAAATATTTCAGATATCTTTTTTTTTCTTTTTCCGGTTATTTAGGTGGCAAAATAAGGACAAAAACAGAAAATCAAAATAATTCAGATAACTTTTTTTTCTTTTTTCCCGTTATTTAGGTGTAAAATAATGACAAAAACAGAAAACCAATATATTTCAAATAACTTTTTTATCTTTTTTCCAGTTTTTTAGGTGCAAAATAAGAAAAAAACAGAAAACCAAAATATTTAAGATAACTTTTTTTTTCTTTTTTCCCGTTATTTAGGTGCAAAACAAGGACAAAAACAGAAAACCAAAATATTTCAAATAACTTTTTTTTATTTTTTCCAGTTTTTTAGGTGCAAAATAAGGACAAAAACAGAAAACCAAAATATTTCAGATAAGTTTTTTTTCTTTTTTCCCGTTATTTAGGTGCAAAATAAGGACGAAAACAGAAAACCAAAATATTTCAGATAACTTTTTTTTCTTTTATCCCGTTATTTAGGAGCAAAACAAGAACAAAAACAGAAAATCAAAATATTTCATATAACTTTTTTTTCTTTTTTCCTGTTATTTAAGTGCAAAATAAGGACAAAAACAGAAAACTAAAATTTTTCAGATGACTTGTTTTTTTTTTTTTTCGTTATTTAAGTGGCAAAATAAGGACAAAAACAGAAAACCAAAATATTTCAGACAACTTTTTTTTCTTTTTTCCTGTTATTTAAGTGCAAAATAAGGACAAAAACAGAAAACCAAAATATTTCAGACAACTTTTTTTTTTTTGCCTGTTATTTAAGTGCAAAATAAGGACGAAAACAGAAAACCAAAATATTTCAGATAACTTTTTTTTATTTTTTCCTGTGATTTTGGTGCAAAACAAGGACAAAAACAGAAAAACAAAATATTTCAAATAACTCTTTTTTCTTTTTTCCCGTTTTTTAGGTGCAAAATAAGAAAAAAACAGAAAACCAAAATATTTCAGATATCTTTTTTTTTTCTTTTTCCCGTTATTTAGGTGGCAAAATAAGGACAAAAACAGAAAATCAATGTAATTTAGATAACTTTTTTGTCTTTTTTCCCGTTATTTAGGTGCAAAGTAAGGACAAAAAAAGAAAACCAAAATATTTTAAATAACTTTTTTATTTATTTTCCCGATATTTAGGTGCAAAATAATGACAAAACCAGAAAACCAAAATATTTCAGATAACTTTTTTTTTCTTTTTCCCGTTATTTAGGTGGCAAAATAAGGACAAAAACAGAAAACCAAAATATTTCAGATGACTTTTTTTTTCTTTTTTCCCGTTATTTAGGTGCAAAACAAGAACAAAAACAGAAAACCAAAATATTTCATATAACTTTTTTTTCATTTTTCCTGTTATTTAGGTGCAAAATAAGAACAAAAACAGAAATCCAAAATATTTCAGATAACTTTTTTTTCTTTTTTGCTGTTATTTAGGTGCAAAATAAGGACAAAAAGAGAAAACTAAAATTTTTCAGATGACTTGTTTTTTCTTTTTTTCGTTATTTAAGTGGCAAAAAAGGGCAAAAACAGAAAACCAAAATATTTCAAATAACTTTTTTTATTTTTTCCAGTTTTTTAGGTGCAAAATAAGGACAAAAACAGAAAACTAAAATTTTTCAGATGACTTGTTTTTTCTTTTTTTCGTTATTTAAGTGGCAAAATAAGGACAAAAACAGAAAACCAAAATATTTCAGACAACTTTTTTTTCTTTTTTCCTGTTATTTAAGTGCAAAATAAGGACAAAAACAGAAAACCAAAATATTTCAGACAACTTTTTTTTTTTTGCCTGTTATTTAAGTGCAAAATAAGGACGAAAACAGAAAACCAAAATATTTCAGATAACTTTTTTTTATTTTTTCCTGTGATTTTGGTGCAAAACAAGGACAAAAACAGAAAAACAAAATATTTCAAATAACTCTTTTTTCTTTTTTCCCGTTTTTTAGGTGCAAAATAAGAAAAAAACAGAAAACCAAAATATTTCAGATATCTTTTTTTTTTCTTTTTCCCGTTATTTAATGGCAAAATAAGGACAAAAACAGAAAACCAAAATATTTCAAATAACTTTTTTTTCTTTTTTCCTGTTATTTAGGTGCAAAATAACGACAAAAACAGAAAGCCAAAATATTTCAGATAACTTTTTTTTTCTTTTTCGTTATTTACGTGGCAAAATAAGGACAAAAACAGAAAACCAAAACATTGCAGATAACTTTTTTTTTCTTTTTTCCCGTTATTTAGGTGTAAAATAATGACAAAAACAGAAAACCAAAATATTTCAGATACCTTTTTTTTTCTTTTTTCCCGTTATTTAGGTGTAAAATAAGGACAAAACCAGAAAACCAAAATATTTCAGATAACTTTTTTTTCTTTTTTCCCGTTACTTAGGTGTAAAATAAGGACAAAAACAGAAAACGAAAATATTTCAAATAACTTTTTTTTTCTTTTTTCCTGTTATTTAGGTGCAAAATAAGGACAAAAACAGAAAACCAAAATATTTCAAATAACTTTTTTTTCTTTTTTCCCGTTATTTAGGTGCAAAATAAGGACAAAAACAGAAAACCAAAATATTTCAGATATCTTTTTTTTTCTTTTTCCGGTTATTTAGGTGGCAAAATAAGGACAAAAACAGAAAATCAAAATAATTCAGATAACTTTTTTTTCTTTTTTCCCGTTATTTAGGTGTAAAATAATGACAAAAACAGAAAACCAAAATATTTCAAATAACTTTTTTATCTTTTTTCCAGTTTTTTAGGTGCAAAATAAGAAAAAAACAGAAAACCAAAATATTTAAGATAACTTTTTTTTTCTTTTTTCCCGTTATTTAGGTGCAAAACAAGGACAAAAACAGAAAACCAAAATATTTCAAATAACTTTTTTTTATTTTTTCCAGTTTTTTAGGTGCAAAATAAGGACAAAAACAGAAAACCAAAATATTTCAGATAAGTTTTTTTTCTTTTTTCCCGTTATTTAGGTGCAAAATAAGGACGAAAACAGAAAACCAAAATATTTCAGATAACTTTTTTTTTCTTTTATCCCGTTATTTAGGAGCAAAACAAGAACAAAAACAGAAAATCAAAATATTTCATATAACTTTTTTTTCTTTTTTCCTGTTATTTAAGTGCAAAATAAGGACAAAAACAGAAAACTAAAATTTTTCAGATGACTTGTTTTTTCTTTTTTTCGTTATTTAAGTGGCAAAATAAGGACAAAAACAGAAAACCAAAATATTTCAGACAACTTTTTTTTCTTTTTTCCTGTTATTTAAGTGCAAAATAAGGACAAAAACAGAAAACCAAAATATTTCAGACAACTTTTTTTTTTTTGCCTGTTATTTAAGTGCAAAATAAGGACGAAAACAGAAAACCAAAATATTTCAGATAACTTTTTTTTATTTTTTCCTGTGATTTTGGTGCAAAACAAGGACAAAAACAGAAAAACAAAATATTTCAAATAACTCTTTTTTCTTTTTTCCCGTTTTTTAGGTGCAAAATAAGAAAAAAACAGAAAACCAAAATATTTCAGATATCTTTTTGTTTTCTTTTTCCCGTTATTTAGGTGGCAAAATAAGGACAAAAACAGAAAATCAATGTAATTTAGATAACTTTTTTGTCTTTTTTCCCGTTATTTAGGTGCAAAGTAAGGACAAAAAAAGAAAACCAAAATATTTTAAATAACTTTTTTATTTATTTTCCCGATATTTAGGTGCAAAATAATGACAAAACCAGAAAACCAAAATATTTCAGATAACTTTTTTTTTCTTTTTCCCGTTATTTAGGTGGCAAAATAAGGACAAAAACAGAAAACCAAAATATTTCAGATGACTTTTTTTTTCTTTTTTCCCGTTATTTAGGTGCAAAACAAGAACAAAAACAGAAAACCAAAATATTTCATATAACTTTTTTTTCATTTTTCCTGTTATTTAGGTGCAAAATAAGGACAAAAACAGAAATCCAAAATATTTCAGATAACTTTTTTTTCTTTTTTGCTGTTATTTAGGTGCAAAATAAGGACAAAAAGAGAAAACTAAAATTTTTCAGATGACTTGTTTTTTCTTTTTTTCGTTATTTAAGTGGCAAAAAAGGGCAAAAACAGAAAACCAAAATATTTCAAATAACTTTTTTTATTTTTTCCAGTTTTTTAGGTGCAAAATAAGGACAAAAACAGGAAACCAAAATATTTCAGATAACTTTTTTCTTTTTTCCCGTTATTTAGGTGCAAAATAAGGACGAAAACGGAAAACCAAAATATTTCAGATAACTTTTTTTTTCTTTTATCCCGTTATTTAGGTGCAAAATAAGGACAAAAACAGAAAACAAAAATTTTTCAGATGACTTATTTTTCTTTTTTTCGTTATTTAACTGCAAAATAAGGACGAAAACAGAAAACCAAAATATTTCAAATAACATTTGTTTTCTTTTATCCCGTTATTTAGGTGTAAAATAAGAACAAAAGCAGAAAACCAAAATATTTCAGATAACTTTTTTTTCTTTTTTCCTGTGATTTAGGTGCAAAACAAGGACAAAAACAGAAAACCAAAATATTTCAAATAACTCTATTTTCTTTTTTCCCGTTATTTAGGTGCAAAATAAGGACAAAAACAGGAAACCAAAATATTTCAGATAACTTTTTTCTTTTTTCCCGTTATTTAGGTGCAAAATAAGGACAAAAACAGATAACCAAAATATTTCAAATAACTTTATTTCTTTTTTCCCGTTTTTTAGTTGCAAAATTAGAAAAAAACAGAAAACCAAAATATTTCAGATAACTTTTTTTTCTTTTTTCCCGGTATTTAGGTATAAAATAAGAACAAAAACAGAAAAACAAAATATTTCAAATAACTTTTTTTTCTTTTTTCCTGTTATTTAGGTGCAAAACAAGGACAAAAACAGAAAACGAAAATATTTCAGATAACATTTGTTTTCTTTTTTCCCGTTATTTAGGTGTAAAATAAGAACAAAAGCAGAAAACCAAAATATTTCAGATAACTTTTTTTTCTTTTTTCCTGTTATTTAGGTGCAAAACAAGAACAAAAACAGAAAACCAAAATATTTCAAATAACTTTTTTTCCTTTTTTTCCGTTATTTAGGTGCAAAATAAGGACAAAAATAGAAAACCAAAATATTTCAGATAACTTTTTTTTTCTTTTTTCCTGTTATTTAGGTGCAAAACAAGGACAAAAAAAGAAAACCAAAATATTTCAAATAACTTTTTTTCCTTTTTTCCCGTTATTTAGGTGCAAAATAAGGACAAAAATAGAAAACCAAAATATTTCAGATAACTTTTTTTTTCTTTTTTCCTGTGATTTAGGTGCAAAACAAGGACAAAAACAGAAAACCAAAATATTTCAAATAACTTTTTTTTCTTTTTTCCCGTTTTTTAGGTGCAAAATAAGGAAATAACAGAAAACCAAAATATTTCGGATATCTTTTTTTTTCTTTTTTCCCGTTATTTAGGTGCATAACAAGGACAAAAACAGAAAACCAAAATATTTCAAATAACTTTTTTTTCTTTTTTCCTGTTATTTAGGTGCAAAATAAGGACAAAAACAGAAAACCAAAATATTTCAAATAGCTTTTTTTTCTTTTTTCCTGTTATTTCGGTGCAAAATAAGGACAAAAACAGAAAACCAAAATATTTCAAATAACTTTTTTTGTTCTTTTTCCCCGTTTTTTAGGTGCAAAATAAAGAAAAAACAGAAAACCAAAATATTTCAGATATCTTTTTTTTCCCGTTATTTAGGTGCTAAAATAAGGACAAAAACAGAAAACCAAAATATTTTAAATAACTTTTTTTGCTTTTTTCCCGTTATTAAGCGCAAAATAAGGACAAAACCAGAAAACCAAAATATTTCAGACAACTTTTTTTTTCTTTTTTCCCGTTATTTAGGTGTAAAATAAGGACAAAACCAGAAAACCAAAATATTACAAATAACTTTTTTTTCTTTTTTCCCGTTATTTAGGTGCAAAACAAGGACAAAAACAGAAAACCAAAATATTTCAAATAACTTTTTTTTCTTTTTTCCTGTTATTTAGGTGCAAAATAAGGACAAAACCAGAAAACCAAAATATTTCAGAAAACTTTTTTTTCTTTTTTCCCGTTATTTAGGTGTAAAATAAGGACAAAACCAGACAACCAAAATATTTCAGATAACTTTTTTTTTCTTTTTCCCGTTATTTAAGTGGCAAAATAAGGACAAAAACAAAAAAACCAAAATATTTCAGATGACTTTTTTTTCTTTTTTCCCGTTATTTATGTGTAAAATAAGGACAAAACCAGAAAACCAAAATATTTCAAACCACTTTTTTTTCTTTTTTCCTGTTATTTCGGTGCAAAATAAGGACAAAAACAGAAAACCAAAATATTTCAGATAACATTTGTTGTCTTTTTTCCCGTTATTTAGGTGTAAAATAAGAACAAAAGCAGAAAACCAAAATATTTCAGATAACTTTTTTTTTCATTTTTCCTGTTATTTAGGTGCAAAACAAGGACAAAAACAGAAAACCAAAATATTTCAAATAACTTTTTTTTTTCTTTTTTCCCGTTTTTTAGGTGCAAAATAAAGAAAAAACAGAAAACCAAAATATTTCAGATATCTTTTTTTCCCGTTATTTAGGTGCCAAAATAAGGACAAAAACAGAAAACCAAAATATTTCAAACCACTTTTTTTTCTTTTTTCCTGTTATTTCGGTGCAAAATAAGAACAAAAGCAGAAAACCAAAATATTTCAGATAACTTTTTTTTTCATTTTTCCTGTTATTTAGGTGCAAAACAAGGACAAAAACAGAAAACCAAAATATTTCAAATAACTTTTTTTTCTTTTTTCCCGTTATTTAGGTGCAAAACAAGGACAAAAACAGAAAACCAAAATATTTCAAATAACTTGTTTGTCTTTTTTCCTGTTATTTAGGTGCAAAATAAGGACAAAAACAGAAGACCAAAATATTTTAAATAACTTTTTTTGCTTTTTTCCCGTTATTTAGGTGCAAAATAAGGACAAAACCAGAAAACCAAGATATTTCAGATAACTTTTTTTTTCTTTTTCCCGTTATTTAAGTGGCAAAATAAGGACAAAAACAAAAAACCAAAATATTTCAGATGACTTTTTTTTCTTTTTTCCCGTTATTTAGGTGTAAAATAAGGACAAAACCAGAAAACCAAAATATTTCAAATAACTTTTTTTTCTTTTTTCCCGTTATTTAGGTGCAAAACAAGGACAAAAACAGAAAACCAAAATATTTCAAATAACTTTTTTTTCTTTTCTCCTGTTATTTAGGTGCAAAATAAGGACAAAACCAGAAAAACAAAATATTTCAAATAACTTTTTTTTGTTTTTTCCCGTTATTTAGGCGCAAAATAAGGACAAAACCAGATAACCAAAATATTTCAGATAACTTTTTTTTTCTTTTGTCCCGTTATTTAGGTGTAAAATAAGGACAAAACCAGAAAAACAAAATATTTCAAATAACTTTTTTTTGTTTTTTCCCGTTATTTAGGTGCAAAACAAGGACAAAAACAGTAAACCAAAATATTTCAAATAACTTTTTTTTCTTTTTTCCTGTTATTTAGGGGCAAAATAACGACAAAAACAGAAAACGAAAATATTTCAGATAACTTTTTTTTTCTTTTTTCCTGTTATTTAGGTGCAAAATAAGGACAAAAACAGAAAATAAAATTTTTCAGATAACTTGTTTTTTCCTTTTTCCTGTTATTTAGGTGCAAAATAAGGACAAAAACAGAAAACCAAAATATTTCAAATAACTTTATTTGCTTTTTTCCCGTTATTTAGGCGCAAAATAAGGACAAAACCAGATAACCAAAATATTTCAGATAACTTTTTTTTTCTTTTTTCCCGTTATTTAGGTGTAAAATAAGGACAAAACCAGAAAAACAAAATATTTCAAATAACTTTTTTTTGTTTTTTCCCGTTATTTAGGTGCAAAACAAGGACAAAAACAGAAAACCAAAATATTTCAAATAACTTTTTTTTCTTTTTTCCTGTTATTTAGGTGCAAAATAAGGACAAAAACAGAAAACCAAATTATTTCAGATAACTTTTTTTTCTTTTTTCTCGCTATTTAAGTGAAAAATAAAGACAAAAACCGAAAACCAAACTATTTCAGATAACTTTTTTTTTTCTTTTTTTCTGTTATTTAGGTGTAAAATAAGGAGAAAAACAGAAAACCAAAATATTTCAGATAACTTTTTTTTTCTTTTTTCCTGTTATTTAGGTTCAAAATAAGGACAAAAACAGAAAACGAAAATATTTCAGATAACCTTTTTTTTCTTTTTTCCCGTTATTTAGGTGCAAAATAAGGACGAAAACAGAAAACCAAAATATTTCAGATAACTTTTTTTTTCTTTTTTCTCGCTATTTAAGTGAAAAATAAAGACAAAAACCGAAAACCAAACTATTTCAGATAACTTTTTTTTTTCTTTTTTTCTGTTATTTAGGTGTAAAATAAGGAGAAAAACAGAAAACCAAAATATTTCAAATAACTTTTTTTTCTTTTTTCCTGTTATTTCGTGGCAAAATAAGGACAAAAACAAAAAACGAAAATATTTCAGATAACCTTTTTTTTATTTTTTTCCGTTATTTAGGTACAAAATAAGGACAAAAACTGAAAACCAAAATATTTCAAATAACTTTTTTTT